>OY982574.1:11929477-12250737 GCA_963859945.1 Euplagia quadripunctaria
AGGTTACAGAAGCTGGTGTAGTATTGTCCATCATCTCTACACCGCGAATTGACATTTGAACGCCTGGAATCAAATAATTATAAAATATAGTATGATCTAGCAACCCGCCCCGGCTTCGCACGGGTAGCAGAGACATCTTCAACAATCATCAACATATTTTAATCAATTTAACAAAATCTTAAATTATACACCTAAACTTTTCTTATGAATCACTCTGTCTATTAGTGAAAACCGCATGAAAATCCATTCTGTAGTTTTTCAGTTTAGATAGACAGACCCGGCGGGGGACTTGGTTTTATAATATGTGTAGTGATATGTAGTCATAAATGGGCTACCAATATAGTTAGGTATCTACTCAGTAGGTCTGTATGTTAACAGTGCATGCATAACAACTAACAACTTATAGTGCATGTCAATTTCCCCTAAAAACCAGTTGCTGAATTTCATAAAGAAAAAACTGTACCCACACCCACCTGTTTTAGTTTTTATTGTTCTTGAAGGCTTGACTGATTTCACAACCACCAGTAAATCGACGTAAACGTTGTTATTTTCTTCTGTAAAAAGCGACCTAATATAAATGCGCATGCAATTTATACATATCTAATCCTACGCTACGTTTTAGGCGTGTTCATATTACACATTTTAATTTACCCATCTTTTACATATCAATTCCATGAGAGAGCCATAGAAGCATAATTACATAAATTGTAATTATTATTGTGAAAAAAAAACCTTGTAATCAAAGGCCGGCAACGCACTTGTAACTCTTGAGCTGCTGGTGTCCATTGGCGAAGGTAGTCACTTACCATCAGGTGACCAAGCAGACGCTCGTTTGCCCCCTATAATATAAAAAAAATCGCAAAGTAGCCATAATATGTAGGCAACTTACTGAGGTTATAATAAAACGTAAAAACAGACCCGGCAGTTTCAAAACTTCGGCTAGTCCGTAATATCCAGAAGATTGCTTAGTAGGTATATGACATAGCGGCAAGTAAGCGCCAAAGGTTTCTCCGCTGTGAATGTTTACATCTGATATACCCTCGTTCAAAGACAAATAAAAAGGAGAAGAAACCTAAAATGACAAGAGGAAAACTTTACTAGGTAATTACGTGATCACGTTAACGTCACGTACGTATCTACATAACTTTATATGAGAAAAACTGTTAAAATCCGTTTAAGTTTGATGTAAAAAGAAATAAATATTTGGAAAATCTACCTGTGGTCTGTAGTTTTCGTTCTCTCCGCTTTTGACGCATATTTTTGGCGATGTTATTTCGACTGCAAAATTCAAAATCAACACGGTAATTACCTACAAAGTTTCATAAATGCAAATATGCAAATGATCATATCAATGACATCACATCACATTAATCTGTGACATTGTAAAACAGATTATGTATTAAAGTATTTACCGACATCGCCTACCAAAAATCTTTCATAGAAAGTTAAAACGAAATATTCTGATCCCCAAACATCAACATTAATGGTGTCTATTTCAGAATCCCTGATAGTAAAAGATGTAACGCCTCTTGAATCACCATTTTTCTTTTTCGATCCTACTGTACGTGGACTATTTTTTGCTATTATAATTCCAACGATAAAAGCGTTTTTAATGTTAATATTCAAATTGTTTAATTTAACTTTTTGAACTCCCGCCATTTTTAATGAAACACTTAAATTGACCATAGTGCTATTACAAACGGCTGTCTTTAGTTGGCGGGGAGAAGCCGTTTTTTTTACATTTTTTTTTTGCTCTTTCAACTGTTCGTTAACTGTTCTTCATTGTTCGATCAAAATTTTTATTTGTTCTATCTTAGTTTTTTTTTTTTAATAAAATAAAAAATTACCCTCAAGTTGGCGGGGAGAAGTCGTTTTTTTACATTTTTTTTTGCTATTTCAATTGTTCGTTAACTGTTCGTCATTGTTCGATCAAAATTTTTATTTGTTCAGTCTTAGTTTTTTTTTATAAATAAAATATAAAATTTGCTTTCTTAAGTTGGCGGGGAGAAGTCGTTTTTTAACCTTTTTTTGCTATTTCAACTGTTCGTTAACTGTTCTTCATTGTTCGATCAAAATTTTTATTTGTTCGACCTTAGTTTTTTTTTAACCTAGCCACTTGAGGGTAAATTTTTATTTTATTTATAAAAAAAAAAACTAAGATCGAAGAATTAAAATTTTTGATAGAACAATGACGAACAGTTAACGAACAATTGAAATAGCAAAAACAAATGTAAAAAAACGACTTGTCCCCGCCAAGTTGAGAGTAATTTTTTATTTTATTTAAAAAAAAAAACTAAGATCGAACAAATAAAATTTTTGATCGAACAGTTAAGAACAGTTGAAAGAGCAAAAAAAAATGTAAAAAAACGATTTCTCCCTGCCAACCTAAGACAGCCACTAAATTAACGTCACACTTTACAGTGCTCGCTGTGTATATCGGAAAACACACTATGACTTAATGCGTTTATCTGTCAATGTCAAAAGATTCTTGCAACTTGCTGTCGCAGTAAACTTCAGTTGATTATCGTAAAATAAAACCGCCAAAACAATAGTACTACAACTACAGTATACCTATACTTATACTACTCTATGACAGTAGCAAGCAGCCCAGCAGGGAATAGGAGCACTAAATCAATCAAAGTCAGAGTGGTATAATAGGATATAATAATGTAATGTCAGTGCATTAAACTGTTAGCACTACAAGATTTACAAGAAAATCTTGAAAAATAAGGAATATGCTATTTAAAGTTAAATCTACTACGACGGAAACTGCTAAAGATACTTTTGTGATACGCGAGGTCGAGAGGCAAAATGTAGCATACACAGATTCTTCAAAAAGATTTTGTGAAGTTTCACGCGATTTCTCGAAACAATACGCTCACATATATTCAGCTAGACTTAACACCTATAGAAATATTTTGGGTCCAGTAATTAAGAAAAAGTGGGCTGATCGATATAAGATCTTGAAACTATGTGAACTTCGCGAGAAAGGTACAACTTGTGTTATTATTGGCACTCTGTTTAAACTTCAAGAACTGAAACCCAGTATACTTAAAGAATTATCAGATCAATTGGAAATTATTCCTCAAGCTCCCAGGTGAGGCCTCATAAAAAGCACATCATAAAATATATTGAAGAAACTATGGTTGTTTCAATTTCTCATTTAACTTGGTTAAACTTTTTTTGTTATAAAGATGAGTAGTCTTTAGGAAAGCAGACAAAGTCTGTGGAGGATTTTAAACTTCAAATTCAATGATTCACTAATTAAGAACAGTAGTTATTCTTTTTCACTAGTAGTCTCACTTGCAGAGAAGCCTTACAGTGAAGTAGAGATATCCAGAAGGACCCACACTAGTGTCAACAAGTGTGTCACTCGAGTGTAAGTTTTTCAATTAGGATTAAATGAAAAGCTAGAATGGATTTAGGTATATTCATGCTCTTCTTTCGAAAATCATACTAGAACACCTAGCTCTGACTGACTCCTTTTAATGTCTATTTAAGTACCTATTTTATAATTAATGTGTTTCAGAACTCATTTTGTACATGACTCTGACACCTTGGTGTTGGAGGATGAACTTCAAAGAATCAAATTAGTTGGTGAATCTGTTGATATTCATCAAGTTGTGACTGGTGTTGTCTGTGGATTGTTAGGTAAATATATATTATTTAAGTACCCTCTCATCTTACAGCATGCAAATATTTGTTTGAGCTTTGCACAAATAAGTCTAGTGCTCTGTGTTGATACTGAAAACCTCCAGCTCACTAAGGAGACTGGAAGTCTTCAAATCGGCACATAAGACAATAAATTTGCCCTCACATTTGTATGTAGCTCAAAATTGAGATGAAATGTTGTAGAGGGCATTATACTTATTTTCAAGGGTATTATACTTATTTTCAAGGGTATTATACTTATTTTCAAGGGTATTATACTTATTTTCAAGGGTATTATACTTATTTTCAAAGGTATTATTTTGGCATAATTAATAAAAGAGGTTCTGAATGACTGGACCAATTGTTGGTGGTATGTACTTTTTCTGAGTTTGGTTTTACTAGTTATTATGGGTGGACTGTTTAATCCCAATAAATAAAACAGTCCTAAATTACATGTTATAGGTTCAGAAGATGAAGATGGTATATTCACAGTTAAAGATGTGTGCTGGGCTGGTTGCGGCATACAAAAGCCATTGCCAAAATTAAGTGCCGACAGGTAACAGTTATACTGAATATTTACTTAAGTAGATTGAGCAGTGTAGTTGTAATGAGTTTGGTGAAAATTATCTACATAATACTATGACCTTACTTTATTAAATGCTGTTATCAAGGTGGTAGGCATATTAGCTTTCAGCATTTGTAAGATCATTATTTTATGTCATCAGTATTCTTTTGGTTACAATAATTAAAGTTCACATATTTATGATGCAATTTACTTGGAACAATGATACTTCACTTCAACTACTTCATTTCAAGTTCTACTTCAGTTGAAATGTACTCAGTCAAATTCACCTTCATTCACTTCAATATAAGATGCTGCACCGTCTGGTCCATTACCTTCATTTTACATAACATTTTGGTTATATTTATATAACTACTATCACAGTGCTTTCCTTTTCTGCTCATAAGTATGGAGCTCCATGGGGGGCGGGGACAATAGAGTTGGCAAGCACAAGAGACACCATTGGTGTTTTAAGCCAGCAGCACTCTTGTAACTTATATGGAAAATAAGATAAAAAGTGCTGATTGTTTATTTATGATGTTATTTTCAGGTATATTGTACTGGTATCTGGGTTAAATGCATCAAACACAGCGGACGATATGTTTTCAATGCATTTGTTTTTGGAGTGGTTGGCTGGATTATCAGGGACATCTGAATATCAAGAAGAAGTTTCGAAGATTGTTCGGGTTATTGTGGCTGGTACAGTCAATTTATTCACCAATTAATTTTTAATACATGTAACATTATTATTAACACGCTTTTATCAGCTTCACTTGAAGTCAATTTTAACCTACTTCTGATTGTCTTATCGAAATGAAATTTTGTATGTATATCTGTTTGGGATTATCATCTTGGAGCTGATCTGATAATAAAGCCAGGAGCCACCTCCTGGCTTTAGGGGGATAGGGGAATTCTTCAGTGACTACTAGCAAGCCCTGCCCCCTCAAGTTTGGGCTCAAATGATTCCTTTACGTGTCCAACAGATAGGGCTTGATAACGATGGTCTGATGATTAAGACAGGAGGGGGTTGGTGGAAATCCTTTTTACGTGTGTTTTTTTAGTTTTATTAAACTATAATTATTATTTTAATCAAAGCCCTTGCAAGTGATGTTGTTCTCAAGTATCACAATTGTTTATACTTACTAGTGTTCGCCCATTGGTAGAATGTGACCTAATCATTAACGATAATTTTAGAAATATATGAATTTATAATTTTTAGTATATTAAAGACAGTCATATTTACTCGTGAAATTCATATTATCACATTAATATATTTGGTCTTAACGTATGAAATTGGCGTTTTCATGGAAAAAGTAAAACGATTTTTTGTTATGTAAGTACCATTGTTATTTATGCACTTTCGCCATTTTATTAAAAGTACATTAATTCCCTTGCTGAAAAAATTGTGAGAGCGAGTATCAATGAAATTTTTGAAGGTGGTTTGGACTGCTTCATCAGAATTGAATTTATTTCCTCACACAAAATCCAATTGTCCAAATTCCGGAACAAATGGTAATCTGTTGGAGCCAGGTCCGGGAGTATGGTGGGTGTCGGAGATATTCCAATCGCAGCTTTTCTAATTTTGCGACCTTATGTTGTGCAGTGTGTGGTCCATTGTGTCCTGAAGTAGCAATGGGCTAGAGCAATTGACTAGTTTTGATTGTTTAACGCTAGCATTTCCATCATTGTTTGCACTTGTTGTCAATACAGTTCTGCCGTAATTGTCTGGCAAGATTTTAGTAAGCTGTAGTAAACAACACCAGCACTGGTCCACCAGACACTCACCAGTAACTTTTTTAAATTAATTTTCACCTGCGGTAAGATTTTGCCGGTTCTCCTGGGTTCAACCATTATGGTAAGCGTTTTCGACTATCATACAGGATCCATTTTTCATCACAAGTTACAATACGATTCAAAATCCCCTCTAACGCAACATACAACGCGAATTTGTTGGTGTGCTTCACTTAATTTATGCGGTACCCATTTTCCAGCTTTTTCACTTTCCCAATTTGATTTAAGTGAATTAAAATTGTTTTAACACTTACACAGAAGCCTGCCCCTAATTCTGATATGGTTTGCGATGGATCCGCTTCTACGGTCCCTTTTTATTCTTCATTGTCAACAAGGGTCCCCGGCCGTCCACGGCGTTTTTTCTGTAAGTTAAAATTTCCAGAACAAAAACGTTGGAAACAGTGGTATAGCAATAGGGTGCCAGAGCGGGCAAAATGCTATGGGCCCCCGTTTCTAGGGCCCCAAAGGCCCGGAACACAGGAGGCAGCAAAACAGGCGCTTTTGTAAGAAATGTAAACGTGATTTTGTGGAAATTTGCGAGGACGAACGTTTCCAGGATACCGAAAGCTTCTTGCAAATTAACGTACCTGTTCTATTGTGTATTGGACATAATCATTTATCAACTGAGATCGCGTTTCCTCGCAGTAAAAGAAATTCCTTAAAATTTCAATGTCTTGCCACCTTTCACTTTAATTAGTGTTTTATAAAAATAAACCTACAAGTCTTATTTCATTGTGCCAGCACGCTAATCGATTTGACTTCGATTGATTGGTGTGGTGGCTTTTCCAAACCTATTGGTGTGGTAACAACTGATGATCGACGAAAACTGATCCATTCTATCATCGATCGATGTGTGTGGTGCCACAGGCTTCAGATGATATACAGTGGCTAACCACTGGTTGAAAAATTTACCGCGTTTTCTTTTACGGTAGCTTCCCCATACACATAATTAATCCTTGGAGCTGTTTCGGCAGCGCTAGTGCCACAGTGGTACTACTAATTGTAAATAATATTTTTGATGATATTTCAAGTTTACCATATTGTGAACAAAACAATGTCAAAAAGAAATCACATGGCGCGAAAACATACGAATCACTAAATTCGAATCATAAATACACAAGCCTAAAATTTAGATTAATTTAATTTGATATTCCTAACAAAACTCCAGATATTTGAGATCGAAGGGGCCAGTTCGACAAAACGCTAATTTCTAAGTTAATATTTTTTTATAATTAAATGCAGGTGGAGTTTTTGCATATCATTCAACTGAAAATGGTGTAAATGAGGCCGAGTTCATTTCATCAGTGGAACTGATGGACACCTTTGCAGCCGCAGTTAGTGCTGTGACACCCCTGGATCTGATGCCGAGCAGTAAAGACCCAACAGGAATAATGTTGCCACAAAAACCTTTTCATTATTGTAAGGGTTTATATATTTCTTATAGTCATAAATCATTACTAATTTAGGTAATAATAACAGTGTTTCTATTTCCAGGTTTGTTTCCGAAGGCAATAGAATACAAGTCATTTAATAGGGTTTCCAATCCTTACGAATGTGATATTGGAGGTAATACAGTCCTACAGATTTCTAAGTAGATAGTCTAACTAAGCAATAGTACTCTAACTACAAATCTTGATTATATATTGATCCTAAATAAATTGGGATCTATATTATTTAGAGAGAGTATTCTTTAGAGTAATAAAATTTAGAGATAGTATTCTTTAGACTCTTATCCAGTTTAGTTTCACAGTATTTTAAAGTAGATGTATATTGTATATATTACGTTTATTTATTTACCTTGTATATATATTATCACCAAATTTATATTTCAGGTTATATGTGTTTGGGCACTTCAGGCGAACCAATTAAAGATATTATGAGATACAGTAAAGTAGACAATAGCCTAGAAGCTATGAAAAACACTCTACAGTGGAGACATTTAGCGCCGACTTGTCCTGATACAATACCATGCACACCATGTACTGATACGGACCCTTTCATTATATACAACTGTCCTGCGATATACTTTTGTGGCAATTCTGATGAATTTGCCACTGATATTTACAAAGGTACTTATTTCAGACTGAATTTTAGAACTATGAGGTTCACAATAGTAAAAGCTGAATATTCCAACTCTACTTAATTATAAGATGTCGCTATGTTTCTTTCTTTAACTACAATATTGTATTTAAACTCATAGTGGCAACACAAGTGGTCCGCGAGCCAGCAACAGATTTACATGACCAATTACCTCTCGGGCGAAAACTCTTAAAATGCTTGCTAAAAATAATATTTTTTTGTACGGACACGGGAGGCTGCTGCTCCTCAACCCCCCGACGGAGCCGCAGCTGACGTTCACGAGGCTTCATGATACAAATTTTTGAAGCACTTTACGAATTATAGCCCGAGAGGAAATGACTCACGAAATTTGTACCTGGCTCGTGGACTAAAGTCTCAATGCTTCTTATATTTAATTGAGTTGTAAGTTGGCTGAATGAACATAATATTTAAAGTAATCAAAAGTACTACAACATATTTTATTGTTTTTAGGAGATGCTGGTCAACGGACGAGGCTAGTGTGCGTCCCGAATTTTTGTGGCACGAAATCCATAGCTCTTATAAATTTATCTAATTTGGAATGTTACAGTATGAAATTTTCTAAAAACTAATCTTGAATTAAACTATATTTTCAAAGCATTTATTTTGTCTTATAATCAAGCCAAATATTACTTAAGTGGTAATCGGTTAATAGAAACGTGTTGCGATTCCATAGATTACGGTGACTGCTTCGAAAATCATATAGCATAGCAGAAGAACCATTTCCTCTCAACACATACTTTTTGCTATTTCAAAATAATGTTTGTACCTAACTACATACATACCTATATACTCACGCCTGCATCCCCCAAGGGGTATAAAACAGTACAAGAGTACTCACGTAATAGGGCAAGCCTATTGCCGTCAAACGGTCACTTTGGGAATTAAAGATGACAGAACCGGAAATATATTAAAAGAAAAAAGTAGGTAAGAATTAACCTAACTATGGATATAATAAATAATTTGGCAGAACCCTGGTGGCTTTCCTACGGAACCCTTGGGTTCCATAGGATTCCATTCCATTCATTTCAATATAAGTTTTAAGTTACTTTTCGATAGACGGAGTTAACTCAAGGAACATCATTTACTTATCTGTCAACTTCGACCTTTTTGACGAAGATAACTTTTTAAAAATTAATAGTTGAAGTAGGAAAAATATACTAATAATACAATACAATGGAACATTGTAGTAGTGATGATAGGGATATGGAATTATTAAAAATTATAATTAACTGTGATGAAGAAATTAAATGGCTGTATTTGCATACAGATTTATACTGAGTCTGCTGTAAACCAGCTAAATAAATAATTTAATAGTACTAACTGTATTTAGTGTCGTCGGCAAGATAATGACCTAAGTATTTAAAGGTGGACACCTTTTTATTCCCGATCCGTTCATAACTAATTCGGGGCCATCCTCACGACATTTGCTGCCGACCATAAAGATCATGTATTCACAGTCTTGCTTACATTATATCTTTATCCGTGCTCAGCAGCATAAGCTTCACAAATTTTGAGTAGCTCTTTGAGTAGCTTTTTGAGTCTCTCTGATAGCCCCAGCCGTTGGACCCAGCAGCACCATGTCCATAGCTGATATTGTTAATGACAACTCCATCAACACTGCATCCGACACGCATGCCGGTAAGATGAGATGAGATGCACGAGAGCCGTTATGGGGTTATCTATTATGCTCCCTGTCTCACCCCACAATCCAACCGATACGGCTCTGAGAGAGTACCGTCCCATTTTACATAATTAGTTTGGTTATCATGCCAGTACTGTAACAGGCCACATATATCCGCGGGTATACTCCTACTCCCCATCTTCTCCAAAGCGCATCATACGAGACGAGATCGAATGCCTTCTAGAGATCAAGGAAGCAGGCGTACACCGGCGTCTCACGGTCAATATAGTATTGAACGGTATGTTTGAGACTCAAAACAGCAGCTTCAGTTGCAAAGTTTTTTTTTCAAAAAAAAAATATAAAATAAATTTATGAGATACAGTCTGGTCACAGACAGGCAGGCTGGGAGGAGGTTTACCACTTAGCCCAGACGGGCTTCTCGATAGTTGTTAACTGGCTCCACCGTAACTCACTCACACTTAACACAGATAAGACCAAACGCATTGCTTTTTCACTATCAAATTCACGCTATTGTTGTTGTTCTCTCAACAAAGGCTTTGTAATTACCCAATGTATGATATACATAAGCATTTAAATAGGGGGCCTGGTAATCATACAGATTACAGACGGGGTTCCCTAGTACAAATACCGGTCTCCCACAAGGATTAACTTTTATTTTGCAGTATGTATGTTTGTTAGATTTAAGATACCTTTGTGGCAGAGAAAAATAAACGTTATTATTATTTGTATGTTTAAAAAGTTTGTAATATAAATACATAACACGAGAAAAAAAAAAAGGCAGACGGACAGTGAAGTCCCGTCCCGTTTTAACACTTTGGGTACGAAACCCTAAAAACCACCCTTATTTTCTTTATTATTAAATTTAATAGTATAAAAAATCCATTATCATATGAAGTACTTGTACAAATTTCAATCAAATACACAAATCGCAAGCTTACTGCTTACAAAAGCATCACAACGTTCGTTCGTCACTGCGGCGCATTTGCGTCTGGTTGTGTACCGAGTGTATACCGAACTTAAGACGCGTAGGTATGACTCGCTTTCGGACCTTACTATTCTTAAATTGTGCAACAGAGTGACCAAATTGCATCACCTGTGAGGCTGTGAAACATTCTTGGTTAATAGTTTTTTCCACTGGCAAACTTACTTTAGAACAAAATATAATGGTACGTTCAGACGCTCGCGTTCAAACCAACATTCAACGAGCACAAACACGGGCACAAGCATGTAAATAGGCTGTTAGTGATGCCTGCATGTTTGTGCTCGCGCTTGCCACCGATCGGGACGACTGTCGGTTTTTTGACACTTATCAAAGCGTGAACGTGCTTGTGCTTGGGTGCCTGTTTACGCGCACTATATTGTCTTGGCGTATGGACGACTCGACGACCGAAATTAATTTTTGACCATATTTTGTAACAAATATGTCGAAATGGTCTGTATATAATCAAAGGTCTGAACCTTTATCATCCGCGATCGGCGCGATCCACGAAACGAAAGCAAAAGAAGAGTTCAGAAAGGTGTTTCTGACCTCTTCTTTTCCTTTCGGTTTGTCATCGATCATTTTATTTTTTCCAATGAAATAAATTAAACCCAAATCAGTAGCCCCCACGAGATCTACGTCTGCGTCTCCCATATTTTCACTGACTAGCGTGCCGAGCTGCGTGCCGGGTTGCTTGCCAAGCTACGCGACAAACAAAGAAAACGAATTCGAACTTCATAAATTTCAAAAGAACGCCTGAGGTTGCTGCAATTTCAACTTAAGTTTAAAAACCTTATTGGTTGTATAAAAAGATGCCGAATAACATAGTGTAGATTCAATAGAATGAGAAAAGTTACCTATTTATATCCATGAAAAAAAAACTGATACATAATAATATTACATAATTAATTATAAATTATAATATGTATTTATTTTTCCTCTAGTGCATGGCATGTCATCAAAAAGTTTAGGGTGTGGCAACACTGTTAAGAATTCGCTCCTTCTCCCATAGACATTTCTCCTTGCTCCCTCCGACTTTCCTCCCCACTCCCCAGTCCCCTCTTTACTCACTTACTCAGCAATGGTTCGCAACTAGTAGACGTGTAATTATTTTTTCCGTGCTATAATTGCGTTTAAGATGGGTTTCTAGTATTAAAGTTTGCACACCTGCGTGTGCCTTCACACGATAATAAAAATGTTGTAAGTACTTGTTTACATTCTTAGTTTTCATTGATGTAGTCCTAATCATATTTTCCGTGCTTTCCATTAATAATCGTCATATTTCGTTCTACATGGATGACATAGATTCGTTTGTTTGAAAATCAGCATATTATTTATAAAACGGTAGTCTGTATGATATTTTTAAGTTTAAATTACGTTACTTTGGTTCTGGGGAAATCCACTTTCACCAAGTTGCGCGGGAGGCCTGTCATTACAAAATTCCAAACAAACGCCTCTAGACATTTGTATTCGCTGTTAGTCGTACCCATGTCTCGAACAGTAAAGCAAAAGGCCGTCTGTTCGAGACGTGGGTCACTAGATTACATTTATCAGTTGTGGAAACGCAACTTGCCGTCATGCATTCTTGGAATACTACATATTATTAAGTGTTGTAATTATGGTTTTCCACTTTGCAAGAAATGTGTTAATGTTAAGTGTTGAATTAGTCATAATTGTAAAACTTTTCATCTGTGTTCCATAACCATTGAATTGTGTTATGTAGATATTGTTGTTCATAATACATTTTAACATTGCTTTTCTTTTAGCTTAGTTAGGGTATTTACTATTAGTGTTTCCATATGTTATTGTTTTACTATTACTTGAGGGGACCCCCCGTACTCAAGGTCCTTTATAGTTGGTAGGTATGTCATTAACTGTTAAATTCTATCTTACTGAGCTGCTATCCTACAATATTTTTTTATAGATCACTTATATTTACTTCTGTTCCTGAAGGTTGCTATTCCTTGAAATTATCTTGGAATTTTAAAATTTCTTGTCATTCATTCTATTTACCCATCTTACTTTTGGCAAACCAATGATGTAGAATTTATCTCTATAACTTTTTGCCTCAGCCAGTAAAATATTAATTCAACACAATATTTTGATATTTTAAATTGAGAAACTATTGAAATATTTTTTCATTTGTTTTGTTATCACATTGCATTGCATAAACATATGGTTAGTTAGGAGTTAATAGTTTTGTGATCAGAACAGAATAATTTTGTGATCTACCCACTTAGACAGTATTATCTAAGTGGGTAGATCACAATGTTCTGATCACAAAACTTAAGAAATTTTGCAATACACTTTAAACCGAACACATATCTACAATTCTATAGGCTTAACAATTTCTACATACTTAAAGTAAAACACATTGTACTGTTTGTTTATTAGTCAAATTGTATTTTAGTTTACGTTTAGCTATAAATAGTTCTTAATTTTTCAGCAAGTTTATTTAATCATCAAATAAAAATATATTTGTACCATTGGCCAAATATATTGTCTACCACCCTATGGTTGAAGATCATTGGACATTATAAAACAACAAGGTTGATTTTCGTAATATAATAACACAACCTCAAATAACATTCTGACAGTTCATTGTTAGAGATAGGTTCAACCTTATCGCTATTGTGTTTACACAGAAACTCTTGTCAAAATTTTCTTTGTCCACTGTACATGTGTCTTTAAAACAATGGTGATTCTGTACATGTCAATCATGATTGTTGTATTGGCTTTGAATCCCAAAAAGTTACATTGGTTTAGTTTTGATGTTAAGATCAGCTATTACAAACCCGTTCTGGTGGGGGGGGGGGGGAGGGGGTCTTCAAAATATCAAGGTTGCTCTCAGGGGCGGGGCTTAGGTTTTCGTCACATATTAAATATCGTCTAGGGCAAGCTCGTGCTTCGAGCTATATTCAAATATGGCGCGCAGCGTTTAGCACTTTTAAACCAAACGCTTTTTAAGCTAAACAACAAGCAAGTGTTTAGCTCAACTTCCTGTCCGCAAAAAATTATTTAAAACCATATTTATAAATTACTACGTGAAACCTAGAGGGGGAGGGGGGGTGTTGGTATATACTACGGGTGGTCACCGAGAGGAGGGAGGGGTATAAAAAATTGTAAAAAATGGGTTATGTAGTATGGGCACATTCCCATAGTGTTTTGGTATTCTAGTTACAGATTGTTCTGTGCTCTATAAAACTGTTTCTAATTTTTCGACAATACAATGTTACAATTGCTTATCAGCAATATTGATATGACCTTAACCACTGCCATCACATAAACCAGGAAGTTTAAGAAGAATCATTTGTTGTATAATAATAAGTTTCATATATTCCAGTATTTACAGAGGGTTCTTTTTTTTAAGCTAAGAACTTAGGTAGAAAGTAGTAATTTAAAAATCCTACTAATATTATAAATATGAAAGTTTGTGAGGATGTTCCATACATCCTGTTGTTACTCTTTCACACAAAAACTAGTAAACCAATTGCAATGAAACTTGGCATGTAAATAGCTGGAGCCCTGGATTAACACATAGGCTACTTTTTATCCTGATAGTCCCACGGCACGGGGACTTACGCGGGTGAAATAGTTCCTACTGCTAAGTATTAAGAAATGTTTAGCACATGAAATGTAATAATGTTATGGTAGCCATCATGTAATTTGTACATAAATATTATTTTATCTTGTTAATATTGATATATAGTTTCTGTTTGCCTTTTTTATTATTTGTAATTTAAATTTAATTTACTGTATGTATATTTGTGCCATATTGTGACAGCAGTAACAATAGTGACAGTTATGCTGTGATGGTCCGAGTATTGTAATAGCATTTTTTTTTATTTTTATATACAGGTTACTAGTAACGTGGGTCACACATTACTAGTAATCTCGTTAACTCCACCAGCTAAACTTAAAGCTTGTGTTAGGAGTGGGTTCACGACGGTAGAACTAGGTGGGGTTCGAACCCGCAACCACTTGATCGCAAGTCCGACGCCTTAGCCATTACGCTACCGCCGCTTGAAATATAGCTTAAATATAAAATAGCAAGTCATGAGTGATAAAAGAGACTCAGTATTGAGTCATAAGACTAAAACTGAACTGTTATTTAAGTTGTGAGTCTTTTACCCGTAAGACTCAAATCCTTAACTTGTTTATGTAAATGCTTGCTTTCATTTTAAAAGATAAAATTCTAAAATGCAAGTGTTGTTTCAAACTGTTATAAGTAAAGACTAAAGTAGTTAAACAGCTGAATCAGTTACAATAGACTCACCCTAATTCATTTATAATATATATAAAATATAGTTTTTATTCTTGGGTGGGAATATAATGAATATTTAAAAATATTAAACTTTTTAGTGTCTTGCTAACCTGACACTATGAAATAAAAACCGTCACGTTTTTCACGTTCATATTGAACTAAAATAATGTGTCAATGAAAAAGCTATATTGTAATATACTTACAATAATAATTATAGATACATTGACACCCTTATACTTCCATTTTAAAGATCAGGTTCCCTATTTACGTTAATTAACCTTCACTGAAACACTTTGTTTTTTAATTCATTTAAATCTGAAGGCTAAAAAAAATGCCTTATAAAGGGAAAGTCTAATCTTGAATCGTGAAATCTGCGTAATCTCTTTCTAATAGGCTATAAAAACAAATATTATACAGTAGAGTAAATTTGGGGTAACGCACAGATTTTAAATTATCTCGCTAGTTATATTCGATTTTGAAGAATTCTAATTTAGGTTAGAATACTTGCTAGCGTATAAACGGTTATGTAATCATAATGCACATGCTTAATCGTGGCATGTTGAAAGCGAGTGTAATAGTAAGTAATCAAGTATTGGGCCATAGTAGAATTAAATACGGTATTCTGTACGTGATTTTTAATATTTAGCAATTTACTTTACTATCTTGAAATTCACGACCTTAGTTGTATCAAACAATTGGTCACTGGTATCGGCATAACTGACTCCTGTAGAATTTTTTCCGTTTATCGTTTCACAAATACCCGTCCGTCACGTCGCGCGACCGAAAACCGGTTCCAACGGGACATAGAAAGCGGTAGGCTTCAGCCTCGGGTTTCTCTATTGACGGATGCACGAGGAGGATTTATAATAAAAATTTAAATTACCAAATCGGTTTCAGCCCTTTGGGAGCTACGATTCCACAGTCTGACACACATACACGTCAAACGTATAACACCGTGACACGTGTTAAAAAAAATATATTAAAGAACACTGAAAAAATCGAAAATAATTAATTATAAACTTAATTGAAAATACTACAATACATTATGTAACACTTTTCAATTAAGTTTATAATAAATTATTTTTCACTTTTCAGTGCCCTTTATTCGTGTTAGTGTTTATTTTCTGTTTTTACTGTAAGGTATCTACGTACTGAGTAGACACGGTATTATATGTAGAACATTACTGACTGCAGGTAATGTAAGTTACGTAAAAAAAAGAAACAAAAAAAAAAAGTTTTTTTAGGCCGGTTAATAACAATAACAATCATCACACTAAACGTCATTGTTGCTAAACTTTCAAGAAAAATCATCTAACACTACATGTGCCCTTAATTTCTGAGGGCTTCTCTCCTTTTCCCTTAGACACCATCATCAGATTTGGACGTGGTTGCAATGAGACCACCTTGGGAGTATACCCTTTCAACTTTTTTCCGAAAGACGAGTTTAACTAGTTCTAAAAATACTCTCCCATACATCAATTTACGACAAAGTCAACTTTCCAACAGAAAAATATAAGTTTATAATCACAAAAATATATATTATTATGTGGTATTACAACAAATTAACGTATTTCGGAATTACCATTCCCCTACAATCACGAAATTTGTCGGAGAAGCAAGGTGTCAGAAGTAAAGGAAAAGACCGAAAGTCGTTAATTTATAGTTACACTAGCTGTGCCCGCAACTTCGTCCGCGTATATCGAATCAAGATTCTAAAAAGAAAGTTTCAAGCTTCTAGCTCTAAATATGACGATACTTCCATACAACTTTTCATCCCCACCTTTCAACCCCTTACACCCCTTTTTTCGCATTAAAAGTATGTCCTATGTCCTTTCTCAGGCTCTAGACTATCTGTGTACGAAATTTCATTTAAATCGGTTCAGTAGTTTTGGCGTGAAAGGGCGACAGACAGACAGACAGAGTTACTTTCGCATTTATAATATTAGTAAGGATGCCTCAATTGTTAGTAATAGTCAATATTAGTAAGTTACATGAAAAAATGTTTTTGCGAATATAAACTTTTTTTTTTGAGTGGCCTTTTATTCATGGCTTAGTGATCATGACTGCTGATCCAGAGGTTGTGGGTTTGATTCCCACAGGACAAGTAATTGTGTGATAAGCATGATCATTTGTTCTGTGACTGGGTGTAATTTATTTATGACTAGCAACCCGCCCCGGCTTCGCACGGGTACAATTCTGCCGTCGTAATTGAAAACGCAGTAACTTCAATTACTCTATCACTGTAGTTACTGTGTTTTTATTTACGACGGCAGAATTATACACCTAAACCTTCCTCATGGATCACTCTGTCTATTAGTTTATCGCAAAAGACAGACAGGCAGACGCGGCGGGGGACTTTGTTTTATAATATGTAGTGATGATATGTATGTATTTAGAAATCAATGAGTGTGATTATCAGCAGTCTAGTTAACATAACATAGGCTCCTAGTTTGGGATCAGACGTGTGTGAGATGTGTCAAGTTATTATTATTTGGCCTTAGAAAATTTACTGTGGCGTATATCGATGTATGGGAGACTATTTTTAGAACGACACAGTTAAGTTTGTCACTTGGAAAAACGGGCAGAAATAAAAACTATCTACGTGCAATTTTGTACGAAACCATCGGTGCGCGAGCCTGACTCGCACTGGTCTTTTTTTTTGGTACAATCACGTTTTTCAAAAATGACACCTATATTATACTAGTCGTTTCACCTAAGTTTATGGTCACTGCTCTGCTCACACGATAACCTTCTTCAATAACTACTTTATCAAAAAAAAAAACCCACAACTTTTCAGCTTTTTTATACACCGTGATATTTTGATAGTTTTTGAAACGAAGCGAGGTAACTTATAATGATTACTACTACCAAAAAAGAAAACTAAATTAATTGAACTGGTTATAATAAAAAAGTTGGAATTCGAATAGTATTTATCATTCGTTCTAGTTTAACCGTAGTAGGGTCAGAACAATTCATTAATTCACAAGCCATCCACACTTTAGTACGCGCCACGGGGCAGTTGTGTGGTGGCAGCTGATATCGACTTTACAAGGTAGGTCCTAACTAGTAGCACTAGTTAGGACCGTCCTTCGAAAACGAGTCTGCCGGGATCAATACACAAACGCGCACGTTTTACTGACTGTTCCCTTTATCAAAAACGTACACTATTACACTGGATACTTATCACAATTTTTGTATTCACGGGAATAAACAAGTCTTTAAGTCTGCTAAAAATCTTCGATCTGCGGCGAGTCACTCAGGCGGCGTCAACCTTGCGCATAAACTGCCGGGCTGTATCTAAGATGGACGGTGATTGGAACTGTTAAATAAAAGGCGCGTATTCCACCCGAACGTATATTGATACTCAACTCAACTTTTAATTCTAGCGGCGTTTTATACAAAACATGGAAACGGTTTCTTACATCGCTATACGAATCTACCCACTAATATCTAATATGTAACACCCTCACCCTAAATTTCTACTGTCCAACTTATCTATTTGACATTTATACATAAAAAGAAAATAATAACTAAAACTAAATTACTTACTATTACTTACAATGCTACTTAGACTAAGTACAGTAATATTAGAAATACATGACAATCTTATAAATATAAAATATCTTCACAAGTTATCGATGCCATATCGTCTAACCGGTTTACGTACACGTCTAACATCATTTGTTTCATTGTTTACATTACGAGTCGCGCCATGAGCACCTATTTCCCGTAAATTACGCCCGTTGGACATTAATGAAGTTGCAGTCAATGTAATCTCAGTGTCGGTTGGTGTCTGTGGGGTGTTAGATGCTGGTAGTTTTGGTGAGGCTGCCACCGGCTCCTCGACCGGTCCGTCATTACTTACCGGAAACATTAGCGAAGGGCGGAATCGTTGTACCGGTGGTGCTGTTAATTCTACTTTGTTCGTTATATCTCTTGACACTCTTAGCTTTAATTGGTCAATATGCCTATGTTCCTCGGTTCCACTGATAGATCTGACTTTATAATCAGTCTTACCCGTCCTTTCCACTACTGTTCCTGCCGCCCATTTATCATTACCCCGGTAGTCTCTAAACCAAACATTCTCTCCCGGTCTAAACTGCCTACTCGCCCCCCTGCTATCGCTTCCATCTGCACCTAACAGGCCTTAACTAGTTTTTTCTGGTCCGGTTTTAAGCAGTCTTAAACGCATTCGCAAGTTGCGCCCTATACACATCTTTGCTGGACTTTCACCCGTTGTATAGTGTGGTGTATTTCTATAAGCTAGTAGGAATCGACACAAAGAAGCATGTATGTCAGGTTTAGATTTAATTGCTTTTTTATATTACGTTTACATATTTTAACGGCATTTTCCGCCGCCCCATTCGAAGCCGGATGATACGGGGCTGAGACAATATGTTGGATTCCATTGGTATTTATAAAATGTTTGAACTCAGTACTGAATAATGGAGGGCCGTTATCACTTACTACTTGCATCGGTTGCACACGAGTGGTGCCAGCGCATCTCACCTTTGTGACGCCTACAATTCTTTATTTTAAAATGATTTGCAGCTCAGTTACCTAGTACCTAGTGTGTAAAACCACAGTATAAGTATATACAGTATTGTGACTCATCCCTTTCCTTGATATAATTACCTACATCCGGACGGTACGTTAACACGACAGACGACGACGACGATAGGGCTGCCCATAATTTCATCTACCTACTTGAGTTTCTTTCTAGTTTTGTGATTGTAAATATTATAATTAATTTTTATAAATATAAATAGATTTCCCTTTATTCTGGATGTTAAAATAAACTGCTGTCGCCGAATGTTACCAAACTCCAATCCTTACAAACTTCGAAACCAACCTACTCAATCAAAATGCAAGAAACAGCTGACGAGTAACCGTCAGTAAAATTAACGACCCCATTACCTACAGCACAGAGCAAATCAAAAAACATTTTTTTGGTCACCCATCCGATGTTGAACCGCTGCAAACGTTCCTTAATATCAAACCATATCATCGCGTGTGCGCCACCTAAAGCAATCAAAACTTCTAACTAGCTACTACAAAATCTTATTTATGAAGTAAATTAAATAAGTGAATCAAAACGTGGGAGAGCCATGCTTCGGCACGTATAGGCCGGCTCGACTCTGCTCGATACCACGGCCTCACAGAAAAACGGGTTGCATTGCATTTCGCCGCGTGAGTGAAGTTACCGTAGGCCCTAACCCTTCCCTCTCCCTTATTCCCGTCCTTCCCTTCTTCCCCCTCCCCCTCTCCCCCATTTTTTACTTTCATAATAATTTCATAATGATATTTCGTCTAATTCAATAATATATGTATGTAGCTAAATACATAAGTAAATAGATAGCTTAGCCTAGGAACTACCTACTAGTTTTTTTAACGCTAGGGTGGGGTAAGTCACTCGTGTGTCCCTTTTGTCACCCTATCTACTTTTTTATTTATTAATCCAGGTATTTTACTCGTTGGAAAAAGCGAAATACCTACCTATTAAAAAAGAAACAAATTACGTACTAGTAGGTACATGAAAAATATTTTATAGTGTTACCTTTCGGAGTTTCCAGGTAATTTAAAAAATGTTATCTCTGGGTGCGTTTTTGAAGAATTCAAGCAACCAAAAACAGCACAATATACTCTATAATTTCTAATTGCCAAATTAAATACTTAAGTATTTGTATTTATTTTAAATGAAATACACAAATAGCACGCTTACTGCTTAAAAAACGATCACACCGTTTGTTCGTCACTGCGGAGCAATCCCGAACTGTTTGCGTACTGATTTACAACCGAACCAAGGCGTGTAGGCATGTCTCGCGATCGGACCGTTTCTATGAAGACACATTACTGTATGGATAGTATTACCGTGGTAAAACATTGAACGAAGTCGATCGTAGCGAAACGTACCGACCGTAGTGTGAGTAATGAGTGCCCATACCATGAGTTCTCATTTATTGTTCGCAAACGACAGAAATTGTGAAATTGATAGTATTTTACGGAACGAATACTTGTATGGATTATGCTATTGATATTGAGTATAAAATTTTTTCTTCCGAAACCGATTCAAAATCACGGTGTATTAGTAGGCATGGTGCAGATAAAGGTAAAAAGCAAAACCTAATCTAAATATAGAACTTAATCCAAATCGTTAGAGCCGGTTTAAAGTTATATGTACATTCCGCATTACCGCACTCTTCTTTGAAGAAAACAACTCCCAATTTATTTGACTATTACTTCAATAGAGATATTGAACGTGAAAAGATAAATAGGTATTGCACAACCAATAAAAGATGCCAAGAAGAGGATAAACAGCATACCGCAAACAGAAAATAATGTTATATGTTGCGTGAGGCCCACTGTAGTAAAACAGTGAAAATTTATGCCCTACCTTAGTCATATTCATAGACAACTGCCGTGCTCTGAAACAGCAATTTCATTGTTTTTACCAGTGCTCTTTAAAACAAGTATGACATCACATTGACGTAGTCTACCTCAGTGCTTTATATTCTCTTTGGTGTACCTATGACTCACGTTTATAAGTACCATGAGATTCGTAGTTTAATAAACTATGATATAACATTATATAATACTTAAGTATGAAATCATTTTAAATATACTTTATAATAATATATATGCTTATTAGAAATAATTTTATGAAATACTACAAGTATTTATCGGTTGGTTCCTCGCGGTTGGCCAATGCCCACTTGATGGTGACCGGCTGGAGGGAATGGGCTTGGTCTCGTTTAAGCCAATAACCTCTGCGCGCTGCCTGTACCTGTACATGAAAATCATTATGTACACAAACCGTACGGCTTGTAAGGCGTAAGTTTGACAGCTGTAGTACAGTGACTTCATAGCAGAATCATGTCATAAATTTTTAGTATGTATGCGTTTTACTAACATTAGTGAGCCGTTGACAAGATCACTGTGTCGCTCACTTTCTTTCGAATCATAGTGGCAGCTCTTTTATAAGCAATTTATATTGATTTACTTAATTAATTTGAGTCCGCTGTGTCAATGCGCAATACCCGTTTCCTATCATCAACAATAAACCCATCGCATTATTTGGGAGTATGGTTTTTGGCAAATTGAACTTAATTTTATCTTTAGTAGTTCTAAACTACTAAGGATAAAGTTAAGTTGAATGTGGCGAGATCTAGAGCTGTACGCTAGCCGGCTCTGGTGTCAACTAGGGTAATTTCCTTATCTAGGCGGAATACATATTATTAAAATCAAACAGCAGAGTTAAGACCCATAACGTGTAACGATTCCGTGGCGGATAAGAGACTTATGTAATTCCTTTTATGAAGTTTTATCAGCATTAGATTGATAATAATGACGAAAACATGCTTGTGTTCTATAGAGTGCGGTACTCTACTACGTATTTCTATCATTTAATACGGTAGCATTTCTTTGAAGTTTATATGCTATACTTCGCACGGGTGCAATGATGATACTGAATATACTACAGAATGTCTTTATATACAACGTTCACAGCTTTTTTGTCATTCGACAATACAAACATGTTTGCTTCAGAGGTTACTCTTGAAAGAGCGACATACATATAATTGGCCATGTGAAAAACACTTAACGCCTGCAACCGCCGCAACCGCTATGTCCCTGCATTTTAAATCTGTAATATCTTCGAAAATATTCATTAAAATTACATGCTGTAAAGGGCCATTTTGATCTATATTAAATGCACAATGTATTTAAGGTACTTAATTGGATAAGGATTAATGCTGTATTGCTTAAAATCGCTTCGTAAATAAGCCATTATTTCTCGTAAAAAGTAAAAGATAAAAAATGGTTATTGTGGTTTATCCCTAAGAGATAGACATATACCATCCCGGACTTTTTTGTAGAACTTTTTAAGGTGTACAATACTGTGGTACATTATTTTGATCTATCTCGTAGGGTTCAGCCAGCGTTTGCAATGTAAACGCAAAAAATGTGTTTATTTACGACATCATATTAGAAACCTCTAAAGTTATCAGTGTTTCTCTACTATATTATGCATGTATTATACTTATAAACCTTCCTCTTGAATCACTCTATCAAAAAAAACCGCATCAAATTCCGTTGCGTAGTTTAAAAATCCAAGCATACATCGGAACAAACGGACAGCAGGAAGCGACTTTGTTTTATACTATGTAGTGATTACTTGTTGTCTCGGTTACGTCAACATGGAAATCCCCTAATAGGGTTTTTTCAGCGTACAATGCATCTCGGCGTGTTCAAATGATTATTTATTAATAGTACGTACCTCCTACGAGTACCTTTGGAGTATAACGTATGAGTCATGTTATCCACCGCCTATATAAGTACATTAAAGCCTTTTTTGTGTTCCTAGAAGGCATTAGAAACCGTGTTGAAGTTTTTATACCATTACCACCATCAAATATTATCAAAACTTTTTTTAGAGCTCAAACCATAGCAGGATTGCTATTTATTCCCTTGAAATATTTTCACAATTTCTTAGAATATACCATTTAACAAGCAGTAAAATAAATACACATGAGATTTAATCTAAATCCAAGAGGGCACGTACACCGTCAAGTCCTCTAGTGATTTTGTGGTCGTCGATAATTCTCGAGGTTCAACTTCACAGGGTCAAAAGACCGTAATTTGGGTTTTAATTAAAATCTTTTTAACAAAAAATTTAACCGACGAAAAGAACTAAAAAGTAAATAATAAATAAACCTTTTAAATCTTAAGTATTGAGCTTATTTACATAAACTATCAAATTTTAGATAAACTAATTTTGAGTCGACGCCATACAACAAACGGATTATTTATAATTATCTAAATTTTGTATGTACCTACGTAGAGATGGACCCGGCTCTACGTAGGTAAGGAAACGTACCCATACTACGTGACCCATTTTTTATACCCCCCCCCCCCCCCCCC
This sequence comes from Euplagia quadripunctaria, assembly GCA_963859945.1. Taxonomy (NCBI): domain Eukaryota; kingdom Metazoa; phylum Arthropoda; class Insecta; order Lepidoptera; family Erebidae; genus Euplagia; species Euplagia quadripunctaria. The sequence continues at coordinate 11,953,386 of OY982574.1, forward strand.
TCGGTGACCACCCGGCCGTAGTATATGGCAAGACCCCCCTCTTCCCCTCTAGTTTTTACGTAGTAATTTATAAATTGGTTTTAAATCATGTTTTGCCGACAGAAACTTAAAAAGCGCCAAACGCTTGCTTGTTGCCACCTGTGAGTTTAAAACGCGCTAGACGCTGCGCGCCATATTAGAATATAGCTCGAAATAGCACGAGATTTGCCTAGGGGATATTGACTACGTGACAAAAACCTAAGCCCCCCCCGCCCCTGTGACCAAGCGTGGTATTTTGAAGACCCCCCTCCCCCCTCAGAACAGATGAAATTTCAGTTTCTCTCAATTTCATCAGGATCCCATCATCAGATCCTGACTTCCTTGACATGGGACCACCCTTGAGGTACACCCTATCTAACAAAAAAAGAATAATCAAAATCGATTCATAAATAACGGAGAGAGGTCTGAACATACATAGAAAAAAAATATATAAATACGGTCGAATTGGTCGGTTAAAAATGTATTATTTTTGTGATATTAACTTAACATCGCGTGTGTTTTTCAGTGCCATCATGGCGTCTTCAGCGGACAACTTTGTCCTACTACACCAATCAACCACGTCATCGCAATCTGATCCCGTAGGATTTGCCCTTTCATCTCAAGTAAGTTTAATTAAGGTTATCTCTAATGTTGAATGTGAGAATGAGAATGAAACTAATTTTATTGATTTTTGCTACCTTTTGCTAACAGGCTTTGATTGTGTCTCAGGATTTTACCTCTAAATTCTCTTAATTAGAAAGTAAATTTCGTTTTGTCTTCGATTTTCAGTAAAAACACTACAATACTAGTGGACCATATTCATGACTTTTTATCGCGTGGAAACCCCTACGGGTCATCGACCGACTAAAAAAACCACTCGATGTTCCGTTATAAATGAGTCTATTACAAGGGACTCGGGTATACAATAATATTCATGATACATAATATCAAAAGTATGTGAAAAATGTGGTTAAAATTTAAAGTCAAGATCTAATTAAAAAAAAAATCTTAATTTTCAGGGTTTTAACATCTACAAGAATGAGTGCGAATCTATGGGATTTGCCGGTTTCGACCGGCGCCCTTCTTACTAATGAAGAGTGCATGCTGCTGCTCGACACCGATATTGACATCTTTGACAAATCTGGTATGTTCCACTCCCTGGTTATTATTAATACATTAGCTGGTTCAGAGCTGTACCAATTATCACTTCAATTTACTAAAGTTTGTCATCCGGGATTCGGAGGTACATTATAACTGAGCCATGGGTAAAAATAGTATGTGCCTATCTATTCCTTTAAACAATGTTCGCGCCCGCCATACTTTCATCTGATTTGATCTGATTTCACTTTCACCTTGATGGTAGTCAGCCGTGTTAAAAATAATTTAAAGTGAAAGAATTTGTTATTTTATACACAACTAAAAGAAAATAAAGAAATTGCGTAAAAGAGAATTCGTAAAATAAACATTTTATCGGAACATTTTTGTTGATGTGTCCAGTTGGCAAACCAGTATAAAACGATTGTCACATTGTCGGTAACTTTATAGACAGTATCTTCTAAGTAGACCCTCAGAGATATAAAGTTAACAAAAGGATATTACTTACTTTCTAGAAATAATAATATGGTCAAATGCCCCAAGGCAACTAATAATATCTAAAAGAAATTTGTGTTATGCCTTTTTTGAATAAAAAATACGGCTGTAAAAAATACGCTCGTTGACCACTTGCCCTTTTTGGGGTTTGGGTAGACGTAGCGGATTGCGGTTATGTCCAGAGGTATAAGGGAATATAACATCCGTATACTTTCGGACAGTATGGCCGTCCTAAAAGCCCTGGAGGGCAACACCATGAACTCCGGTCTCATTTATGAATGGCTACCAAACGCTGAAGTGTTTAGCCTCAGCCAATAGGGTATTCCTTTAATGGATCAAAGGGTACAGCAATTCACTCGGGAACGAAGGCGCCGACGAGCTGGTAATTAAGGGTTCTATAACGTCAGTGGCAGGTCCAACTACACTGCTGTCACTTTCATTCAGCGAATTTCACTCATGGGTAAGGCAACGGACTCGGAAAGCGCACAACGGTCGCTGGGCCAGGATACCTGGCTGCAGAAAATCCAATCTGGTATTGACGGAGGTTTCACCACGTTTAACTTGCAGACTGCTCAGTTTCAACAGACTCGACATCAGAATAGTTGTAGGAACCATCACGGGCCACTTGGTCCTGACAGACAGCCCTCTCTGCAGAGGATGTCTCAAAGCAGAGGAAACAGCCGTCCACGCCCTGGAGTGCGATGGAGTGACTGCACAACGGGCAGATCCTCGCTGGTGCAATGTCGCTCCTTAGAAGACTGTGAACGCCCCAGGAAGCTTCTGTGCTTCTGGAAGGAGCTAGGCTGGCTCGATTAGGCATCCTATCTGAACGCATAATGGACCGTCTGCGAGTCAAAATGCGGGAACAGAGCCCTATATGAATACCCCCTGCTTAGCTTAGATATTATTGCATTTTTGTAAATTCGATAACTTTAAATGTGTTTTGGACTAATTTCTAAACTTAAGATAGACGTAGAGCGAAGCAACAGTAAAAACACGTTTAAACATTTATTAATGAAAAATTAAAATGGGCCAATATAAAATTTAGTATGCGAATGGGCAAGAACCTTTTACTTCCTTATGCGGCGGTAAGGTAACATTATGATACCGGGTATTATTATACGTTCAAGTTTTAACAAGTTCAAGGTATATTATGACCACATAACGAATTACGTTCAGACGTTGTCGGAAGGTCTTTTAAAAATAAGATTTTTATTTAACTTACACGAATTTATTTAAAATAAGTTACAATTAATCGAGGCTGGAATATAATAGGAGTGGTCGAGCTCCGCGGTGCCGTATTGCAGCGCGTTGTCACGTTGCGCTGCGTCAGCGCCTCGTGCTGGTTGACGCAACCGGGCCGTTTTCTAGAATATACGGCCACACCAAGCGTCGTCGCTAGGGCCGTAACAAAGGTTTTGTTACTAAGTTTTCTACTAATATAAATAAACATGCGCAAGTCTATTATAATATCTACGTTACATTTCAAATATAAACTAAACAATGTGTAAGTAATTTATTCCATTAATGGAAAGTCAAAATTAATGTAACGACCAGCTTAAATCAGACTACACGGAGACACTACTGTAGACCCTCGTTAACATCTGAAGGACACATCGATTCTTTTTTTCGCTTACATGGAAACCTTGTAGGTCGATAAAAACATTTTGGGTATCAGTCAGTGACGTAGACAACCAGTCTTAAAAAAAAACATTAATTTAATTCATAGGGTTGCACTAAGACACAATCACAGTAACTAATTTGAAAAAGGACATAGCCTATATAAGTCATATAACGTGTACCCACCAGCTGAACACAGTTTATATGCGCTCTAATATAGGCGTGCCACCACTATCACTGGGTCAATGCCTACTTCAAATAGTCTTAATAGGTACTGTGATTTTTTACTGGAGTGTTCTCTTCGCGGACGTTTAAATTGTACTTGTGTCTACAGTAGCTTGTTTGCCACCATAGTGGTATATAAAAAGTTTGTGGTGCACCTGACGAAAAGTATTTCCCATGGCCTGTTCACGTATGCAATACCCGGAAATATTCAACGTTGTACATCGTTCGCGTTGTTCAGACATCCAAATTGCAAATTATAAACCGAAAGAAAATTAATGGGTTCCACCTGCTACGAAACTTAATGAGGGGGTATTTAACTTAGGCTTCAGCTCATAATATAGTCTGTTAAACTGAAGTAGAGTTTACTTTGTTTATAGTTTATTTTATTTTGTTTTCTATTCTCAATCTTGTTTCGGTCTTTTTAGTGCATTACTTGGTCCTGTGGGTGAACTCTATGCAGGTGACGAGCGGTACCTAGATGGAAGTTTACAAATAAAAATATGGAGTTCATAGATTATTTCAAAGATTACTATTAATGTGGGTGGGCACACATTTTTAGTATTCTCGTTAACCCCTCCAGCTAAAATACGTCTGTTAGGAATGGGTTCACGTCGCTAGTGTAGCGAGTGTGGTTCGAAACTCGACCATTTAAACCTTCGCAAGTCTTACGTCTTAGCCATTACGCTCTCGCCGCTTTTATAACCGATCTATATCTTTTACGTAAAACATCATGTATATTATGTTGGCGATCTTGAAATTATTTTCATACTTATGAAATATTTGTAAGAACTACAGACATAATAGTCTGTATAGCCCTAACAATTCGATTCCTTAGGGTTAAATAAAAAAAAAGATGCAAAACAATTGTTCACACTCATGTAGATACATAAGATACAGTGATATAGATATGCTAGCCTAACGTAACAATCACTAACAGGTATACTCTACTATATATATCTCTACTATTACTTTCTGTTACGTAGTTTAAAAAATAGTGAAAATAATAATAAAATAAAATGAAGCAAAAATAAAATCAAATGAAATCAAATCAATTCAAATCAATCAAACTAAATCAATTCATATAAAAACAACTAGAAGTAGAATATGACAAAACCGCATCAAACTAAAAAGATTTATGTGGTTATTCAGTTTTTGTAACATGCAGATCATATAAATTATTATTTTTACAGCTTAATAATGTAAGAAAAAAAAAATAAGGCATTTTAAGGCACCAGGGAAATTTAATAAAATTCTGAGAGAGGAATATAAAATTAAATAACTAGAAAAGTTAAGATTCCAATCAGTCAGTACCAACACCAAATAAGTTCGTACCTGTCCTTATTATCAAGAAATATATAAAAAAAAACTATAAAATATATTTGTGAAAGTATTACTTAAAACACCAAGTATGTAAAAAATACAATAAAATGAGAACTTTGAAATAACATTTTCATTGGTCTAGATTTACCGAAGAAAATTTTTCTCTATTTGCGAAATACGTCTAGTATTTACAAATTGATTAGGAAGAGTCAGGTTTGGTCAGAATGTAAGAATGGGAGGTTTTTAAGAAGTGCCGTTTTTTCACCTTAATGCAATAATATAAGCATTCTGTACACGTGCGAAGCTAATGTGCAAGCATGACTTACCTAATGCAGCGTTGAAAACGTAAACATTTAAAGGTTTCCAACAATGTCTTCGATTTATTTAGAATTCTCAATCTCAGGCTAAAAAATAAGGTTTTCAAACCAATCTATCACTCTTCACTCTTTAAGAGCCTGAAAGCAAAATGTGGCACTTGCACTGACGTTTAAGAAACTACACAAAGTAATTAACTTGTCATATTTAGGTTTACGGTACAAAGTCTCCGATAAACGAACATAGTTCTTGTGAAAGAATCCTGTGAAGATGAAAACACTCGACCGCTTTGTGGTTAGAATGTAGGTACTTGGCCACTGCAGAACTTATTCGCAAGCAGCAGTGGATATCATTGCATTGCCAAACAAAAAGGAGAATGACGTGGCCTATTCCGTTGCCTATGGTGCAAGACCTGTAGGCTATCAACGATTGAATGGCGTACAATTTTTAAACCCATGAATTTTACTTGCCGACTATTATTTGTTCTATGTTACTATAGAACAAATAATAGTCAGTCTTTAGTTCAGCTTTTAAAAACATTCGTAATAATAACACTTCCGGAATAATCAAAGAGTAGTTACTTATTATCTTTTAAAAACTGTTTAAGAACTACCAAGTATGCAAGTTATGTTTAGTTATATTGATGTGATAATATTAGGAAGTAGTTTTACAACAAATACCCACATAATTGAATACCAACATAGTTCTATGCAATGTCATAGTTGAACTCGAATTATAATTGTTTATCAAATCTAGAATTCTAGAATTCTTTCTTATTGAATCAATCGGCTTTTAGTAATGATTTGGAACAATATTTACAAACTTATAATAATTTAATCATATAATCATCTAATTATTGATGCGGCGACATATATATATATATATATATATATATATATATAAATATATGTATATATATTGTTATGTTTATTGTCTGTTTACTTGTCAGGACTAATTTCTTCATTCAATCAACTGTCAATCAACAATCAATAGGGGTAAATGTTAATAAATTGGTCAAATGGTACCAATTAGTCAAAAGTTTATTAATTTGAAAAACTGAAAATACGGTGATTCTTAATTCATTCCTACATAGGGCACACTGAAAGTTATGCGCTCATGGCCGCTCATAAATGTTTGAATTTCGAATGTTATATTTTTTTAAACATAGGAAACTCTCAGTCATTGTTTTTTCACAAGTTGAAGTTCGTTGTCTGTAGCAAAAATGGAATTAACGAAAATATTTTAGGGCGATGATTTTTTATGATTTTAAAAGTTCAGTGACTCCGTAAGACTGCACTGCTCGTCTTCAAAATGACTTTTAAACAACATAAACTAGGGGACCCTTCCCTGATACCTCAAGACAAACGCTGTGTCAGGATACCAACTCGTCTAGCTACCAGATTTGCCCAAAGACAATTTACCTATAGGGTTCTCGCTCTTTATAACATAATCAACAAATTTAATAAAATTTACAACAAAAATAGGAAAACAGTACAGTCTATACTGACGGACAAACTTACAATTTTAAATGATAATAACACCGAAAACCTTTTTAAGATCCCTAAATAGATTCTAAATATTAAATAAAAAAGGGGTTTTAAAAACATTTTAAATAGTAATCTCTCTTTACTTAGATCGACCCCTAAATTCTGGTTAAGCGCTCAATATACATGCACATGTACCTACATCATTTTTAACATTCATCATGGTCATTTTTGGCTTCTGAAAAGGTAGAGCCAGTGACCCATCCCGCACATAGTCCAGACCTGGCACCATTGGAGTTCTTTATTTTCCCAAAAATTAAAGATTTGATGAGTCGTATGACATTTGGGGGGCCGGAAGGGGCCGTGGTAGCTTTCAACCAGCATGTGAAAAACATACCCTTAAACCAATGGTCCTCATGTTTTCAAAAATGTTTTGACTGAATGAAAAATTGTTTGAAATGTAATGGAGAATACTTCGAAAAACAGTGAATGTATTACTTTACATGTAAATTATTTTATTAATGAGTTACGCAAAACTTTCATGATGATTTGAGGTACATGCATTGTTACAAAAGTGTTAAACAAAACTGTGTTAGACCATAAGTTTAAAACGAAAATGGTCCAAAAATAAGGGTGTTTTCGTTATTGAATTACAATCAGTAAACCAGTTATTGCTATTGTAATAAGCATTGGAACAAACAGCTGTTACGTATAGAGGCTAATTTCAATTTTGTATTGTGAGGGTGTATTATAAAGTAGCTGTTTGTACCATTTTATGTGATTATTGTATAATTTAATTATATGCCATTCAATTATTAACTAAGCTGCAAAAAGAAGTAAAATAATAAAAACATCGACGAAGTATTTTTCAGTTCGTCATGCTCTAATTACAGTGAGTAATTATTGTTCCTTATGCATACCCATTTGACCTTTCCGTAGCGTTTTGATTCATAAAACTCTTCGTTATAGAAGTATTAAATATAATCTATTACGCAGTGTTCATGTTCATGCTTCCGGGTCGAAGTCAAGTCAAGATAGTATACAAATTATGAAACTGTAGAATTTTAGTAGACGATAAGTCAGTTAGTTTCCCTTTATTATATACTTATTTATAATGTAGTTTTTATTTAAGTTTATATGTTTTTTGTTATAATATTCACTATAAACCTAGTATTTCCAGATGTAGGTAATGGATTAATATGTAAAAGCTTAAAGATTGCCAGATCAGTTTATGCGGGTGCTATATTGTCAGCTGAGAAATTAGGTATCTTTTTCATTGCTAACAGTTAAATATTTCGTTTTCAGACTAGTATGAAGGTACACTCAGTTATGGGCATACCCAGATTTTCACCCATGGGGTTAAATAAAAAAAATTCACGTGCCATTTTTCAAAAAGTTAGAACATAATATATTGTAGGTAGTAACACGACTCCATCATATCTTTTATCAAATATGGTACAGTCTTTTACAGTAGGTACGTCAAAGCATCGTCCAAGATCGGCAGCATGGAGTTACCAACTGGGTCAATTTTCACCTGGGTTTAATTAATTACAGTAATCAATAAGTAAAATATTTTTTTGTAATATTGTGGTAACGTACTGTCTAATTCCCAATTCTAACATGTCGTTCACCTTCAGTCATTTGTGATTTCAGTACTGCAAGCATTTCTGCAAGCACCTTAAATCTATGGTGGTGGCGCGTTGCCGTGCCTTACATTTAGATAAACTTTTATCAGATGTATTCACAAAGTTTATTGAGATAATCACTCGTTTCTATATTAATTCTCCTTGAAAAAGTGCGATAAGCTATAAAAAACGTTACCTAATCAGGTTCGGTTAAGAACGTGATTCTACCAAACGATACATTAATCGATGACCTTATTCGGTATGTTTGATAATAATTGATCTTAATAATCTATTGAACTGGTGTGACATGAGGTCAGTACTGGGATTTTTATAAATAGGGGTTGTACCTACTTATCGTCGTCTTGGTTGCTATTATAATTTCATAGTAATTTTACCATATCCTAATACCTAACGATTCGTGACACTTTTTAGGGTTTCGTTTCTCAAAAGGAAAAAAAGAACCTTTATAGGATCACTTTGTTGTCCGCCTGTCTCTCAGAAACCCGTGGAGGCATCAGGTTGAAATTAACATCAAATACGGTTCCTTGAAGCTATAAAAAAAAAGTTTCTAAATCAACGCAATCAAAAGAATATTTAAGACTTAAATGACCGTACATTTAAGTCTCAGTACTACTCCAAGCGTTAAACAGCTGAAAACGACTATCCTACTTAATTAAGACGAGTTGGAACTAGTGGATACCACAAAATTCTTAGGCATTACTCTTGATTCTAAGCTTCAATGGGACCCTCATATTGATAAATTATCGAATAGACTCAGCTCAGCAGCATACGCAGTTAGAAAAATTCGTGAACTGACTGATGTTGAAACAGCCAGATTAGTTTATTTTAGTTATTTTCATAGTATAATGTCGTATGGTATTCTACTGTGGGGGAACACCGCCGATATTCAATCTATCTTCGTGTTGCAGAAGAGGGCAATTCGAGCAATTTATAACTTAGGCAATCGTGATTCAAATTAACATAATGACGGTAGCGTGGCAATATATTTATGAAAATCTAATTTACCTTTATAAAAATAAAGATCACTTCTGTAAAAAAAAGTGATATACACTCTTTTAAAACGCGTAATAAACATAAACTTGTTGTACCTGCCTCTAGGCTCCAAAAAATTAACAAGTATCAAGGTCAATGTGTGCGATAATATTATAATAAAATCCTAAATAATATTCAAATGTTGAGTCTAAACAAGTTTAAGTCCACAGTAAAACGACAGTTATGCCTTAAGGGCTATTACTCAGAAGTGGATTATATGCAGGATAAAAACGCTTGGGATGAAATTATATTGGATTCACAGGCTATTTCATGTGCTTAATATCTCTAATCTCTACCTAATCTCTTATGTTTTTCTTTTCTTCTTTTTAATTTTTTCCTTAATTTTCAGTTTCCCTATTGTCATATTCTTTTCTTTTTTTAGTTTATTTACTTTTAATTTTAAAAACATAATAGCACACCACAAAATGGTGTGAAATATACTAAATATTGTTAAAACTGTCTGGTTTTTTTTTTAAAAGAGTGGCCATGAGTTTGTTTGTCCGATTTCTTCTCACAAGGCTCAACCATTTGGAAACGGGCAGTTATAGATCGAAACAGGCAGATGTGATATTATGTTATCCATTTTTTTTCTTTAATAATTTTACATTTCACGAAGCAAACTATTGTTGCGGTGACTGTGTGTGTTGATCTATATTTTTTTATTATAATAATTATTCATTAAATCGACGATTTCGAATAATTGATTGTCAATTTTATGAAATAAAGATATTGAATTTGAATTAGATTTGACCAATTTGACCTTTTGGCAGGTAAATTAAAACCTATAAGGTAATTGACCTAGAATAATTAAATTTGCTAAGGCTAAGGTTTTTACAGGACAAGTTAAGGAAAAAATCTGAAAGTCGATAATTTGTTGTTGTATCACATAAAAAATATTTTTTGGTATTACAGACTTATATTTTGCAGTTGGAAAATTGACTTTGTCGTATGTCAATGCATAAGAGAATATTTTTAGAATTGTAAAGCTAAGTTTATTTTTTGAAAAAAAAAAAACAGGCAAAGAATCTTTGAAAATTAATTCCCGAGATGGACGCATTATCTACGTACAAGTTTTGTCCAAGTCCAGATTTTTTAACAGATTAATATTTGATTAAAAGTTTTAAATTTTTCTTAAGCCTAGCAATAGTGAAATGAAAGACAATAATTATTAAAATATTCTATATAGTGCTGTAGCGCAGTGCTATCAGTGCAAGGGTTGATGTAGAACTATCGATATTTAATAAACTGATTTTAATAAAAAACTATTGAAACGCCAACAAATCAATGCGGTTGATACGATGCGTATGAGTTCGTTTGTATCATACTTATATTAAGGTCCCCATCAAGCGATTGACGCAGTATTCAGGTGTATAGTTTTGTTGTTTAAGTGTTATCAATATATCCATAATTATCTCAAATGACCGCTTGACTTCTAAAATGAATGTAGTATACTTGAGGCGAGAGTGCCCCCCACGAACTAACCGCATGCACGCAGATAAGGTGTTAGGTCGACCTGATTATTATATACTGGTTCAATACTGTGTAGATCAATAATCAGAAAGTCAAGTATGATACATTGCATAGAAACACTAGGTTTTTGTTGCTTGTGCAACTTTTATTATTAAATGCATGTGCTGCTCTTATAAGGTACAAGCGCAGCACATGCATATTACAGTGCACATCCATTAAGGGTGTCCCGTTCAAATATGAAAAAAAACGGTCTACGTTACCACAAGAGGTAGGAAAATTTGCGTAATTTTACACAGATTACGAAAAAGGTAAAATAACTAGAATTGCGTGTCATCTTGAGGGCTACGACACTTAAAAAGTTTTGTAAGTCTTACATGTTTACAGACTTAACCGTATGCCTAAAAAAGTACAAAAATAAAATTTATAATGTATTTTATTTTTTAAATTAATTAAATTAAGCACAAGAAAACAAAGTAAACAAAATAAAGCTTATAAAATATGAATAAAACTTAAAATTTAAACCCGGTTTTGTGTCTAAAATTTGATATTTCTACTCGAGATTCAAACCTGGTTCTAATAAAACCATCTCTTGAAGTAGCGTCAGTTACCCTTTGTGATGGCTCTGTTACTAGTTTAACACATCTTTCAACATATTGTGTGTATCAATGACAGTCACCAATGTCGAAGGTCTTATCTTTAAAATAATTTGAAGGCCTCATTAAAAATATGTCGAAAAACCGGCGGTGCTGTAACCCGACGTTGGGCGTAATCTATAGCAGAAATAGGTAATTTTTGGTGGTTTAAATATCCTGCGTTTAGCGCTACTTTCAACTTTTTTAGTTTTTATTATAATTGACAATGCCAGCTCTCGAATGTGGTCCCTATCGTCAAACATACATAGGTTTCTAGTTGAGTAAAAAAAGTATTTTTTTCGATAATAGATCCTACACCAGAACTCATATTATCACGTATCAATCGAGTGTTAGTCAGTTGCAAACAGTTTTGGGCGTTAATAAATTAATTTTTCAATCAACTCGTTAATTGACTTAAAAACTAATTGCAATTTAAACTAATGGCAATTAAACTTTTAATTGCAATAGATTCTGATGCACAACCGTGTGTTGTACGTGAATACGTAACTATTTTAAACTAATGTTTTATATATGCAATCGGTAGATTTTGACGAGAGATGACGATTGAAACTTAAATGAACGTCGTTGCTTCTCCGAGTTAAAAGTTATACTAAATGGAAATCTCGAAACGCACCAAAATGGCGGCGCTTCCCCCTCCACCGCGCGCGATGCGTCGCAGTCCTCACTTAGCGTAACGAACTCTTTGATCCTTTTGCTATCCAGTGGTGTAATTGAATTTTGGATGGAGATGATAGATATGTAGTTACAACACCAAACGGTATCCCTCGATTTTGTTATCATTCGTTTTTTGAATTGTCTACAACTATAGAAGTAATTTTAAAGACTATTCACGTCAAAATGTATACAAAATAGTCATACGCCGCAATGTCTTAATTGTAAGACCTGTATAGTTTGAACAATGTACAATATTGGTAGTGTGATTAAACTTATATCACTGATTAGCGGATTGGCTTCATAAACCCGCAAAACATGAAGTTTTTATAATTCACCTTGGAAGCAAGTGATCACTGTTATAATTTATAACATATTAAAACCTCACTGAACCTACCACCACCAAACAACTAACGACGACGATATTTATAAGAAAGATATCTCATTAAGGGAAAATGTATAAAAAAAAATCAAGGAAGATAGTTGCCAGTTACCATGCCAAAAAACGTGGGTGTGTCATGATAATCAGTTGCCTAGTGGCAAGTTACTGTATTTCGATGATAAAAAAGAACGTCATCACCCCACATTTCAAAACATATTTGTCTGAAGAAGAAAACATACTCGCCTGGCCTCTGTACATGTTTTGAATTGCATATTATCTCCCGTTAGCTCGTTTCCATTCTTTATCTTGTTTCCAATGAAAATATGTTTTGATGTTTAAATTTACATCGTGTTTGTGCAAGTTAGAATATAACGAGTTTATTTTGTCCCTTTTATGAACCAAAGTAAAGGCTCGGAAAATTAAACAGAATTCTCTACCATGGTGCTACTTGTGAAGTTTTAAATGTTTGATCTAACTAAAGTCATTATTGTCTTTACAATAGATTTTATTATTTCGGAAATTACCCTTATTTCAATTTCAGTAATAGACAAGTAAATCATGTCTTGATGTAGCTGCAGCTATCTAAAAAATACATAATTTGTTTAGGTAACAGAAATTATTGTTATGACATTATCACTAAAGATTGAAAGCATCACGACATCTGGGCGGTACTTTGACGTAATTGTGCGACAGATATGGACCATATATATATTGACGTCTTCGGTCCTCACGCTATATTTTGTACATTACTTATCTAAGCTCCTTACCTTGAAGCTTCTTCGACTTATTCACTCGCTTGCTTTGATAATTTAAATTAATTATTTCGCATAAAAAATATTTTGTCCATTTAATTTGTGAAAAATGTGCTGCTATAGTAATGGTTTATGTGACTTGTGTAGAGACTTCCAGATATCTCTGTTTCAAAGTAAGAAATAATATTAAACAGTATTTATTTTAATCACTTAGAATAATAGGATTGTTTAAATGAATTAGATTACAGTGATTAGTTATCATTATATAATTTTTATTTCTTACTGCTATTGAGTTATATCGTCATAGAATATTTATCATACAATAATACTAAAACAACTTCTTTTGACGAAACGTGCAGTTACAATTTGTATGCCTTGTCGTCCTCAGTGTATTAGAGTCAGTGTAGTGTTAGACTGAAGTCTGAACTGTTTCTTTTTGTCACCAGATTTACTTAAGAACTTCCCAAGCGCTGCACCGAAGAGCGAATATGAGAGCTATCAAATCCAAGACGACGCGACTGCAAGCTTGTATCCCCCGTCTCCATCGGAGATCAAGCCTAGCCGTGCCGAGCTCGCCAACAATCTTCTGCAGCAGCTAGACAACACATGTAAACAAGGTATATATTATATTTATTTTCCAATCAGGTTTCATTTCACAGCAAGGGTTTGTTATAACTAGGCCTGCCATCACCTAAATTGCCGACCCTGGACAAAAACTTCAAAAATCCCGGGACTCATCGAGAGAATCTCGATTTCACCCCCTGTGAAATCGAAATTCTCTCCCGGGCATCTTAAAAAAACGCCGATTCTAACAATCATAATTTTCCTCTGGCACAGTGTCCGGGTTTAGCCCTAGTTATAACCACTATTATGGAATAATGGCCAAATAAATTTTGATACAATCTAATCTAAAATCTGTCTGTCTGTTAACAATATAAGTTTCTTTTGAAAACTGTTAATTAGGTAAGTTCTGAGAGGTTTGACATTTGTTTTTTAGTAAAACTAGTACAAGTCCTGTCTGTACCTCTTCGTCCTGACATTATTATTTTCATTCTAATCATGATCCGCCCTCCTATTAAATCTTTTCCACTTGCCCGGTCGTGAACATCTTTGAGAGTAATCCTATGTGGTAGTAGTCTGAAGTGTTCACCCAAGCAGCACCAGTTCACCTTCGAATGTCGTGGTCAACATCGTCACACTCAGCTTATTTGAAACTTTAAAATATGCTGCAGTCAATCAAAGTTCATAATTATACATATACATCACGATTTTTATGACAATGCGTTCTCGGTATAGACAGATAATATTGCATTGGCCACACTAATTTTATGGATCTGTTTTACACCTTTGGTTCTGAAGGTGTTTTAAATAACCTTTTAACTATTGTAACTCATCATTACAATATATTAGTGATGGTTGAATTTCACCAAAACAGAAAGGATTTATTTGTAATTAGTTGGAACTTTATCAGTTACTTACATTTAAGATTTAAAATCAATATTAAAAAAAATAGCCATTTAGCCATTTTAGACATTTAGCTGCTCAATCATATTTTCATATTGTTCTTGGTAGTCAGATACGAATCTCTTGTTAAACAAATGAGTCCTTGTATACATATAATTTAAAGAAAGGACAGGACTCGTTCAATGGTAAAATATGTTTCGTGAAAATAAACTGAAAATGTCATAAAAAATGGCGATAAGTTTAGTTATATGGGTTAATTTTCATGGCACATAGGCACAGTAAAACGCCCGCTTTAATTGGATTCCCCAAAGTACACTGTACAGTAGTGAAGACACTCATGAGTACCATCAGAAGGCGGTGGTGCGGTCAAAAAAGGACGGTGTTATAAGTTTAACGTGTGTGCCTATCTGGATGGACCGATTATAATTAAGTTTTTTTTTGTTTGAAAGGTGTCTTGATCAAGAATGCTTTTAGCTATAATTCAAGAAAATCTTTTCAGCCGTTCGAAGATCAGCTCGTTATTAATCGTTGAAGGGATTTTCGAGTGGGGGTATTTAAATTTATACTTGTTTAATTAGTTAGTTGGTAATTTAGTTAGTAGTTTAGGTAGTGCAGTAGTTGAGTTTAATAAGACACAAGCCTTGGGATACATATTTAAGAAGTGAAAGACAAGGAACAAGTAAAATATTTTGTAAAAATTCAGAATGGGATTCTTTGTTTTACTGAAGTCCAATGACCCAGCCGCAAGCAATGTGGTTGCTTCCATGACGCACATTTTAAGAGAACGCGTTGCTTGTTTTCAAAACAACGAGAATTTCAACTATAAATATTTTAGATAGTACCTATTATCATATCAGGCATAAGATTTAAAGTTTATTATGTAACATCTTGAGCTTCTAATTTTATATGGAAGTCTGAGATTTTTGATAGTATCTTGAATTAGTCTTGTAATTCTGAGCTCTCATGGCATGGTACTCACTACTAACCGCTAGATGACGTATATTTGACAACAAGATAACAGGACACACCCCTCTAGGCTTTGTACTTTTGATATATATATCAATGTGCATAATATTTATTTGGTGAAAGCGAATAAACAAGTGATATTGTTTATATTTGTCGCGATCCGGGTATGACGGGGATCAAATTTAAGTTTACTATTTTTAAGGCAATTTATAATCATTTTTATTTTCTTGATAAAACAAGCTCACAGTAACAAAAACCGACATTCACCAAAACTTCCTTTTGTATTATGCAAGGGCTTTAATATCGACCGAGTTTGTATATTTCCGTTTTTCTTAGTCATTGACGACACGGCCGAATGCTCGCTTAAATCGCCGTTGCTCAACCAGAGGATTACCTTGGATTTAGAGATCACAGTAGAAAAATAACGTTAGCTTGTATTCCTGAGGTTTATAGGGTGTCAAGATCTTCCTTCAATAAAAAATATAGTTTTTTCAATACATTTTCTCGTAGAACGTCTATTATTCTTTGGTAGCATACTGTTTTACAGAAATTTTCATTTTTGAGGCCTGCTTGGATCGACTTCTAACATGTATGACAGTATTTTAAACTAGGATACAATTAACTGACAAACATCTTCACATTTATAAAAACCAGTGTTCGCCTGGTGGTCGAAATTCGACCATAAATACTATACATAAATATTACTTTTAATAGGAAAAACCCGGACAAGTGCGAGTCAGACTCGCGCGCCGAGGGTTCCCTCAAGCAAACAAACTTGTATGTAGATAGTACGTCCATCCTCGAGAATCAATTTTCGAAGATTTTTGCCCGGGTTTTCCGAAAGACAAACTTAACTAAAAATACTCTCCCATACATCGATATACGACAAAGTTAACTTTCCAACCGCAAAATACAAGTGTGTAAGCACAAAAACAATTTTTTTCATGTGATATAGCAACAAATTTACAACGTTCGGATTTTTGACTTTACTTGTGCTGTCAGACCTTGCTTCTTACCAAATTTCATGATTCTAGGTCAATGGGAAGTGCCCTATAGGGTAATTTACCTGCGAAATGTTCAAATTTCTTAAAATCGAAGGTATAATTGCCGTATCTTTTCATTGCGTCGACTTAGAAGCTTGATTTTTTACAGCTTCAAGGGACCGCAGACATAATGTAGGTATTTTAAATTAATTTTAACTTGATGCGCCCATGGGTTCCTGAGAAACCTTTTTCTCTTGACAGACAAAGACAGACAGACGGACAACGAAGTAATCCTATAAGGGTTCCTTTTTTTCCTTTTGAGGAACGGAACCCTAAAAAACATTTTTTTCCAAATAAAACAAAAGAAAATGAAAAGGTCAGGCTGTTTTGGCATTGTGCGTTAGTGCGCCCTCTGGTGCACACGCTTATGCGCACGATTGTGCACACGATTTTGTTTTTAGTTATATGTATTAAAAATAACCGTATGATCTATTATAATATTTATAACAATTTCATCTCTATCAATAAGTAAGTAGGTACACAGTCGGGTGATAAGATCTGTCATAAACACATTATTAAATAAATTATATGACTTTTGATAATTTAACCACCACCGCAACAACCGAGGCATCGGTTTACTGTCACTTTAGAAGTTTGAATAAAAAAAAAATTGTATCTTTGCCAGTGTTCTCGAGTCTTCATTTAATTTTTGCAGACGCTCATTAAATGTTTGCGAAGATAAGTTCGAGAGTCCCAAGTTTACATTTAGCATGTGTCAACCGTAATTCTGCTTAAGGCGTGGTCTCAGCGCGATTTGAAATCAAACTCTTGCACACATGCAAACACATTTACGCACGATATGGTTATACACACAATTGTAAACCGCTCATGAAAGATTACACAGTATAAGTAAGGAAATCAGATTTATTTAGGCATTTTCAACAAGTACCAGCATGATCACTTTGCTTTTAGCAATTAATGCTATTTTAATAGTTATGTTTTTTAATCCTGTGACGTTTAGCTATTTATACAAAATGCCTGTTTGATGGTAAGCAACTGCAGCCTATAGACGCTAGCTAGGTTTGTGTAGTTCACGAACTAAGTGCTATTAGGATTTCGTTCTGAAAAGTCGTAGGTACGCGCCGCCCGCACCCCGCGCGACACGGCGGCGAACGAACGAATGAGAATGAGATGCATGCTTTCTGCACATAGTTTAGTCTTTATAAAAAGTATCGATGAATTTTCTTTGTTTTTTTTAATTCTTTATTGGCTTTATAAGATACAGTGATAGGTACAGATATACTAGTTTAGTGTAAAAATTACTAACAGGAAAGCACCACATGCACTATTATTTGTAGTTATCACTGTAAATACCGAGAATCTCGACGCCAAAATTTATTTTAATGGTAAAATTCACGAAACATTTTTCATGTATTTTTCATCTATATGCACTATCTTTTTCAATAGTATCTTTTGTGCGGTTTAGTCACACTCGAGTTCCAAAGACTCGACGTTTTGCTGATCATGTGGTAACATCTCGCCTTAACCCACCTGTACGGTTATCATTTTTTCCTTGCGATCTTCACAACTTAATTTGATGTGCGACAAACAAACTTAAGAGTAATTTAATTTCAACGAGTTTGAAAAATTATTACAATAGCTCACTAGATGAATATCATACGAGTCATACGACACACCTCTATCCACTGGTTTACATTATATGCTGGCGTGATTTTATCATTAACGCTTAATTAGTAATTATATTTTATTAATTGCCAAATTAACTACAAGTGTCACGAACTGCGATAATGTTAAAACTAAAATCTAGTTATGTGAATAAATATAAATAATAAAAACATTTTAATTTAACTTTAATTTAAGTACTAAATAAGTACCATTAAGTTGGACTCTGGTTTTTTGGCAAATGACAAAAAATACATAACATATTTTAGTTTAATGCTCTTCTTACAGAAAGATATTGAGGGAAGGGTGTTGATAAAAGATGAAGAAATAAAAGACAAATGGAAGACTTATTTTGAAAAGCTTATGAATGAGGAAAATGATTGAAGCGGCGTGTTAAACGATGTGCATGTGAATATTGGATTAGTGAATGAGATTAGTATGAACGAAGTTAGAATGGCGGTACGAAGTATGAAAAATAGTAAAGCAGTTGGGCCCTACGGTATACCAGTTGAAGTTTGGAAGTTATTGAAAGAGGACGGATATCAGTGGCTGACGTCCTTCAATAAGTTGTTGCATGAAGAAGTAATCCCTGATGAATGGTGTCTTAGTTCATTCGTGCCCATCTTTAAAAATAAAGGAGATGTACAGGAATGCAACAACTATCGAAGAATAAAGCTCATATCTCATAGTATGAAAGTTTGGGAGAAAGTAATCGAAAGAAGAGTAAGAAATGAAAGTGCGATAACACAAAACCAATTTAGGTTTATACCAGGGCGCGGGTTAACAGATGCCTTATTTACAATACGCCAACTATTCGAGAAGTACAGACACGTGCACAAGAACTTACATATGGTGTTTGTTGACTTAGAGAAGGCATATGATAGAGTACCCCGAGATGTTTTGTGGTGGGCTTTGAAAGAAGAAGAAGATAAGAAGGACGCTAAGTATGTACAATTGATTCGTGCTATTCGAAACATCGAACAATTCAGTGTCTCTGTAGGCTTGCATCAGGAATCAGCTTTAAGTCTGTATCTCTTCCTGTTGGCAATGAATGCTCTGACATGGGACATACAGGAGGAGGCACCTTGGTGCATGCTATTTGCAGACGAGATTGTGTTGGTCGGTGAAGACGGGTGCGAGGTCCAGAGCAGACTGGAAAAATGGCAACACAGACTGGAGAATGTTGACTTGAAAATCAGCAGAACCAAAACTGAATACATGTCCTGCGATTTCGGCGGTCTCTCCAGGCTTGAAACCATTTCGCTGGATGGAACAGCGATCCCAGTCTGCTCCGACTTCTTCCTTCCTTCTTCAAAGCGATGGTGAAATAGACCGCACTGTACAGCATCGAATCAATACAGGGTGGATGAAGTGGCGGCAGGTAACAGGAACCATTTGTGATCCCAAGTTTCCTATTAACTTAAAGGGACAGGTGTATAAAACTACCATAAGACCTGCCGTCCTGTACGGATCTGAAAGCTGGCCCACAAAGAGAACGGATGAGAGACGCCTGCACGTAGCCGAAATGCGAATGTTGAGATGGATGTGTGGTGTGACTAGTATGGACAAGGTGAGAAATTAATATACTAGGGGGAGTCTGAAAGTAGCAACAGTGGATGAAAAGCTGAGGAGCAATAGGTTATCGTGGTATGGACATGTGGTACGGAGAGATGAGCAAAATGTGGGGAAAAGAGTTTTATATTTAGATGTTGACGGGTACAAGAGAAGAGATCCTCCCAAAGAAAAGATGGATGGACTGTGTGAAAGAAGATAATATGGCTAGAAATTAAGCAGTGAAATGAAGAACGATAGAGTAGAATGGAAGAATAAAACATAATGCACCGACCCCAAATAAAATTAGGACAAGGGTAGGCAGATGATGATGATTTACAAGATTAATTTACGTACATATATATCATGTTCATTGCATGAAGTAGGTACCGACATATAATTATATAGGTAGTCAATAAATACATTCACAACGGCCCGAGTAACATACCAAGTCCAAGTGTACGATCTATCGTACGCGATCTGAAACAGCATGGCCCTTGCCTGTCCGAACTTGCCCAAATAGAATGAGTGATATTTGAAGGTAAATAAAGTTGTTTAGCACCGGTATTTAAAACAGAAATATTAAACATAACTATGCCATTGTGGCGTCTTCCTCATTTAGCAAAAATAATACTGACCTAATTAGTAACTACTAATCCTGCATTGCGCAATGAAAGTTCTCACGCGGATTTGTATTATTACATATAATATATGTATATATACCTACAACTTCCCATCATTAACTTGGTATCATTAGTTAGAAAGCAAAGGCATTTGCCATGGCTAGATCCATCACATACGTGATGTACGTGAACAAAACCTAACACCATAAACACCGTAAACCTAAAGATGATTATCGAAGACCTGTTAAATGATACCCCACTTGATACAAATTTTCGTCGCTTCATTGCTCGTCACTATGATACAAGCAGTAAAAATTTACGCCCAACAACATCTGTAGTGCCAAGTTTGCAGCATGATGGAATAGGCATCATTATTCGTAACAACAACAATGTACCGCGTGTCGTAAAAATGCAGTAAATGCAAAGTTCGTGAAACTCTTTTTGAATTGAAAGACGATATAGGTACCGTAAAACATGGCAAGTTTGTCCAAGAAATCAAATATTTTTTTTTTAAATTATTTTGGTAAGCGTGAAGATATTCCAAATTGTGTTTGTACCACACAACAGTGTATGTTTAACTCTTCATATTAAATACTAAAAATATTCAAAAACCTACATGTTACTATGTTGTTGAAAAACATGATTATTTGTGCTGGGCAGAAAATGATAAATGTTCTTGGTGACTTTACCCACTTACTATAAGTATCTCCGTTACTCTGGAATTTATCGTTATTATAAATATGACTATATAAACATACAAGGCTATGTAGTCAAGTATTTAATTATGATATAAAATAACCTATTCCTTGTCCTTCAAAATTGAGTGGGCAAAGTTAAAAAGCCACCTAGAACAATTTTCTGACCACAACGACCATGTAAGGGCTGACACCATTAAATAAGTACACATAACTAAAATTTAAATAAAATTGAAAATCTTTTTAATAGGGGAAATTTTATTATAAATCACATAGTCTAATAATAAAACGTTAGTTTTAAATTATTAATTATAAGATAATCACTACATATTATAAAACAAAGTCCCCCGCCGCGTCTGTCTGTCTATCTGTTTGCGATAAACTAAAAACTACTGAACGTATTTTTATGTGGTTTTCACTAATAGACAGAGTGATTCTTGAGGAAGGGTTAGGTGTATAATTTGTAAACGTTTGAAATATGATGATGATTGTTGAAGATGTCTACTACCCGTGCGAAGCCGGGTTGCTAGTTATGAATAAGACAATCTATACTACTATTATAAAGCTGAAGAGTTTGTTGTTTGGTTGAACGCGCTAATCTCAGGAACTACTGATTGGAATTTGAAATTCTTTTAGTCTTGGATAGGTAGCTCATTTATCGAGGTTAAATAACATCACGCTACGACCAATAGGAGCCGAGCATCAATGAAAAATGTTACAAAAACGTGGAAAATTTACAAACGCAGACGAAGTAGCGTGGGTCAGCTAGTTATAAATAAATTAAAAATATTTAAATCTCAATCAACATTAGGTTGATTGACACTATGAATACAATTGATATCAAACTACACTTAAACATGGGGTAGTAACTAAATACACACATACACTTAAAAATACTTGAACTTAATTTTTAACTTAAATTTTCATCAGGTTTGCAATAAACAATATATTCTAGTCACTCTATCCGTTGACTATCTGATGATTAAATAATTGCTCATCCTCACATACCTACACAACTTTATCATATATTTGACTAAAAGCCCGTTGGGTCCGAAATAAGTTGGGCGTCCCCGAAATACATACGTTGGGTCCGAATAGAGTTGGTATCCCTGAAATATGAGTATAACCATCCTTAGTAAAGTTTATCATAACAGAAATTTTATAAACTATAAGGGGCATATAATATTTGGGCAATGTTGTCAACAAAACTCAAAAAACATGTAAGTGACTTTGCCCACCAAGGTGTTTTACGATTTTATGAAGTATTTTGCGTTAAATACTAGTCGATGTTTTTAATTTACTTCGTATTAACAGTGGTGAAAAAAAAATAATACTTACCTACTGAAACGAGAATAACATTTTTCGATAAAGTTTTTGAACTGGTTTTTGCCCGCGAAAAACAGCATCAACTTTCACAAGTTTTGTTTGACAGGCAACTGGAGTAACATAGGTGAAATTTTGTCAGTGTCAGTTTGTGTTGCCAGAAAAACGATCAACTTTATACCATACACAAAAAATACCTCTAACTATAAACAAATTTGCTATGCATCGAGTTTTCTAAAAAAATGCACAGGTGGGCAATGTTATATCGCAAGGGCAAAATAGCCATGTTTTACATTTTTATTTTTGGTACTTAGCAGTCGGGTTTTCTGATGTTTTAAATTTATATATCTATATTATACTATTTACTTTTAAACTGATTAGATGTTTTAATTATAATGAACCAGTGGACTTTGGATCGCTGTAGAACGTAATGTACTTTTAAGAAAAGTAATTATAATCGATTTAAGAACATCATAAGGTTAAGTTTTCATTGATGTTCCGAATGTTTTTGACAACGATATACATAGCAATACAAGCAATGCATTTCAAACGATAACCTTGTTTACACTTTGAAAAGTGTGCAACTTTTAAGTAGTGTATTTGTACTTGTGTACATTTACAATTGTACATACATTGTGTGTTCTGTATGTACTGATTGATAACTAAATAGTGGATTATAGTCCGTACACAACAATCATATTACCTACATTGCTTTGTCTGTACACTGTAACACTTACACTAACCAAAGTGGCTTTAAAGTTGCATATATATATTTTTATATAAAATTTCGTGTCACGTTGTTTGTTTGCGATGAACCCCAAAACTAATTAACAATCGGTTTAATGAACTTTAATGTGTGCAGTTTGGCTTGAGAGATAGGATAGTTTTTATTTTATGTTTTATTGGAAAACCTAGCCACAGCAACGCGTAGCCGGGTAGATAGTACATATATATACATATGTTTGTAAATATATATATGAATGAGCATTTAAGTCAATACTAGGACAACACCACAAACGAGAAAATCAGCAATACCTACTAAATGCCTAATGTGACGTTATAAAATTTACATCACTTTGTAACTATTTGTAATACTTCTCTACATTTAAGGTATTATGATTACGTATACACATTTAGTTCATAAATACGAATCGAAAATGTGAATGTAATGTTGCACATAAGTGGCATATTTTATGACGATTTGTGGGGACTAGTAGTGGGGAAAGGCGCAGAGGTCTGTCATTGGGCGTGCGCGCGCACATCATACAGTAGTATCTCGATCGCGTCGCGTCGCGTTTGCTGGTGATTTTATTTGCTTTTTAACCCGTGACAATAAATTCTAACCGAGAAGCACATTTCGAGCGCTTGCGCTCGCGTAGTAACCTATGTCTGCCAACGTTGATGCGCTGTTTGGACGCCGTTAGAATGAAGTGCCATTATCGTTGCATCTGGAATAAAGAAATTGTTTTCAACTCACAAAAACTTGTAAAAAGACGTTAGATCCCAGGGATTGGATCTGAACCTTCAACGACGACCATCGCTCGCTCCACGAGGATTCCAGTTTTTTAGAATACCACTGCCCTTATAATCGTATTAAAGTTATTGTTGTATCGTAGCAGTAAGGACATTATAGAATATTTTTGGTTGAATTAAGAAAGCAGTTGCCATACATAATTGGACGTCGTGATGGCATTGGCAGGCATGTATGTTGGTAGGTGGTATCCCCATTATATCCTTATTTACTAGTAATTAGTTGTTCGTGTTTGCTTTGTTTATTTCAATTGTTCCGGCGCCTGAGCGTACTCAAGGTCTGAATGCTCTAGTTTTTTTGTTGTTTGTGTAATCATATTTTATGTCATTGAATTTTAACGCTACCGGTTTTTCGACCAGGTACTTAAACCAATGTTCGGCTCGACTTAAACAGTCCAATTAAGTAACTGGACACATTGCTGATTCGATTTGGAGCGATAACTGCGCAACATACTTGTTTGTTTTCTAAACGGCATCGATACATTCAATGTTTCATTTTGCCGGAAACATTATGTCGTTAAGTCTTAACAATGGTGACTGCGGAGATGATACTGAGTTATTTTATAACTAGCGACCCGCCCCGGCTTCGCACGGGTAGCAGAGACATCTTTAACAATCATCAACATGTTTTAATCAATTTACACAAAATCTTAACAAAACAAAAACACTTAAACCTTCCTCGTGAATCATCCTGTATATTAGTGAAAACCGCATGAAAATCCGTTCAATAGTTTTTCAGTTTATCGCGAACAGACAGACAGACGCGGTGGGGGAATTTGTTTTATAATATGTAGCGATATTTTACATTGACATTCTTTATAAAATTTAATGTTAGCGAGACTCAGAGTATCTCGTTTATCAGTCGTCACATTGACATTCATGTTATCCTGTATGTATAAATGTATATGTATACTCATTAACTCGTATAACTTGTTTATGTACTGATCGCAGTCACACTTACTAGCTTGGACTTCATTAAGTCAAAATATACCTTTGTACAGTTTTATTTTCCTTATAATCGAACAGGTAATCGTTTATTGTTGTTAAAGTCTTTAAAGTTTACCCACCAACCAAACGACCACATAAATGCACTCTCTGTTATACATAATTATATCTTTTGTAGCCTGTTTAACTGATAAACCAGTTGGCGCCCAATGCGACCTCGCTTGTTCGGTCGCCCAATAATTAAAGCGACTTATTTATTGACCACTTGTTTTCATTCCTACATGTACATTGATACAGACAATGACCTACCAATAACACCTTTCGAATGTAGGATAAATAGTTATCTTTGCACGTAATGTATACGTGACAAAATATAAGTTTATTTAATCATTTTATTGCTTTGGCCACTTTAATTTAAAACTGTTTGAAGGTTTTAGCCGTTAAAATATAACTATGAAAGTAATTATTTTATTCGAATAATAAAGTTGAATCTTTAATTACTTCTAGTAAGTAGTACAGTAAGTAAGACAATATAGTCTTATATTTGGCAATGTGAACTCACCCACGTGACTGGAGCCTTGGGGAAAAATACCGTAACGAATTAAAGTCAAAATGAAAAGAAATTAACAAGGTTGAATTTGCGTTGTTTTATTGTATGGGATAAAATCGGTTAGATGGTATAGGTGGTATACTAAGTACTTAGTTGGAAATTGTCAATCGATCATAAAAAGTAAAATACAAAATGACACATTGATGTTGATGTGCGAACTATCTATTAAGTTATTTGCTATCGAGGGCGCGGTGTCAGCGAACTTTGATTATGCAGGTTTATCTGGGGGTCAGGTTGCAAGCGACCGACCGAGCTTTGTGACAGATATAATAATGTAGCTAGCTTGGCATTACTGTTACAATAGTTAAATGATTAAATAAATACTGTATAGGATGATCAATTGATGTTCTTTTCTCCGCATAAGGTCTGCACCACCAATCTGAACAATTACGTTCAATTGATTATTGATTGCGCTGCCGTCGGTTAACGGTGTTCATTCACCACGTTTCTCATGCCACAAATACAAATATGTTTACTTTTGTAAATAGCGATCTTAAACTTTTTTTATGTTTATGGAGATAATGAAATCGAAATTTACTATTTTAAGCATCGCGGACAAAGAGATTTGTGCTGAATAGTGAATTTTGTAATGAATAGTTACAATGGTCTATCATTGGCGCGGGCGCCGATCTGCGTGCAACATGAGAATTGTTTATTTAGCTCAGGGTGGACACCTACTTTGTAGCTACCTTGCTAACATTGCAGCAATAACGCTTATAAATCGAATAATAGTGGATTTTGCATAATTTCTGTTTTATCAGAAGATAGTGGAATTTTCCAAGCAAAGTTATATAGTAGTATATTAAAGTAGTTGTATAGTAGGTATATTGATTTAAAAACTTGTTTTATAAACAACAACATTATAAATCTAACAATAGAGTTTTCAGTGTATCTTTATATATAGGACTGTTTAATTTGTGAAAACTTAAAGTATAACGTTTTTTTTTGTTGTTATAGAGACCATCTTCCCGCCTTGGTTGGAGGAAAAAGTGGACCTTCCTATTTTTGAGAACATCTCGCAAGTTGTGGAACGTGTAGAGGCGTCGCCTTTAGTGTCGGTTCCAGTGCCGCTCCAAGTACTAGCGCCGCTCCAGGCTCCAGTGCAACCGGTGTACAATGTGCCGCAACCAACGGAAGAGCTCCTCAGGGAATTTGAAACTGTATTCGATGCCGTAGAATTGACTCACTTGACTCCGCCACAGAGTCCTCCAGGACCTGCAACTCAATTACTCTTAAGTTACGCTCAACAAGCTCAGCACGCTTCGTTCGCGCCAACGATTCCTCTTGTACCGTCTCGAGAACCGTGGTCAGTCACATCTGCGCCTGAACAAATTCAGCAGACGGTCCCCGATTATGATTGCGGATACGTGGACGTAGAAGAGCTCGTACGGAACCGCGCTGCACAGTTGCCATCTCCTCAACACTCTGGAGGTAGCGAGAGTGTGTCACCTCAGTCCTCTCCCCCGTCATCACCCCGTTCGTCATGTACTGACGACGAGTGGTCGGCACCCTGCCGCTCCAAACCGTACTCCCGCTCATCGGACGACCGTCGTTCTCGCAAAAAGGAGCAAAACAAAAATGCTGCAACTCGTTACCGTCAGAAGAAGAAGGCTCAGGTTGAAGTTCTTCTTACGGAGGAGCAAACGATGCGTCAGCGCAACTCTGACCTCAACGACAAATGTTCCGACTTACAGCGCGAAATCCGCTATCTGAAAGGATTGATGCGTGACCTTTTCAAAGCCAAGGGTCTTATCAAGTAAATGCCATACCTCCGCCGCCTAGAGAAATAACACACCAAAAAGCGCGACAGTAAAACGCGCTGTAATCTCTTTTCAAAAAGAAATCATGGGAAGCTTTCGTTTTTTTGAAGATAACTAACTTAGATATTATCTCGGTTAAATTCAGAAATATGCCTATGTCGAGCAGCAAGAATCACTTATTCATTAGTAGAGGGTCACACAGTAACACCATCCAAGAAAAAAAGGTGGCGCCCTTTCTCATTTTTCATTTTTCTTTTATTTAGAGGATAGGTTGCATTCGTTGTTATGAAATATAATTATATACCCACGAATATTTGGTATCTAGACCATAAAATATTTTATTGTAATTGTACACATTTTAAATCGAAACAAATCCATTATTAATGCATTTTAAAACATCATAGTTGTTATTGAAAATATCTGATTATTTTTTCATACAATAAAGGAATGCGACGGCGGATTTAGTGTTTTATTTTTATTATATAGTATATTATTTTCACAATGTACATAATACGTGTTTATTTAGAAAATGAGAATATTAACTCGTAAATGATAAAGTTAAAGATTAATTAAGTAACTTACATAATGTGACCTAAGTAATATGATTACATGAATTGCAGTAATTTTGGGTAACATTGGATCACTTATGAGACATTTTGCTATGGATTGACTAAATAGAAGAACTCTATACAGTAATTATGATTTCAGTGATCTTTAGACGTGAATAAAGTACATTGAAAAATTTATAAATGATGTGCAAATCCTGAGATATCTATATGGGTCATTCTACGATAAGAGGTAATGTGTACGGCAATCATTATAAAATAGCTTTTTTATTCTGTGTTGTCATTGCATCTTAATGTATTTTATGAATACCATTATGATTAAATGCCCAATTACAGCACATTATCCTGAAATTACAAATTGAAGTCTGAAAAAGTCTCTACCCTGGCCTGTCCCCTTGACGTTTTTAGTTAAACATGCAGAGAGTACAGACCTAATTTGTTGCAATTGTCAAATCAGAGTACCTATATTTAACATAAATTTAAACAAGTACATTTGAATATTATAAGGGCAAAATACAAGAGTATTTGTTTATTTTCAATGATTTTTGAACTTCGTTTTTGTCCCGCTTTTGTTTCGTATCAACCCTGGTTAATTACCGTCCGCTAATACAAACAGAAATAGTAGATAGCCATAGTCAAAACGGAGCTCAAGGACCCGCATCAACGTGAAGTTAGTAATACTAAACACTTTAGCCGTTAGATCACTGTCATTGATTAGTTGGCGTGATGTGACAATGCGGTGAAGTGGTTTCGTGAGGTCAATGTGTCTCTCCTCTGGTAAGCAGTACAATTTAATACACTCACTTAATTTATTTGCATTTACTGCCTAAGTTCAACAATACTGTTGTAGTTGAGATGTAATGTATTATTAACCTAAAATTAATTTAGGTCAGCTAAAAAATTTAAATTATAACGAAAACGTCTCTCCCCTGCCGTATTTTCCCTGACATGATAACTACCAGGGGAGATACTCGCTGACCAGGGGAGATAATGTAGATGTTTGTACATAATATTTGAACAAAATAATTCAGATATAGGTAGCTAATATAAACGTTCTTTGTTTATGGTCGTATTTTAATGATATGGTACTACTAAATTATTGCTCATAATATTGTTACAGATCATGGCACCATACAAAAAGTGAACTAACAAAGACTACATGCTATTGTTCTATCTCACAAAATTTGTTGCCTTTAGCTCCAGCTATATGGGACCACATACAGCCAATTTTATACAGCTTGCCACCTGAAGTGGCAATCCTGCATTTTTGGAGCGATGTATCCGTAACACAATATCTTAACAAATACATGTTTTACTATCTTATTCGTTAACAGAATTTTACCCAAGCCTAATACGCTTTAGTTGTAATTACCATGAAGCTGGACATGGTAATTGCTCCTGATGGTATTAGTATTATCTGTAAAAGATCAGCATACCGATTGGTGGCTAGTGGCAGTCGTATAGCATCTCTGAGCGAATTGTCAGATGCTTTCCAAAAAAACTGTCCTAGCATCAATGTCCTGTTTATTGACGACAAAAATATCAATCTCTCGTATCTTAGACCTAAAGAACTCATAGACTTTCCCTGGTATTTTGCGTGTCCATTAAGTGTTATGGAACATGCAGAAGCCTTTAAGCTGCTTTTTGCAATAAAAATATAAACTGTAATCACTTAAAAATTGGTGTCATGACAAAGCATGTAGATTTAATGAAAGATATAGTATAGGTAAGTATACATAGTATAACAAAAAAACTATCACAATACTGATTATTACAAAGTGCTGGCCTACTTAATGAGTATTGATCAAATGATACTTTATTATTTGTTAAAAGGTACGATATTAAAGGTACCATGTTGATGCATAATATTTTTTGTCACGGACTTTAAATAAGCTCCAGTTTCAGATTTAGAATAATACTGTTTAATAAAAATTGATTTTAGTCATCCTTTTACTACGTGAAAGTCCCTCCCCTGGTCAAAAGTATCTACCCTGATCGTGACGTCTCTACCCTGCCATGTATTTACCCTGGCCTTCTAAAAAGTAACTAAATATATATAAAGTAACTTGCCCTTACGTGAATGTGTACATAAAAGGGACTAAAATCGGAATATATGTGTTTAATCAAAAAATTCTACTTTTCTCCTTGGCCGCATTCTCTAAGGACTCAAAACCTCTTATCGTAGAATGACCCATATAGATAATAATAGGTGTGTTCCAAAGTTACATTGACTTTCGGGTAACATTGGACCATCCTTTTTATCAGCTTTTAAGTCCATTTTGCGTTTTTTATAGGCAACATCGGACCACATTCAAAGCTTATAATCAAACTTAACATTTCAAACCGAGTTTCATTTTCGTACATGTAATACAACAACTCAACAGGTTAAGAAAGTAACAGGCCCTGGTTTTGTAGGAGTAATTAAAGTTTAAAAAGTTTCTTTTTAATTTAACAAAATAAACAACTACCTAACCTATATAAATATTTAGAAAAATCTGTAAGTAAAGTTGTGTGCTTTATAAAAATATTAGTTTCATTGCTTACATTGTTTATTGCTTCTTGCAAGGTGTCCGGCGCGTTATAGTATCATATTTTCGGACACCTGTTATTTTAAGTTTTTTCGAGGCTTAATAACTATAATGTAGTTATCATAGGTCTGAAAAGAACATAAAAAAAAATACATGTAGATCATTTTACAAAGTTAACAAATATTTATTTGTGTTGTTTAACACAAAATGTAGGTAGCAAGACCGGTCCAATTTTACCCCAAATTACTTCTTACTTTATAATTTGACCTCTAGATTAATGCTAGTAATTCTGATATTAATTGTGTTATGCCCAGAATATATCAATAACATCATAATATAATAGTTGCATGCCACGAAAATGCCAGAATCTACCAATTTCTAGCTCAAAATAACAAAATTAAGCAGAGCACTCTTACAAGCATGTAGCTGAGAGGCGGCAAATAAAAAGCTATCTGGTTTTAAAAATTAAGTTATTTGCCTGTTATTTTTTTAAGTACAAAAAGTAAAAGTTTATTTTAACAACCATACAAACAAAATGAAATAAAAAATATTTCGGCAAAGGGACAGGTCGCCACCGCCGCGCATTTCGCTGCCATAATTTCATTTTACATTTAAATGAATTTGTTTATTTGTTATTTTAGGCACCGACTCAAAATTATTTAGGTATTTACACTAGTGTAAGAATTAGGCTAAGAAGTTTATTTTTTAATATTACTTTTCGCTTTCCAGTTTTTTCTTCTTTCTTCAGTTTATTTTTTGTTAAATAGTTTTTATTGGGTACACAAGTCATAGACGACAGGGCAAAATATTTTCATTCACCCTGCGCTCTGTCGTCGTCAAGAACCCGTGAGGTTTATTGACTTCTACCGACTTTTATATTTTCTTAAATAATTTCTGTAGTTTGCTAAAAGTTTTATAATGAGTTTCGGATGACGGGCACTAAGAGGATGCCAATGTGCTGGTACAACTATTCAACGTCACATAATTTCTTTTTTTGGGCGGCTCAGAGCTTCGGTAAACACGTGCAAAAATTTTCATTTTTATTTAATTATGCCGAGTTGCATACCTAATTATGTACTTACCGAAAAAGAAGTTAAGACTACAGTGTGCCCAAAGTAAGGACATAATTTCGTCGGTGAGTCCAAAAACTTTTGTTTTTAAGTAACATTAACAAAAATTCACAAAGTATTATGTATTTTAAGAGTGAAAACCGTCGTGATCTAATCTACTTATCAGTTATGCATTGCGTAAAATATTTGAGTATTAACTATATTGGAACTACGAGACGAAAGAGTAGGCAATATTGTTCATTGCGTGCGCAGTGAACAATATTGCTTACATGAATATTGCTATACATTTTGGTAAATGTTAAAATGCACACTCTTTGTATGTAACGACTGGCCAGTATGTATAGGAAATGCTACCTTATACTAATCAGCGTACACCCTGTATTAAGTATTAAAGTGGTGTTTAGGATTCATATTTATTAAATCCTCTGTGACACATTAACGTAGAGCTCTGTAAATGTGTAAAATAATGATTATCGTCTAAGAGTGTGCAACTGGCGACACATGATTCCGAACAGAATACATGGCATTGGCAATGGCATTTCTAAATACATATTCTCAGTTCTGAGGAATCGCACTTGTCCAGTAACTATTACACCGATTTTAATAAAAATTTCATACCTTGAAAAGATTTCAAATTTTATTAAGTTAGTAAGTACCTATATATTTTATTCTGAATAGTTTTATTTAGGTGCTTACTTAAATAACAAATTCAAGATTACGTTTCTTTTTCGTTGATAATTTCATCCATATCTAAGTTCACATCTTTGTGTAGTTATGCTTAGGATTGTTAGCGCAGATAATCTTTCCAGTGCCATTGAAGCTCGTAACAAAAGTAAAATCTTGTACTCTGCGTAGAATAGAAAACGACCTCCGCAGTAGTTGATTCAGAATCGTTAATCAATAGCCGGTACATCTGGATCAATATGTTTACTTCTCTATATCGATATCCCAGTCCTAGTAGAAAAACTGCTAAGTGAAATAGGTCAAGTGTCTCCGGAGACAGTCTCTGCTCTAAATCATTACTAACCGAATTTAATAAAGGTATGTAAAGCCGACCTCAATTAGGGTTGTGGGCATGCCACTGTGCCCACACCGAACGGTAGATCTGCGCTTATCTGAAATATTATACCTACATATGTTGGACAGTGTTAATATAAGTATGATTTCGGAATCTTTTCAGGCGCAATAATCATTAAATGACAGTCGAAGATCTTCTCCTGATTTAAAAAGCCCATGAGCAGAGATGTACTGTCTATGTATCAACATCCTTAGGAAAAACTAGGTCCATTGAGCTAGACCCTAGAGAAAAGCTACATTGATAGTCAGAAGCAATACGTTTTCGACATAGCCTGGATTGAATTGCGCATTACCCGTTATAGTTACCGTCTTCCTGTACGCTTACTTTGCCATTGTGTAAAGGGCTATGTTTGCCTTCATTGGCATGGCATTTTCCGCTATTTACGGTGCAGTTGAAAAGATCGACAAAAAGTGGGATAGGTGCAATAAAAAGCGCAATGATGAGCACCGAGATTAAACCTTTTTGCCAAAGCCGGAGAATATTCCGATCGAGGTGTCGTCGATCAGAATTTAGTCCGGCAAACCACCGCCATATGGCAAAGATTATTAAGTACTTTGTTGGGTGTAATTCTGGTAATAAGCCGAGATGCAGGACGTAATAGAAAATCTTCACATAAACGCATAGGTTCTTATCTTAATAAGTTTCGATTAAGTGCAGTCAGTAAAATAAGCATCAATATTTAAGAGCTTCAAGAACGTTGTGGGAGCTGCTACTTGTATTAATTAACGATTGTACGAATTAGGATACCTAAGTGTGAAAATAAGAACTGTACCAACTAAGAACTATGTTAACCCAGTAGCTTAAGTTATGTTGCTGTATACCTAATACCATTGCATAAAGTAACGTTCGTAATTAGACCACAACCCCAAAATCAATGAAACCAAAATCTTTATATACCTCTAGTAGGTATATAAAGATTTCGGTTTTATTTAATTTTCATTTGGATTAAATAAAATCAACAGTGAGATGCACAAACCCTTATTGATATAGGTACAATATGGTATTCAGCAGTAGGTAAGCAAGGTGAACTTAAATGCAGCAATAGAGGAAAATTTTTATTTCTTACGTTTCTTACCTTGAACGGAATACCTTGACCAGGTCAAACTAATCACTCAAGGGATACTAAAAGCGTTTAAGGTATCAACTCAGAATTCACGTACAATTTGAATTGAATTAATAGTAAAACAATTATTGGCAATTCCCTTATCAACAAGCAAACGCAATAAATTGAAGGTCAAATTTTCCAATAATATTGAGATAAGGGAGTTCAAAATTAGTAATGTGTATCTTTGTATAGGTACTGAGGAGAATAGGACAAGGCTCCTGAGTAACTAAAGAAGGGTTCTTTGGCTATGTTTGTATCTTTGAGCTTATTCGAATGTAAATTGCAAGGTCACCACGTATCCTTGGCGTGCTATTATGTTATCTTCTAGAGTCAATCAGTGAGAGACAAAGACAACACTGGTAAAGTTATCCTGGAGTGCGAGGGAGTAGCCACACAACGGTCAAGTATCTTTGCGAGTGCGAGGTCGCTCCTAGAAGCCCCAGACTTCTGGAAGGAGCTAGGCTGGCTCAACTAGTCAGCCTAACTGAACGCATAATGGACCGCGAATGAGTCTAAATGCGGAAACAGAGCCCTATACCAATAGTAAATGATCATGGTGCTTCCTTGTATGTTCTTGGTCCTAGCGCCCTGCCAAATGAACCTTAATTATCACATTGCCCAATAGTTATGTAGCAATATTCATTATGGCCAGACAATGTGATAAATAATGAAGTTTATATAAGTGTTCAATTCAAACAAATTTTAAACAGAATATAAAACTTGAACAAACTTTTATCGCATAATCTTATTAAAATCTATATAAGAAGGGCTCCAAGAAGCAAAACAATTTTAGGTCAAATATTTAAACTTGTATGTCGATATTTGTAACAACAAAGATTGGAAAAATATTAGTTAGGTAAGTAACAATTTTTTACTTTTTTGAATAATCGAGACATTTTTTGTCTCAAGCGTCGTTGCGCTCATACCGTAACGGCTACGCGGATACAAATTTATGGTGTTGAATAAAAATTACAAACAATGGAGATAGAATTCCGAGAGTCGAGACTTTTTGACTGGAAATTTCTTCCTCTTTAAGGATCCTTTTTTAAAAATTCTTAAATATTAATTTACTTTTATTTATTTATTTATTGGAGTTTACTCCTTAAGAATAGATTTTCATATAAGGCGCCCCGTATGAAAAAAATATGAAGAGTAAAATTTAGTGATCGGAGGGCAGCGTAACGCTTTAACGCTTTGTTGTGCTTTTTGTGCTTTATTGGAGTTTACTCCTTATCCTCGACGCATGTAAGTAGATATGTGTATGTACCTTTATGTAGAATATATATATATATATATATATATATAGAATATATACTGTGAACCTACAGTAAATTGTAAACTCCAGTCGTGGGTCGGAGCTGACACACACCTTTTTTTTTAATTTTCTTCTCACAATCACTCATTAGTACAATATTAGTATACATCACAGCAATAGCTAACAATAAAACAGCAACTGTGAGAGGATAATAACTTTTCGTTATTAACGAAAAACTGAATATCTTTTTGTTTTCATCTTATTTTGTTAACAACAATTGCAATTTTTTATGTGCTAATAAATGCTCGAGATACCTTTTTCTATACGTCATTTGCATCGAAATCGAATGGTATTTTTAGAACCGGGAAAAATAATTAACACGTTTTTTAACTTCTTGACTGGACTAGTAACGCACATAACAAACAATCACTGTTGGGAGTTGGTGACGTCATCCAAAAGCCTGTACAAAATGGCGGCGTCTTGAAAAGCTCTAATTTATTCCCAATTTCAAATATCAAAAAAAAACATTGTATATGCTATGGCTATGTTTTTTCTTCGGTGTTAAATGAATGCAAACAATGATTTAAAAAATAAAAATATTCCATATTGATTATACAGGTTGTTACAGAAAGACCCCGTGTATAACGTAAAGTCCTAACAATTTTAGGAAAATTCGTGATTTTTAATACAGATATCTTATAATGAAACTGACAAATTGAACTTGAAAATTGACCGATATAGCTAATATTTCGTAAGAGAGGGGGCTGACATGAATTAAACTATGGGTAAGGTCAGGGGGGTTAATTCCGCCATAGTTTTTTTAAAGCTTTTGTTTGATGGCTCGATGGCTTGATGGCTCATATTCGAGTAATGTTTCGTTTTATTGGCAATGTTAGGGTATCCGACACTTACGGTTAAAAACGGTTCAGTTTCTTACATGACACTCACTCTAGATCTTTGAGATTGTCGGAGAACCTGATATTAAAACTACCTGGACATTCTACGAAACTCGTCGATAATTCCTTCTCTGTCCAAGCCGCTCGGTTATGGAATACCTTTGACCATAAGACGTGCGCAATCACTACCTGCTTTTAAGAAACTGGTAAAGGAACATTTCCTGGGTGATATCAACATATCATAATTCCCTATTTGCCTTTTTGAGTCAATCTAGTACAGTATCTGATAATATTATGATTTATTTGTGTATCGTTATACCTATATTTGCTTATGTATTTATTTGTCTATTGCTCTCTTGTATGTATGTTCTTCTACTATTTGTAATTTGTTTTTATTTAACTTGTATAATACCTACTGAGCGTACACCGCACTGCCCCTAAGTCTATTTCCTATGTTCGCTCTATCCCATGGTTGCCTGTAAGTGATTGCCTCAGTGCGATAAGGCCGCCAATTGTATAAGCCACCCGACATTGCTGAGCTCCTACTCCTTCAAATTATTTTGGTGTACAATAAAGAGATATATTATTATTATTCTCTTTATTAACATCTATAAAACATAAATTACATTTTTAAATACATTATTATATAAAAGATATACATATTTAAAAACATAAAAAATAGTGTCCCGCTGGTATTGGGTACAGGGACCAAGCTACCGGTGGTTAGTGTTTCAGAGACAAACCTCACATTACGTGCCGTATCAAGAAGGACCGCCTTCTGCATCAGGCCCTTAATCCAGGTGCCTAACGTGAGCCTCTGAAGGTGTTGGTCGAGGCACTTCGCAATCAACCCATGGGCTGATATGACTATCGGCACAATAATTGCCGAATCCACATCCCACATGTCACCACCTCATGGGCCAAATCCAAATATTTCATTTGTTTTTCTTTTTCAGCCCTTAAGAGATTGTCGTCATGGGGTATGGTGATATCAACAATCATTGCTCGGCGCTCTAATCGGTCTATTACCACTATATCAGGTTTATTGGCAACAATAGTCCTGTCAGTGATAATAGACCGATCCCAGTACAATGTTACACGACCATTTTCAAGAACTGGGTCGGGCACATACCTGTAGTACGGTAATTCCACAGTCACGAGGTTATATTTAAGAGCAAGTTTTTGGACTGTCCTGGCCACTCGGTTATGTCTATGCAAGTACTAGCCGTTGGCAAGACGAGAACAACCGGAAATTATATGCCTGAGGCTTTCTCCGGGACGATGACAAATGTCAATTGTGCCGTCCTTCACGATATGAATTATGAATTAATGATAATTTATTACTGCAAAAAGTTACATTTTAAGGTCAACCGACAAACAATCAGATGACTTAATCTAGTGACATACATTTTACAGAGAGCGTATTAATTGAGAACTAGGTTTTCCGTTGGTTTCCTCACTAGGCGAGCCTGTATCGAGGAATATATATGTCTCTGATAGTTGTTCGTCATAACAACTTCATCAGTAATCGCACAGTTATTATTTTTATTAAAAATGCTCATTTTTATATAAACATTTATTTAAAAATTAAACAATCAACTTTATTAAAATGCTAAAGATCCCAAATGAGAGTTTTTGTTTGATAAATCACTTAACAGAACACATCTTTATATTTCGTCGACTGTTTCTTTTCCTTTTTTATTTTCTTTATTACTTTGTTCTCTTCTTTTAACATAAGGACATCGTCATAAGCGATGACTTCAACAGCTGGTACCAATTTTCGCCTCTTTGTCTTGGAAAAATTGTCTTTGCGTTTTACTTTTAGCAGCAGTTACTCTTCAAATGAGATTGGATGGATTCTTATCCATCGCTACACTACACAGAACATTACGCTCACAGTCTACATGAATAAAAAAGGTTAACGATATCTGAAATGGGGCAAAATCGGCATATGACGTTATTGCCCCATTCAAAATAGACGGAAATAAGCACTTGATGATTTTGACGTTACAAAGTTAGTACCTCAAAAAAAATCTAAGTATTTGCACCGTTTCTTAGCAATAGAACAAAGAACGTTAAAACGAACATTGACCATCTATATTACAGTCTCTCGACACTGCAAGTTGCATTATTTTAATATTTAGCTTCCATTAAATACAGTACAAATCACTCACACTTCACTTTTGAAATAAAACATCTAGGAAATTTTATTTGTTTTATTAAGTAATGCTACCCGCCCAGCTACCAAAATAACAGCTCGCTTGTAATGCCTTTAATTTGCAACAGACGGTTTCGCCCCGTAGACGGAATTGGCCACCCTGACCTTATTTAATACCAAGAATGTTGTAGATAATCCAGATTATTCGTAAAAGGTCAGAAAAAAAAAAAGCAAACCATTGAATTTGGCAAAAAAGAAGAATTTTTTTCAAAATCTTTTTAAGCTGATTTCAAGTTGATTTATCCTTATTTATCCTGACCACTCTTTCTGTAACACCCCGTATATGTAGATTAGCCTACAAATAGTAGCATATTATATGATGAAATATATACATAAATTAAGTCATGAAAACGGTTTTTTTTAGTTAAGTACCTTATTATGCAAATATTCTCATACATTATATTCTACTCACGGAGATATATTTATAACTACTAGAAAAATTTGTATTCTTACGTCCGGTGTTAAACAGTGGAGTTTAAATCTCCATAATTTGTATAGCAAATTTTATTACCAAACAGCACAACCTTAAAGCGTGTGGCAATTTTGTTTTTAACACTATTCAATGTAAAGCATATATATAAAGTCCAGCTTTCATACGAAAGGTAGACTTCAGTTTATGCACATACGTTTATACTGTATGTTACAACTCCTTGCTCACCAAAATTTCAGCTTTAGATATACGCCAGATGTTACACTGTACGAGGCAGTTTTAGTATAGTTGTATTACACAGATCTCTGTTGTAGCCAGGGTTAGAGGGAATTGTATTGATCTGCTCTTGCCCCCGAAGAGGTATCGTCCATATGTGTCTACAGTAGAAATCGTCTAAATAAGATTGTGTACCAGGCTGCCTTGCCTAACCTAACGAAGTACCGGGAAGGCTGGCATGAGTGCCAGGTGGATTACTAATAAAAATATAAAAAATATGTATTAAGTAGTTTATCCTTATTATTTAGCCTATAGTTCAGCTTCATTCCCTTTTCTACTTCTCCCAAGAAGCAATGATTTTATTTAAGATGCTATATCCCATATTCTTTCATCTGTTCTCAAGTATACACGACTTTAGAAAACTCCATACTCTAAAAGGAAAAAAGGTCTTTATTTGTTCTTGGTAAGTGGAAGTCAGGAATCCCAGCAGAAAATTAAGAAATTAAGAATACAACAAAGAAACGGTAAACGTAACGGTAAGAGTTTGTGATGTCTCTCTTATATAACGAACGAATTTAGCCTATCTTTACTTTCGACTTTTACACGTCGATTTGTTCTGGTAAAACTAGATGGACCCGACATTGTCTATGATTGAACTTGAGGAGGAAGGTCGAATCAAATTAAGTAGTTAAATTCAAGGGTCAAGACTTTTTAATTGGAAATATGCAAGTTCCATGTGTGTAGGGTGGTCTTTATATGAAATAATCATTTTAGTTTTGAGCTGACTAGTCACGGCACCCAGTAGCCTAGAAAAGTCAGAAATACCGGAACTAAACATAAGGTTAGATAGCTTCACGACTCCAACCGGTCCGCCCCTGCAGTATAGGCCAATGAAAACACTTAAAACTGTTGAGAAGTCTACGCTTGGAATTACTATCCCAAGAATACTTTAGAAAATGTATTATAGGTGTGTATTTTTCGCGGTCGATGGGAATATAAAACTAATTATATGTATCTCGTGTGATCTGGACTCTCGTGTTTCATAAGGCGGTATTCTTTCTCCTCTTCTCTTTCGTTATTTATAAACTTCATAACCCATGCACTTCATTGCGCGTATCACTTGTATGCAGACGATTTGCAGATCTACTCACACGCAAGAGTAGACAATTTGGAGGAAGCTATAGGTAGTATAAATCGCGATTTAGAGACTAAAAAAAACTGGTCCAACAGATTCGGTTTAACAGTAAACCCATCTAAATGCCAAGCGATCTTTATAGTGAGCCCTAGGATGATGAGTAGAATTGATAATAATAGTATTACTGAAATCATTTTTAATGACTCAGTTTTGCCCATTAGTCTCTCAGTCAAGGGTCTTGGTCTGCACATCGACTCAACCCTCAATTGGCAAACTCAGGTATCAAACATTAGCCGAAAAGTAACTAATATATTGCGATGCCTTTATCGACAAAAAAAATATTTTCTCCCAGTCAAGACAAAGACGATGCTTGTGCAGACTTAGGTTTTCCCAATTATCGACTTTGGTGATGTGTGCTATCTCGACTTGAATGCGGATCTGCTCAACAGACTAGATCGACTTCTCAACCATTGCATTTGATTCATATTCAACTTACTAAAGTACGATTATATATCTACTTATCGTACCCAATTGTCATGGTTACCTATAAGCCAACACCGCAGTTTGAGGGCGTTGACTACGTTTGTTCTTCCTTCTCCACCCACCTAACTCACCTACTACTACACCTACATATCTAACATCTTACTTCCAAAATCTCTGCTCTAAGTTTTAACCATGCCAGGAATCTCCGCTCTTCTGATAATCTTCTTCTTTGTCCTTCTCACAATTCTAGTATGGTTCATTCTTTCTTTGCTGTCCAGGCTCTAAACCTCTGGAACGCACGACCACACAGAGATTTATTGGAATATTACTATACAAGTGTTTTTATTCTTTATTTATATGTAGGTATGTATATATGTATGTTATATCTTTATGTATATGTAGTAATAAAGGCTTATTTATGTTACACATTCGCTTAGTATTTTATCTTATGACTTTTAAATACCTGTCACACACATCTCTGCATCACCCAAAGGTTGACTGGTAGAATTTTCTACCTACGGCTTTAAGTCCGCCTTATGCAATGTATTTGAAGGAAGTTTAAATAAATGAAATAAATAATTTCATATTCCCATATTTTTTACACACAAAAATCTCTTCATTACTTCTAATGTAGCTGGGGATTACATTGGCATTCTGTATAGTGCTAAGCAAGCTGAATATTGCATCGGGCCAAGTCCAGGAACAGACCTAACAATAACTGCACATCTGTCTAAAATATAATGTTTTTCGGGTGGTACTGAAAATACGAACTCTCCATTTTCCTTAATGAAACTACTCACGTACCCTTCTTGTTTATTACAGTGGGATAAACATTAATTTAAGTACATTTCCATTGTGAATAATATTTTTGTTATTGTATCCTTGGAATTCTAGAAACGAGCCGTTAATCACATGTCATTTGATATTTTACTTTATACATAGATAACCTTTACACTCAATGATTATTATAGTGCAGTCGGTAGAGCAAATGTGATGGTTGTGACTCTGCACAATTACGTTTTTGGTAGGAATCAATCGGGAGCAACCAATAGAACAATATGTAGGGGTTCCGCAGTGATTCTTATGATAAATATATAATATAACATAAAAACTATAACATAAGAATCACTTAGACGTAGAGTTACTAACATAGAATTAAGAAAGATACAAAAAACATACTGTAACCATATACTCTTAAGGTTATAGAAAATAAAAAGGCTTTATTATTATTATTATAAGTAAATAAGCACATGGATCACCTCATGGTATGCGGTTACCGGTTGCGAGTGCTTATAGACAATCGCAATACTACAGTGGAGGAATTTTGGCGATCACTACCAGAAATATACAACACTACGCTAATACTACTAAACTATGATCTTCCGTAGGGTGGAAGGTCTTCTCTAGTGAGGTGGCTCCAATTCTAGCACCAGTTTGTATACCAGTAATTAGAATTTGTAGAATTCCTTCCTACAAAAACATTCCTGAGTGAGGAAATATTCTTCGACGATGAAGAAGAGGTCGGCGCGTCTGTCTGGGGCATCATAGCTTCTAAACGGATGAACTAATTTTGATTTAGTTTTTTTTGTTTATAAGTCAAAAAAATCTGCTTAGCCGTTTGAAGATCATCAGCTCTCTTTCTTTGAAAAGGTTTTAAATTTTAGCACCCTAGCATATCAAACAACAGCATTACATGCCATCCATGTCAGTCATGTCTTAAAATTTTAACTTTAAAGATAACAGAGCTTTGGATCATAGAATAACGCGTTTTCAGCGATGAAGTTAGCAAGCGCGTCCACATCCACTTCCAAATGAAGTGGTAAATGATATGGCCATTAAAGTAAGATTTTGTTAAAGGTAGATTTTAAACAAACCAATCGTACCTGCTAATGTAAGCGCGTACCGTAAAGTATGCATTAAAACAATCAACTGTAAATATTTTTAGACTGTACTCTCCGTTGAACATTTTCATTAAATGTTAATTTTGGCCTTCATAAGTGTCAGTGTGACCCACATGAATAAATAATTTAAATTTAAGCTTCTACTTTGGGAATCGTTGCAAGGGTAGGGTGTAAAAGGGACTGGCCCTGTGAGGACTTTATTCTATACTAGCAACTCGCCCCGGCTTCGAACGGGTAGTAGAGACAATCATCATCATATTTCAACCAATGTACACAAAACGTTAACAAATTATACACCTAAACCTTCCTCATGAATTACTCTGTCTATTGGTGAAAACCGCATGAAGATCCGTTCGGTAGATTTTCAGTTTATCGTAAACAGACAGACAGACAAACGCGGCGGGGGACTTTGTTTTATAATATGTAGTGATAATAATAATAATAAATTGACACATCTCACAAACGGCTGTCTGATCCCAAACTAGGCAGAGCCTGTACTATTGTTACCAGACTGCTGATAAACATACTTATATATTTCTAAATACATATTTATTATAGACCAGCTGTGCCCGCGACTTCGTACGCATATATTATCGACATCTATTGGTCTAATCTAAAGTTTTCTGGAATATTTTAAATGCTTATTTCTTTCTGTGGATAGAGTGAACTACGTACAATGTTTTTGTTTTGAAGAAAACCTCCACGTTTGTTTTGTACTTTTTACATGTTGCATGCACAACTAAACAGACAAACGGACACAAATTCCAAAATTGGTAGAAATGGTTTCAGTTGGTTGTCCTCTAACACTCGTACAATTTATTTTTTAAATTTTTAGTGTACCTACAGAAACGCAATCTCTACTAATTCATTATTATTAAACATAATTATGTATATGTAGATTGTATTAGTTTTTATTAAATTATAATGATACACACTACAAATATTAACTTAAAGGTATAATGTATATGTTTATATTATGCACGGATGGCGTAATGGTTTAGGTTGTTGCCTCGACACTACGCCGCCGCGCCGAGCCGAATGCTATGGGTTCAAACCCCACACGGGACAAAACAAAAATGGCGTTATTCACAAATAATTGTCCCAGGTCTGGTCGTTCCTTGTGTCCGTTGTTTAAATGTTTGTGAAGCCCCCCGTGACACAGAAGTATTGCTAATGCGTGTGTTTTATGCTGATAATAAATATCTTAATAATAAATGACCATTTAACGTTAGTATTACTTGGGTCCAACAGATGTCGTAGCGTGATGTATGCATTTTTCTTGAAAATGTTGAACTCTTTTTTTCTATGTATAGAGAGAAT
The DNA here is from genome assembly GCA_963859945.1 of Euplagia quadripunctaria. Taxonomy (NCBI): domain Eukaryota; kingdom Metazoa; phylum Arthropoda; class Insecta; order Lepidoptera; family Erebidae; genus Euplagia; species Euplagia quadripunctaria. Next base: position 11,996,878 of record OY982574.1, read on the forward strand.
CGATAAATTGTGATCAATCCAATTCTAAATGTTACACCGAATTAAACACAATACTTGTGCATAATACGTATCCGCGATTTTGTACTTTTTACGTGAAGCAACCAAACAGACAAACTCCACGTCTACAGATTTATTATACATATAGATATAGAAGAAAGAAGATTACGTAAGTAATCTTCAAAGTACCTCCTTTCCAACAAAAAAAAATGATTGCAATCGGACTACGTGTTAATGAATTACAACTAAGTACACATTTTGAACTTCATCCCATCCCATTACGGAAACCGTCCTGAATTTCGGGATAAAAAGTATCCTATTAGGACATAGGATACTTTTTATCCTCGTAGTATGCCAATCATGCCAAGTTTAATTTGAATCCGTCCAGTAGTTTCAGTGTGATGCGCGGCCACGCTACAGACAGACAAAGATAGACAGACAGACAGAAATAAAAAATATTATAGCTTGGACTTCAGTAAAAAAAAAAATCTAAATTTCTGCAATGTACAGAATTGGACCGGTTACAGTTTTATTGTAAGTATAGATATAGATAAATAACACCAGCCACAGAACAAATGATCATGCTCATCACACAATTATTTGTCCTGGGTGGGAAACCCACGACCTCCGGCTCAGCAGTCAGGAGCCCTTACCACTAGACCACATTCCAGTCATCTATCTTCTATATATATATAAAAATGAATCACTATTTCCCTTGGTCACGGCATCACGCGTGAACGGTTCAACCGATTTCGCTAATTCGTTTTTTTTTCTGTTTGTTAAGAAAAAATAAGAAAGTTACGCGGAAAGTTAGAAAATTTAAGAAAACTTAACGAGGGACTTACGCGGGTGAAACAGCTAGTTATATTATATGATTGATGTAAATAAGCATTGGTTACCGTTTACCATCCAACAGAAGCGTTAGCTTGTTTGCCACATTAGTAGTAAAAAAAACAGTGTTGTACTACCCTCATCTGAATCGATCGTGTCAAATGATTTAAAGTTATGGTGAACATCCTTATTATAGAAAAAGTAATGTTGCGTGAATATGAGCATCATTTAAATAGATGTGCTATGTTTTGTATTTTTAAAACAATGCAATTTTGCATTGGCACAAGAATGCACAAAATAACACTTAAAAGGGATAAACTTGTTTAATTATTGTTTACGATGGCGGTTATTTTCCATATTTGGGTTCGTAGACTCGTGTGATATTATAAATCACGCCATTGGGAGCTTCACATATCGTGAGACAACGGTCGGGTCAACGACTGGTGGCCATAATAGGTATTAGATAACATGACAATCTTATTAAAGCAGAGTAAACTTGTATATCTAACCGGCTCAGTATATTTATAGTTAGGCACAATCACATATAACGCTATTTTAGGATATTTTTATCTTTTATTTTCTTTATTTTATCTGTTTGGTTTTGAAGTGGTTGTTGTCTTTTTCAAAGTTTTATAACAAAAGTTAGATACATCAATAGGTACTGTCCATTAAAAGTTTAAAACGTTTAAAAGTTGATATTATATTCTTCTACTATATTCTCCATACTAAGTTATGGAATTTTCTAACTAAATTTTACTCTTCTTGTCTTTATATTGAAATATTGTTCTATATTGCCATCTAACCGCGATGTCCTGTAGGTTAGAGGTACTGGACCAGTCGGGCGGTTATATTTGAGCAGAAATATGCTTTGCCCTTCCTTCTTAAGATAATAACACCAATATTTATATATAACTCCTATCAAAAAGCCGAATATTTATAACTGATATAATACAAATAAAAAAAATTATGTGTCTGTTTGTAATGTCAAAATGATAGTTTTTTTTAAGCTCATACAGTTATTTGCACGATACCTATGCCTAAAAATGAGTTTTTAAAATTTTTGTTTGCAAACTCAAAGAGGGACTTATGCAGGTGAAATCGCGGGGCGTATATACCTCATTTATAAAAACAAGCTTTCCTTTGCTAGTGTTTAATATCAATTCAATCTTAGAGGAAATACTTTTATCCCCAAACTTTATTATACACTGAATTTAATAAATTGGTTGTCATTTTACATTACAAAAAATATGATTTCAATCAATTCAACTCTCGGGACATGATTTAGGCATCTCGATATGCTGTTCTGCCTCCTGAGAAGCGTCAGGGTTTGTTTAGTCTCTGGTAGCTCTAAAGGAACTGTGAACAAAAGTATTGTTTTTTTTAAGAAACATCTTCTGTACCTGCCTTATTAATGTGACGCAAGCTTCGAATGCTGTGGGTATTATCCCCAAATAGTACAATTATTTGCTTGTTTAACTGAGATTATAATTCTGTAGGTATTTTGTGTCTGTTAGTTGAGATGATAACACAATAATTCAATAGTAAGTATATGAAGGTTGTTTGTAAGACCTAGATAATTAATAAGACACGTGTCAATCCTTTTAAAATAATTATGTAAGTATCTACATCAAGCTACATTTATGCGCATATGAATATCATGCGGGGTTTATATCTTTTCAAACTACTTTATAACGTAACTTATAGTTGTTTTGATTACAAATTATGTATATTATACACTTATTTTGCATGATTTTTTGTATCTTAATTAGGTTTGGCCAGAGGTGGAGAACAGTGTATATGAACAGTAATCGTTATTGTGGTCTAGGTTTGGAAATTCATCTCAAATTGAGGACTTTGAGACAGTGCACTCAATTATGGAATCCCTGTGTTGTCGGTAGGTACACACCTAATCTGCCGTTTTCCCCTAGTTTTCTATGATAAATGTAGTCATGTGTGCTCTGTGCTTATGCAATTTTTCCTTACATTATTATTTTATCTACAGAATCCATAGCGTATTTGACTCTCGTTTTTTAGGAATATTATAAAACCGAAGAGATACTTTGTATGATTGTTTGTTTGGATGCCCTAATATCAAGTTATTAAAGCTACGGGGAAACGGTTCTAAATATTAGTATTAAGATATTTTTTCTTTTCAAGTTTATCTGCCTTCATTCCAGATTCCATTCTTCATTCGAGGGAATCGAGAAGCTTCTTTTCAAGGTCGTGGAAAGGAACCTCTCCATACATTATAATAAAATATTTAGACCTTTCCATTTCTTTGTCACAATGACATTTAAAGGGATATTAACCGGTCGCTGCGTATTTTTAACTTTATATAGTGTGCGAGTTACGGCCTTGTGGAAGATTTACACTTAAATATTAATTAAGGCGAGGTGTTACAACATAATCAGCAAAACGTCAAGTCTTTGGAACTCGAGTGTGACTAAACCGCACAAAAGATGCTTATGAAAAAGATACTGCATATAGATGAAAGATACATGAAAAATGTTAACCAGGCAAAAATTTGATTAAAGGTTTAGTTTCTCTAGAAAGCCATCGTTAATTTTACCATTAAAATAAACTTTGGCGTCGAGATTCTCGGTATTTTCAGCGATAGCTAAAATTTTTTTTTTAGAAATATCTAGATATATCATTCTCATTTCGAATAATTTAAAGAAATCCCTGTAAAATAACTCTCCGCGCAACCCCGCCATATTGTTCATTCAAATATGATATACAATTTCGAATCCTATTTGAATGTCACCAAATGTAATAGTGGATTATGTACTTTTATTCAGTCGTCGGGCAGCACCCGACAAAGAAGGTTGGTCCCGGACGCTTACAAGTACGACAAACAAAATAGCATCAAAATACAAATATGTCGCAACGAGACGCGATGCCACAGTATGTGGAACAAAGTCAAACTCGCAGATAAATAAAAATTTGCAAAAAATTAATAATGAATCATGGCCATGGTCATAAAACACTCCTCAGAAAATTAGGTGTTATACGTATGACTTCGAAAAATTGGATTCATTATTATTGCTTACAAATTAGTTTTTTTTTGTAAAACCAAACATTTAAAGTAAATGATTTGACAACAGGGGGTATGACGTCATGGCCCCTAATTTCATACATGTTCCTACACAATGTATCGTTTTGACGTTTAATTAAGAGTAAATGATTTGACTTGACAGTCTACAACCGTAGTATGTCTAATTTAAGTTCGAAGAAACGTAAAGTCAGCGACGGTGATGTTAGCCACCCAACTAGCCTGGCCTAGTACCTCAGCTGAATCTATTTCTAGAAAGTAAGTATTTTCTAAGCACGTGCTGATTTTTGTTTTAAGATTAATTTGAAGTCGTATATTTTAAAATTCGATGTATACGCTGATGGGTGTTGGACCGCAAAGTCATTTGGAAATAATTATAAAGCTTTGTCTGGAGCTGCAGTAATAAACACATGTACTATAAAAATTATGGAGGACCACCTACTGCAATGGAAGCTGACATTATTACCGATGGCTCTAAACATTCCATAGTTATGCATAATTTAAGTTATGGAAGAGTAATTGCTGATGGTGATTCAGCGACATATGCCAAAAAAATCCTTCGCAATTTGAGTAACAAACTACGGACAGTAGCAAAGGAGGTCAAGTATCCATTAAAATATAGAAAATTATTAACTGATCAAAAAGTGATGACCATAAGAAAGATGGGTCTTTTTCAAATATGCAAGCAAAAAAAAATGTTTTTATACCAACATATAAAATTCAATTTTATACTCGTTAGGAGGCCTTCAATGTAAGAGTTATTATTGCAATAAAAAAAGTCATTGATGAGTTCCATGAAAATAATAAACCTTTTACTTTAGATTAAAGTAATAATAACTGGAAGTAATAATCTAAGAATTTAGTAGAAGATGTCGACACCAACCCTGCTGAACGTTTTAATAGTGTAATTGCAAAGATTGTTGGCGGGAAACGAATATTTTTTTCCATGAGTCGAGCTTACCAAGGAAGATGTGCTGCAACTATTGTGCCATTTAATATTAAACTACCCAGATACAATATGCATAAGAGACTCTTAGAGAAAAGCCCAAGATGTTATTTAAAGAAAATGGAAAGAAGGGGTGAAGTCAAAAGATAATGGAATCGCGACAATCCTCATTAAAAAATAGATTCCTTAACAAAATTGATACATATGAAGTTGACAAAGATTACGGAGCCAATTGTGCTGCTCCTGATATGACGGAAAATGATTTGGAGACGGCAAAGAATGACTTTTTACTCCATTTAAATATCCTAACTACGGACAAGGACCGCATTCAAAAAGAGACTCGCTTACAAACTTATTGCAGTGATTAGCTAGAGCTAAGGAAAAATATGGTAACTGCTTCTAATTTTGGTCAGATTGTCAAAAAAGAAGAAAAAAAAAATTATAATATGAGGTATGTTTACATAATAAACCATTTGATTTTGCAATATTAACCCTGTTTCTTTTTAATTAATGTAATTAATTAAGTATGTCTTTAAAAAAATCTGATTGCATTTTTTTAAACATTTAGATTTATTCATCTTATTATATATTATGGGGTCTTTGTGATAGGTGGTAGAGCGTTGTTAGTACAACCGTCACACAGAAGGTCGACGTGAAGTAACCAATAAAGGATATAAAAAAAAACAAAGAAAATTGCTCGATACTTTTTATAAAGACTAAACTAACTGCAGACAGCATGCATCTCATTCTCATTCGTTCGTTCGCCGCCGTGTCGCGCGAGGACGTACGTACCTACGACTTTTCCGTCTACGATACAGACGTTCTTAGTTTTTTTGTACAGTACTAATGTACTAAATGAACGAAGTCCTATACGCTCACAGAATATTTCATTCTAGTTCCATGTCAGGAATGAATTCCTTATAGTACTTAGTGAATTACACAAGCCTAACTAGCGTTGAAAGGCTGCAGTAGTTGCTTACCACCAAACAGGCAGTATGCTATTTTCCACTTTTGTAGCATAAAAAATAAAAAGCTAAACGTCACACGAAAAAAAAACATAACTATTAAAATAGCATTACTTGCTAAAAGCAAAGTGATCATGCAGGTACTTGTTGAAAATGCCTAAATAAAACGGCTATCTGGTTTCCTTACTTATACTGTGTAATATTTCATGAGCGGTTTACAATTGTGTGTATAACTAAATCGTGCATGTGTGCAAGAGTTTGATTTCAAATCGCACTAAGACCGCGCCTTAATGGCATGTGTTTAACATAAGATTCCGAGGTATTTTTGTTTGTTACCTCTGATTTTTAAAGTTTAACTATGCAGTCAAGGTCACCATTACTCTTTTTAGCCACGCTGAATGTTTGACGAATCCGTATACCTACATTTACCTATTGAAGACCTGAGCAGTAAACATTCATACTAAGAGTTCAGTACCTAGATTTTGGTTAGGGTTGGGGACTACCATATCGAGTCGAAAAACTCAGCATTCGAAAATTTTCCCTTTTAGTTACTCCTTGTCCTCGGTCCACAGATTGAAAGAATCAAAGAAGCAAATTTTAGAACTCACACTGGTTATTCTGATGTATGTATGTATTAGTATATTCTAGACTGGTGCAGTGAATTTATGGAAAACGATAATCTTTTCCCAGTGACAGTCTGGTACGGGCCATTTTGCAGCATAATAAAACAAGATTTAAAAAACATTTCCTCTTATGCTGCGATGGCATTTGCTATCTGCGGAGGAATCTCTTTCGTAGTCCAACAGGCAGATGTTATTACCATTCGCATTTCTACACGTTGAAAGTCACGGACACCATGGCAGGCCGGTTTCCACGACACGCGAATCTTAACGACGTAATTCGTCAAGCTCCGATGTATATAGAACCAAAAGGCTTGGCACGGTGAGGAGATTCTCCTCTTAAGCACTACACAATGGGTAGGTCTTTGGTGGTACGACACCTAAGATCCATCGCTGAGCAAACTGTACCTTCTACTGATGCTGCTGCTGCATTAGCTGAAACTCGAAACAAGGCAAACATTCTAATCTTGTTGTTGATCGAGTGGGTTGAGATGTTTAGGGCCGAAAACGCTTGACTTTAAATGTGGATTTTTTTAAAGTAACTTATCTAAAAGCTATTCCTTTTTTGTCACTAAGAAATAGCCTTGCCATTCAACATGGCGCTTATTAAAATTTTTGTGTATATTTACTATATGTTAAATATAATAATATCCCATTAGCTTATGTTATCTTTTCTAAATCTGTTTTAAGCCTCTAATAATGTAAATCGTAAAACATATAACAAACCTTAGTAATAGGAATTTTTATGTTTACGTCACAATCAGTGACGACAATAGATTTATGTTTGTTTTTAAAGTAATTGATAAATACAGTTTTAGAATACGATACGATTGTCATAATTGATGTTTTAAAAGCCTTTACATTAACAGAAATAAAAAAAAAACATTTGTACATAATGTTATGCCCCTTTTTCCACCCGTCCAATTTGGAATCTGAATGGATCAGGTATGTACAGGTAAAGGGTTTTATTTTATTGTTATAATCAAGCCTGTTTCTTCGTTAGATTTTCACTCTACTCGATCGCAAAACATTCAGTTCACGATACAAGTTTTATAAAAACAGGCCTTATTTTTACTTATTCAGGCATTAGACACAAACATTGTACATGTTGGAAACAGATTAAAAATATTCTTTAAATGTAAAGAATATTTTTAATCTGTTTCCAACATGTGCAATATTTGTGTTTAAATATAATATTTAAATTTATGCGTAATTTGTATGATAATATGAATAACATGGTAATTAGAACACAAATATGTCTTGCTGATGACGCATGCTCCTGACCTATTAAGATGGTAAATAATAATAAATCAAAAAATAAATTTGATATCGTATTCTGTTTATAATGTTTTCAATTCCTTCTGACGTCGGTAAAGATCTGTGATAGCCTAGTTTAGTGTAAGTTAGCATACGCCTTTCTATACCTTCATTTCCGCAGTTACGAGTATGTTAAGATAAATAGTTGCATTAAGTTGAACCGTATTTATTTAAAAACGATAACTAATGTTTAAGCGATGGCTAGCCTTAGGTATTATTTTATTCAGTGCGTCATTTTTCAGGAAGACTACTCCTGTTCGTAGGAAACCCTTCCCAAGAAGTGGAATAACAATTAATATGGACGGTTAATTGCCTACATATGTACATGCAGGTAACGTCCTAGTAGGTAGTTAAAACCCGTATCTGTTACTGATATTTAGGTACGTAGAGAACAAAATATGCGAAGAGTTTTTACTCTTAACAGTTTAGTATCACGACGTCACACTAAGCGCCTATTGCGACCAGTTGTGTAAATTAATTAAAAAAATGTAATATACATAAGTCATCTACATAATAATTATATTATATTATATTTGGATACTACTTAGGAACTCACTATAAATGTGTGTATAAATAGATTGTAACCTATATCATAATAAATGGATTGAATGTTCATTTGACAAATAAAGCTCTTTAAACGTTAAAGATTTGTTTCTTTAAAGATTTGTGTATCATTGTGATCATAAACAAGCATATTATATTATATTCCAAATGCAAAAATCGTAACCTTTGCAGGTGACACCGCTTCGCTTTTTCGGGTACTTCGTGGGACGAGACCTTCTCAAATGCACAGAAGGGGATGAAATGTTTTAACCCTAAATGTTGCAAAGACAAATTACATTACTTTTTCTATAGTAACTAATGATAGGCCTGACCCTTCAAACCGTATTATTTCACATTCGTGTTCTAACCCTAACAGTGCGAACTTACTGAAACTGAACTTACTGCGAATATTAATAACATGGCTGTAACGAAGTACCTAGGAGTAATAATTGACAAAAACTCAAATTTTCATCATCATATTGATCTACTCGCAGCAAGAGTTCGGAAACTAATAGTCTTATTTAAAGCTTTACGATATGTAGCTCAAAAAAGTGTGATGAAATCTGTGTGTTTGCTTTATGTCAATCACAACTTAGCTATTGCATAATCTATTGGGGAGGTAGTTGCAAAACTCAGTTCCTAAACCTTGAGAGAGCTCAAAGAGCACTTCTAAAAGTTACTTTGGTCCTACCATTCTATTATTCTACCAAAGACCTGTATCGGAAATGGGAGATTCTAACAGTCTGACAACTTTTTATTCCACATATAGTTATGAAGCAACAGTCTCTTCTAAAATATGGACCAAATAGCCTCAGAGACTAACGCCAGAAGTATGCAGTTTGCAAAACTTATCCCTTTAATACACAGTTTGCTCGACGATTTTTTTATACCACAGTTGTAACTTGTATAATAAATTAAACCGGTCTCTATCTATATACTCATTACCCAAATCTAAATGTAAATCTATGGCCATGGTGTGGTTGCGTGGGTTAGATTACAATCTTATACAAATCTTCGTCAAAATACATATATATAACGTCGGTCTAGATGTGACACCTCTTAAATGCAAACAGATAAACTTTTCAGTAAAGACAAAAAAACTGCTTTACAAAGTAAGTATAATACGCATCTTTTATTTCTCTACTGATTTTAAACTAAAATAACATATCTACACTTTATAAGAATAAACAGAAGGCATTTACGAGTTAACACCGTAATTATTGTTTGAAACTTTTTGCATAAAAATATAATTTTGCCAAAAAATTGTAGTTACGAGGTGTCACTAGTGTTTGTATACTCTTTGGTGTCACATCTAGACCGATGATAACATAACATGCACACACACAAACACACACACACAACATGCACATAAGTAAGGCGTCTTTTATTTATTTATACCTACGTTTATTTTGTAATTTTACTTTAGCGTGTCTCCTTCATTTAATTAGTGTACATCTTATTATATAGTTAATACTTGGTCTAAATCAAGTTAAATAAATTTAAAAATAAATGGTGTTTTTCTTGGTGTGGGGACCTGGTGATTGGTGCTACAGGTAACCTGGTGATTGGTGCTACAGGTAATGTTTGCCTAATTTCAAACACCAGCTCCTCACAATTTAGAAGATATAAAGCTTAGTATATGTGATTGTAATACATTTATATTTTATGTTCTTTTTGTGAGGAGAAATAAATAAAGATTATTATACATGGTTTTGTTTGATCATTGCGCGTTATTTATTAGTAATTTGTGGGAAAATGCGCCCGTCGCATTCACATGTTTTGGTTATCTTTTGTTACCTACTACGAATAATTTTTTGGCTAAATATCGATACATTTTATTATCTATTGATTGATTTTAGTATACCGTATATTATGTAATGTATTTATAATTATTAAACATCTAAGGAGTCCATATATCACAACTTATTGTTGGATGAGTTTTCCCTAGACATTTCAAATGAACTATCTTATTTGGAGATGTCTAAAAAAACTTGCCCAAGAGTAAGGTTCTACGAGGCCCCTGAGAGCTTTCGGGGCGGTCAGCTAGATCACTTTTCGCTACCGTAAAATTTGTTGTAAATTGTTTTATATTCCTCTCATAGATCTTTGTCAGACTTAGATGTAATTGTTTATTGTTTTCATTTTCATTTATTCTGTAGTTTAAATAGATTTATATTTTTTACAAATAAAAAAATTAGGTACTTCAACTCTTAGTATAGATTTTTGATAAAATGTATTAAAACTTCTGATAACATAAATAATCTGAATAATTTAAGTATCTGTAATATGTAACTATTTAAAAATATATAAGTATGTGTATCAGCAGTCTGGTTACCATAGTACAGGCTTTACCTAGTTTGGGATCAGACGGCCGTGTGTGAGATGTGTGAAGTCTTTATTAACTTATTAATATGTTCATCATAATTGATTGAAATTATATATATGCCTAATATGTTTGTAAATGTTTTAAGTAGGTGATTGCTTATGTAATTTTCCATTCGCTTCTGTTTTTTTCCTATTTATTAGATACAAGCTTTTGACGCTTCGCTCGTCTTAATGTAGGTTTTGTCAACCTTCATAAATTTTGTATGCCTCAGGAAAAGGAGGAAAAGTAGGTACTTTTCTTCTAGTTCTTGGGGATGCAGTCTACTACTTTGGAGGGAATATTGGCTAGTAAGAAATTACAGTGACTCACCAAGTTGCTCACCTACTATAATGCCTGGTTTACTTGATGTTAAAAACTTGTTAACTAGCCAATCAATGAGGTTTCACTATGGAATTAATAGATGGCGCGCCAGTATCCTACATAATATGTCCTTTTCTGTACCTTTGACAACGTGTACGCTGAATTTCATGATGATTGGTCAAGTAGTTAAGGCGTTGAAGCGTAAGAAACAAACTCACATTCGCATTTCTAATATTAGTTAGGATTATTTGATTTACCGAAATTCGTAACAAAAAAGTACCAGTTACATGCTGTTGCCTGACGTGACGTGAAATTGTCTGACGTTTCGACCAGGTTGCACAGGCCGTGGTTACAGGCTGAGTCAGCACACAGTGTGCAAATATCATTAAAATCAGTGCATTAGTTCAGTATTTTATCGCGTACAAACAAAATTTGATAGATATTATATATAAAGATATGCCAGAAGACTGGCAGCATTGCCACGTTGAATGTATCAATTTAATTATTTAATTAAAGTCATACATAACAAAGTGGATAAAGTTCTCGCAATCTGTCACTAAAAGCGACGTCTATCAGCTTAACAATTAATTACTTGATACCGACACAATACTCGCTGTTACTTTTCACTGCCAAAAACTGAATCTGGGATTATAAGAATTAAACATACTTTATGTTTAGCCTATATTTATTATTAAAATATCTGTCTGTCATGAATTCATGATTAACATTATAAATATTAGAATTTGATTTTATGCTCAATAAATGTTGATTTTTACTATAATTGTTTCTTGATACATATCGCTGAAAATGAACTTCTAATTACATATATTCTGAGAAGTCTTGAAGTCCCGGGATGTCCCCAGACTTTGGTCATAGGTTGTCTCGTGTCCCGGGAACCTAAGACTGTCGAGATTTTCCCAACCCTATATTAATCCAATTAAAATTATTTGATATGCAACTATGTAACAACCACATTGATAACTAACTTGGATATCAAAATACAATTTAAACACTGCGTTTAATTGATCATGTTATTATGGTCATTTTATTTTAATGTCAGCCAAGGAAAATGGGGCAAAGTCTCATTACATAGAACCGTTTTATTACATGCAGGACATTGTTATAATTTTGATAAGCGGCTTAAGTCAAATACTACAAACTTGAGATGTAGCACCAAAAAATCATCCCTCTCTAATTATTCAATTATTAAAAGGAAACTAAAAATTGTGTTAAAATAATAAATAGGAATTATCATTCCTAGGCAAAAAAGATAAACCAACATGTTCAAAATATGTTGTCAGACTTCGTAAATGAAACAATTTCAGTTACAACAGAACACAGTGATAAGTGATATCAAATCTTTTTGAAGTTTAAAAAGGCTCACAAGTCAACTTAGGAACTAAGTAAGAACATTATAAATTGTAGTTCTTTTATTTAATTTTTTTATTTACTAGTAAGAAATAATGGTTTTCGTTTTAATTCTATCTAAATCCTATTTGGTTATACGTTTTTCCAATGTATCAAGTCGTTAAATTTTTACTTGGAGTTTATTTCGTGTGACTATACCCTGGCCGCTAGCCTTTTGCAAGTCCGTCCAGTTAAAAATCAGTCTATAGTATACTTAGATGCGCTGGATGGCGAATTTTTTGTGCATTTAGAGGTACAGGCAGAAAATCTTACTATACGAAGCCGAAATGTTGTATCTGTATTGCATCAATCGCCATTTTATAAATCTGACTCATTTTTCATGAATAACAGACAGTGCCAGTGTTGCTAGGTCAGGCAATGGCAAATTGGCAATTCAGTAACACAACAAAACGCGATGAATTATTTATAGTACGAAAAGAAACTATGCCTTCTAAGTTACCTAATCAAAAGCAATAATTTGTGGCATAACAAATAAAATAAATATTCTGGGACATATCACAATATTTGCACTGAGCGGCGATCGAACCCGCGACCCGGCAAGAAATGTCTAAGACTACACAGGATACAGGTTGGATATTTCGTTCCTATATCCTGTATATGATCTGCATTATTTTACACGATTCACCCAAGATTCTTCTGCCTTGTGCTATGATGCTGCACAATTTCTGATAGAAGTAGACGTTTATTTTTAAGAAGATTCACGTGAAAGCCGGCCGGCGACAGCGGTAACAGCATAAACTTAGTATACTTTACGCTAGTATACTAAGTTTATGGGTAACAGACACAAATTTTCCACGACACCTAATTCAATCGGGCAAACAAATTACAGTCATTTTGTACGTAAGAATAGACTTTTTCCAATAGTTAATTTAAAAAAGGTTTATTTATGTTCATAGTACTTTAATGTAATAAAAGCGGGGGTAGCGTAATGGCTAAGGCATCGGACTTGCGATCAAGTGGTTGCGGGTTCGAACCCCACCCAGTGCACTACCGACGTGGACCCACTCATAACACAAGCGTTAAGCTTAGCTGCAAGGGTTAACAAGAATACTAGTAATATGTGACCCACGTCATTAGTATTCTTAAAAAAAATTGTATCCATGTATGTCCCAAGAAGATTTAGTATAGTAAAATTAGGGGACATACTTTTTCTTTGTTCCTTCTCATAATAATATTGTTTTAAGTTACACTTCTCAATTATTTTATAAGGTTGTTTATATGTATAGTTTTTGAGGGCTCGCACCCGCGAATGCCCGGATCTTAATATTTATTTTAAATAATCTTTATATGGGAGCAGAAATAAAGTAAAATTATAGTAATCTTTAATATTTATATTAAATAGGTACCTACCTAATTCGTTATTAATATGTGACATAAAAAAATGGTGTTTGAAAATTGCATTATAATTAATAAACAGTAATATCGCCGCCTTTTCAGGTTCAAGTCTGTTTTGCAGAGGTTCATAAATTAAACTAGCGCTACTGAACAACTGTTCACTAGGAACACGGTCTGGTGGTGTCGATAAAAATCTGCAATTGCTTTTTTTTACTAGAGCTTTCAAACAAATTATCTTCTTCTGGGTGCATAGATTTTAGATGATTTTTCAAAGACCCTCGTCTTTGAAAAATCTGGTGCTACCCATGCGAGAGTCGGTTTTATTGTATATTTTACAATTAATTGTTTTTAAACTTTTGCGACTTTGATACATATTAATTCGGGACTTAATCGCGATAATATCTAAAAGGTACAATACCTCTTGGTTACCCGACGTTTCGATCGAACTGCACCGATCGTGGTCACGAGTGGACTGATGAGAGCTCAGCGACGCCTCCGTGAAGTGCGAGTTTCGGCAACTACCCGCACTTGGTCTTCACTATTTTATTGTATTATTTTGTAATGTATTTTATGTTATTGTACCCTTTTAAATATTATTGCGACTAAGTCCCGAATTTTACAATTAGCCTTATCCTGGTTATGTTCAAGTCAAGTCAATTAGCCTATTCTAGTCCACTGCTAGACATAGGCCTCTCCCAATGTGCGCCATAGTACCCGGTCCTCCGCCTTCCGCATCCAGTCCCTCCCAGCTACCTTCCTCAGGTCGTCGGTCCATCTGGCTGGGGGGCGTCCTACTTTCCGCTTACCGATTCGCGGTCTCCACTCTAAGATCCGCTTGCTCCAACGGCCATCGGTCCTTCGGCATACGTGGCCAGCCCATTGCCACTTAAGCGTGCTTATTCTATTGGGTGGTTATGTTCATTTAATTTAAAATAAGTCCAAATCTGACTTTGTGGCTGTGGTAGCATTGTAAATTCACTTGTTAAATAATCTATCAACTACAGAAACTCTCCCTTAAAACACGAAGCTCACTGCCTATTCACGTTGTTGAGTTGTTTTAAAATAAAGCAACATGCTATTGTAAATAACTTTAGCAAAATAAATATCCAGCTTCCTTTCCTCGGGTACAAAATATAGGTTTATTCAAAGTAGTACAATTTCTTCACGCAATCCTATCAGCGCAATCATCTGACTTTATGTAGTTGTAAGGAAGGGCCCACATTTTTCTTAGTGAGATATGACAATCTCGATGGCAAAGTGAAAGTTTCGCGTAGGTACTCGGAATAAGTTTCTTTCACAATATATACACTGTGTTACTATAAGTTGCAATAAGTCTTATTATAGTGTCTTTGTGAACTCTTGGAATTATGTATATTACTGTGTATGTGTAATTTTTAATATGTAAACATTATTTTAAAACAGTCAAACAGTGAAGTGGAATTAAAAATTTCCGAAACGATGTTTCGAAAGCGAGACTAGAATGAATGAATCTATAGACAATATGGAAGTATTAAAGGACGTTGACACAATGTTTGAATTTGGTCGGAAATGTCAGTTTAAAAAAATAATAAGATCACAATAACAAAATAGAACAAAATAAATCAAATTTGATGAGATTTAATTGAAAGTTGTGAAATAAGGAAAAGCATATTTTGACGCAAAATGATAAAAAATAAAACTAGCCAAGTGCTAGTCGGACTCGGGAAATGAAGGGTTCCGCACCATCGTACAAGATTTAATATTATAAGCAAAAAAGTACGTCTCTAGTATGGGAGCCCCCTTTAATTTTTAATTTATTTTTATTTTTACTCGTTGTTATAGCGGCAACAGAAATACATACACATTCTGTGAACATTTCAACTGTCTACCTATTACGGATCATGAGATACAGCCCGCTGACAGACAGACGGACGGACGGACAGTTTGGATTTAGGGTCTAGATAGAATAGAACAGAATAATCTTTATTGTACACCAACGACATATTGCTTAAAATAAATACACAAATAAATAAAGTGGATATGTACAATAGGCGGCCTTCCTTATCGCTAAGAGCAATCTCTTACAGGCAACCTTTGAATGGACAAAATCGATAATAATAGGTAAAAGAATAACGTGCAGTTTTCGTGTAAGATAGAAGTAACGAAAAAATATATTTAGTTGAGAGGAATTATAACGTCATGTTATAAAACTAAGTAGATAGCGACGTGTCTAGTCACTAATATGTACCAGGTTATTATCGTTATTTTAAAAGATGATTATTTTTTTCTGCTACTTTTCTGGTGGATCCTATTTTTACTTATATAGAGCTCTCATAGTCATAATTTAAATAGGATAAAGAATAGCACATTCTTAGAACTAGTTCTAACTATTTCATTAGTATACTTGCTGGCAGTCAACCGCAACAGAATGTAGTATATGTACATGCTGACGCGTAATTTTACAACAATGAAGTCGCTGGTTGCCTCAACAGTTAGCCGATTCTCAGCCGACGCTCCCGATACACGTTCTGTATTTATGTTTTTTTGTATTACATCATTGTAAAAGGGTAAGGCTGCGTTTCCACTAGAGATGTTGGAGGGATGTGTTTGTTAAGAATCAATAGAATCGCTTCATTTACCTAGCCTCGCTCAGCGCAGCTTCTGGAAACGTCTTAGCGGAGCGAGGTTTTTGTACGTACAAAACAAGCGAGAGGTGATTGCGAGGGATGTGTGCGAGGGATGTGTGCGAGAAATGTGTGCGAGAGATGTGTGCGCGGGATGTGTGCTAGACGGTGTTTGTTAGGGGTCGATGTGTATTGTACATATCCTCGCATCGCTCAGCGGCCTAGCACATCTCTGGTGGAAACGCAGCCTAAGGAACAATATATTTTAGCCTTGAACACACTGCACACACAAATCGTTTATAATAAAACAGTATTTATAAGAACGTGCTATAATACACAAAGCCACTAAAACAACTAGGACAGTCAAAAATAGCATGACTGAATTTGTGAATTAGGTATATAGAGGATACAATGGGTTTGACATGTTTAAATAGACAAAACCCCCTAATCAACAATAGATGTAAAAAAAATACATAGCATGACATATGTACTCGTTGTGTGTTTTAAATGAATAACATTATAATAGTTTTAAGAAAAATTTTGTGAATTTTGTGACATTATAATTGCCAATTTGTTAACATTTTCTTGCAACTTGCTTATGGACCTGCCTATACGCAAAGACGCACCTCTTTCTTTTCTCCGTTTTGTAAATCTAAATTTCAGAGAGGGAAATAAAGCTAGTTATTATTTTATAAAACTTAAAACTCACAAATTAGATTATCAAATAAATAAATAATTTCATTATTTCTAGTCTTTCCTTTAAAATCATTATATTGCAAAACCCTAGAGCATCGGCTACGGCGCGAGAAGTACACACACGAACGTCGCGCGGTGGGCAAAGTGTTCTCAATTTTCGGTTGTGTATACACAAGCCATATCTTTGGTTGCATTCAACGCCAGGTGTTATTATTTAAATTTTGTAGGTTATTTCCGCTTTTGTATGAGAGTGATGTATCTGCTACGAAGTAAATATTATCTTATCTGTGCCTCAAGTACCGCCCAGCCGAGGGCACGATGGCGAGGGGGTTTACCCGCGACGACGTGGCGTTTGATCTCCTCCTGAGTTCTAATTATTTACATAGATTTCTAATTATTTACATACTAGCGGTGCCAGCGTGAATGGCTAAGAACAAGTAGTTGCGGATTCGTATCCCATCCAGTGCGCTACCGACGCGCGACGTGAACCCACTGTTAACACAAGCACTTAGCTTAACCGGAGGGGTTAACAAGAAAACCATATACATACAACCATACCAAAGTATAATAATATAATAGACTATACTATAATAGACTAGAATAATATAAATAATATAATAGACTTTGTAAAACAGAAAAAAAATAGTTTTTGTTCTTTGCCGCCCCTCGGAGGCATTGTAAACCCGTCCGTTGCCGGACAGTATTACGGTTTGAGACAGAAATAAGCTCGGGCCAGGCAGATACTCTAGATATCAAATTATTGACATATTATTCAAATAATTACAGTTTCGGTAAATCCAAAGTCACACATGTACTTCATGCCTTAAACTGTATGATGCAAAGTTACGCAATTTAAGAAAAATGTCGCCGTCCAATAAAATCTCCTTGCTTTAATTTTACCAGTTAGGTGTCCTGGGGCTTGGAGAGTTTTGATTCTAACACATAGGTAAATGTATATTTTGTTAATACGTATAATTTACGAAATAGTCTCTGTGGTATAATGTTCTGTACATCTGTTACAGATCATGTAATTCTGTTATATATTAATAGTACACGTGTTTTGTTTAGAACATTCAATTTAAACTTAACGTGTGACGCTCAACCAGTGCATCAAATAAATTGATATTTGATAACGTTATCCGGAGAATAACGAAACTATGTATGTTTCAATTAGTATTCTGCGGTTTGCACGTTATCTATTTTGTTGCAAATGCTGTGTATTATCGTTTCGCACACATTGTAATTACAACGAGTGCTTTTAGGTGAGTGTTTAACTATACATACAAAGTTGTAAACATATGTATGGCATATAAGTAAGTATATACGTTTGTACCGGTTATACCGTTCAACACAAAAGCAAGTAATTGTTTTTACTGTCGACGTAGCAAACAAGCACATGGTTCAACTGGTAAGCAGCTAAAGGTACTTATACACTCGCAATATCAGTGACACTTGTTGTTTTCCTTACCCTCTTTCCTATTTAGCTTAAGCTACATTGGCAGTAGATTCACAACTTTGTGCTAATTGTCTTCTGCATATACTAACTTTTAAAGTTTCGCGTTCCATGATATAGTTATGTGTTTATACGGGAATTAACGCGATCACGAAAAGGTATTACATACCTCTGAATTTCGACCTGGCGTTTCGACCAGGTTGCACTGGCCGTGGTCACAGCCTGACTGGCTCAGCGCCCTCAGCGGTGCACGCCCTCCGTCGTCGAGATCGTGAGGTAGAAGGTTCTTCATCCACCCGTACATTTTCGATATTTTTGAGGTTCCGAAACGTATGTAATACCTTTCCGTGATCGCGTTAATGCCGGTATAAATACATAATTATGTCTTCTGCATGTTAGAAGCGCGTGATACCAATTGGAGCTGTAATCTGCTGAACGCTTCCACCCTAATAAAATGATTAACTTCTTTTTAGTCTCAGTGGGAAATACGCATGCGGTTAACTAGCGGTTATCTTACCATAGTCAGTTGTCTAGCTACTTATAAGAAACCATAAATAAGTAATAAATCCTGGTGGTGACAGCACAAACTCTATCTGCACTGAGTACAGTGAGTACAGTGCACTGTACCTACTCAGTTAATGTAAGAATACTAACACATGAAACAAAGGAACAACTCAAGTAATAGGAATGTTCAATAACCAGGCTGTTCTGATTCTAAAAATACCGCTTATTCTAACTAACTTCCGTTTTAATTTTAGCATGTCCTGTTTCCGGTTCACCTTGCATTCGAAACGATGATTAATAAATCGCAAGGCCAATTGTTAGAAGTGCGTGGCATATACTTACTTCGACTTGCCGTTTATGTCATAGGCAGTTAGTTGTACGGGACGCTCGAGAGTCGGTAAAAGATCGGAGATTCGTTCATCAGCAAGCTTTGCGATAAACGCACTAAAATGATTTGGAGAAATCTATATTTAATTAGATTTTCAAGTATTATCTTTCTATGTATTTATTTCATAAGTAAGTCCCCTAGTAACAAAGGTTTCTTTTCTATAGTTTAACTTTACGATCAACGTAATCTCTTCACACATTTTCTGATAGTATAGTATGCCTCTAATGAAAACGACAATTGTAACATAAACGGTAAACATTTTTACAGGAAAATAGTCGATTAGCGATAAGAACGCACGTCGATTATCTTTATTATAGAATTCCTGATGATAATTTCTGAGAATTCATTTATTGTGGTGCAGTTGATTGCTCATTTGTTGAAATGACATTGTAAAGTAATTAAAATTGCAAATTGTGATTATAGCCTCAAAGTTGGAATCGGTGCCCTTGAGATAGTGACGACTGATATTAATTTTATTAACATATTTAAATTTAATCGATATACATGTATGTGTCTGTTCAGCTCAGGGCTCCAATTAACAAGCTATTAACGTACCTACCTAATTTATTCCGAACGCACTAGTTAACATAACGTAGGGGTCCGATTCTCTGGTTATTATTTTAATCTGTGACATATATGGCCGTGACGTGAGAACGTGCTTGCCGCTTAATTGGGCGGATTATGATAAAACTGTCGTGGGTAACGGTCGCGATTGGTATCGTCTTCACACTCACCTATTGATTTCTCCGTAGTCCAATCGCCACCGCGAATAGGTAAGCCCTTTCAACTCTTGTCCCTGTTATGTCACGCCTTTGAAAGGATTTTCTACTTACCAAGACGGTCAAGGTCAGCATCCCGCAAATCTGTTCCACTCTCCTCCTATTTTAATTAACCGATTTAACTTCATTAATTAAAAATGAACTTTCTTATTATCAGTCGTAAGGTCTATGTTTTGAACACTCAGTAGTGTGTGTGCGAGGAATTTGGCTTGCAAAGGTTGTTTCAAATATTATTTATTTAATTATTACATTATTTACTTTAAGACCGGGTGGAACAGGCCTGCATATTTATATGGTAATCTGTTTTTGTTCAATCAAATAAAAAAATACAGTGGACGATAGATTTAAAGCGGTGGCGGTGGTAGCGTAATGGTTAAGGCCGTCAACCGAATTATACTAATTAAGTATTCAATTATACAATCTGGCAGACCTGCTTGCGATCAAGTGGTTACGGGTTCGAACCCCACCCAATTTACTCTCCGTAGTGAACCTACTCCTTATACATATTTTAACTGAGCTGTTACAGAACAAGAATAATAGTAGTGTGTGACCCACGTTGCTGATTTTTATAATTTGCAACTCTCTGTTTTAAAAATTAGTACAATAGTATAAACTAAACTATCTATTTAAGAGAGAATGTGACCTAAGTATTTCTCTTCAATATTTCGTGTTCATCAGCAGAACCTGAAATCCACCTATATAAACTACTTTTCAAAACGAATTCAAAAAGATCACACACGACGATATTATGTTGTACAGGCAGTTAAGAAATTTCAATGGCTACCTTCCTTCTACTCCATAAATACCCAGCTTCAGACTCCCGTTTTATTAAATCAAATGAACCAAAAAAGAGGGAAATATGATCAAAGCAAGTTGAATAAATATAATACTTCAGTGCGATGAAGTAATGCCATAACTAACTTTAACTTTTTTTTTGTTCAAGATTATGTGAGAATACTCTATAAAATTGGTTTACAAAAGGCAAAGGTATCGCGTAAAATACATAAAAGCAGTCCAAATGAGAACCTTTTCTTTTTGAAGTCTGTTAAATGTTAAAATATGAAGCACCGTTCATACCGTTGAAAGAATGGGGAAGCGAAAAATTTAAAGAGCTTTCTAGAGAATTGTCTCACAAAATCAAAAAGGTTCGTATTGAGTATATAAATCCATATAGAACTTCAGGTTCTGCTTAGATAAACCATTTGACTGTAGCACGTGTCAATATTGTGTGTATATCTACCTATATATAATATTGAGTAAGAACACGAGAACAAAATGTAAAAAGGAATCGACTAGATTTATAACTATCGATACTCAATACAAATAAATAAAATTAAAGTGTCTGTTTGAAATATCAAAATAATTGTTTTTTTTGAGTTACCTATGCCTAAAAATGAGATTTTAAATTTTTTGTCCGTCTGTCTCTCGTTTGTTCCGGCTAATCTTCGGAACGGGTGGATCGATTTCCATGGGACTTTCACTGGCAGGTAGCTGGTGTTATAAGCAGTAACATAGGCTACTTTTGTTTTGGAAAAAGAATTAAGGTTCCGCGCAAAATATATAAATATGTACTCGCGAGCGAAGCCGCGCGGGAACTGCAGGTTAAATAACAATTTACAACCGGCAATTATCTCAACAGCATAAGTTCTTTATTTTATTTTCGTCAACGCATTCCTTATATTTTTATACCTTTTTTTAATTCGCTTGAACCGTCTTCTGAGCATTTTCTTTCGTCTGTTTAAAAAATCGTAACAAGTAACATGCGTCATACGTTACTGGTACTTTGTTTACCGTTCCAAATAAGATAATTTCGAAGCATTAGCAGTGGGTTTATGTCAATGGGTAAACTACCTACAAACCGGTTATCTTTAATTTTCCAAGCCCGACGCCCTGCCGTTTAATAAAATACGGAGTCTAATTAGTAGTGTCTTTTTAAAGCCACGAAGATATTAAATGGCTAAGGTAATAAAGTAAAATGTTTTCTTTCCTTTTCAATATCTTTATTAAGTTTTACATTTCCTATTCAACGTTTGATAAATGTCGTGCAGGGTCCGCAAACAATAACACCCACTACTACATGGGTAGGTGTCAGAAATGTTAAATAAACAATTACGTCATTCTAGTGCCCAGCGTCAGGTAGTGGTGTTTTTTTTGGAGACAGGTAAAATCGATCGTCATGTGATTATGGTTTTCGATAATATAAATGAGAAAGATAATATAGAGATTTTATATGTTCAATATAAATTTATATTAGGTACCTATAGTATTTTTGATTTGTTGGGAGTACAGTCACATGTCAAAGTCCTATCTAAGGTTACAGACGTAAAGGGTTACCGTAGTCTGCCAATTGTACTGTTACTTAATTTTATACATATTTCTAAATTTTATAATACTTTTTGATGGGTAATAAATAGTACCTATCTATCACAGTCAAAATATATTGTCAACACGATCAGTGATTTTAAGAAATCCCCGGTTCTCTTCATTATATCGACCAACGTTCATTCGAATTGGCGTTGCTACATTAGTGTATATCAGTTTTTTTTAGGGAAAAATTAAATTATGGAAAATGAATCAAAAACAGTAAAATTAATAAATATCAATTTAGGAATAGAAATAAATATTAAAACTAAGATAAGTAGGAAAGTCGTTTTATAAGAAGAACACACCTATTTAAAAATATAAAAGTAGGTCCTTAGTTAACCTCTACCCGACACTTACTTGAGGGTTAGGAAGGAAAAAGGAAGCCGGGTAATTATTTTACAGTCAGAGGTCTTCGTAACATCGGTAAGTTTCATAACAAAAAAACGGTAGACCCGCTCAGAGGGGTAAATTGTAAATGTATGTAATGTGGTAATTTAAGTTAAGGTCTAATCAGATCCCTCAGACTAGAAAAGTGGCTACTTAACATATAAGACCATGATAAAAGAGCATTTCTAGTACTTATTTAATGTTGTTTTTTTGTTGGTGAGTAGGTTTGCCAGAGCCCTAGGGAGTGGGGTTGCAACATGCGAATAGCAACACTGGTGTAGGATGGTAGTAATACCATAAGAGATATTTTTTAAGCTATTTGCTTGTAGTTATGTACATATGTCGAGAAAGTATTTCAAGAAAGGCAAATTTCAATAATGTTAATAAATTGTCACGATATTTGCTATGAGGAGTGAGTACTAACGTATTCCTACAATTTATATTTCTGAGATTTCTTCTATTTGTCTGTTAACACTTTTGATTCAATCACACGGCATCACCCGTGAACGGCTCGACCGATTTCGCTAATTCTTTTTTCGTGTGTTTGTTATTGTCAGGAGAAGGTTCTTATGAAAGAAAAAATTAAGAAAGTTGCGCGGAAAATTAGAAAATTTAAGAAAACTTTACGACCATATTAACTTTTCTAATGTAACCTTAGCGCTTTTGACATAACTGTCAGTAGTTTGACAGTTGGCGCGATTGACAAAATGCGCGCAAATTTTACCAATTCGAATTCAATATTCATAGTTAAGACAGGTCAACGTCTGTCGGGTCAGCTAGTTTGAAATAAATGCCCTTTTTAAAGATAGCAGCAACTATTCTAAGAAGAAGAAATTTATGCGATTTATTTAAACCGCGTCAGAGCGTGAAAGTCGGTTGGCTGCAAACCTGTTAATCGATACTGTCTCGTTGTGACTCGGGCCAGAAAAATCAGAACGTAATGCAAATACTTCACCAAGTTTATTTCGGAGCAAAGACATTTTTTTAATACCTTTCTCAAAATGGAACTCAGATGGAACATAAATATATACTAACTTTTAAACTTTCGCCATGATATGATTATGTGTTTATATGCACGCCCTCCGTAGTCAGCACCACTGAGTCAGTCAGCCTGTGACCACGGCCAGTGTAACCTGGTCGAAACGATGCGCAATTCATAGGTATGTAATACCTATTTCGTGATCGCGTTAATTCCCGTATAAATACATAATAGAAATATATAGTAGTTAGTAGATTTGTTCTTATTAAACCATTAAAACTGCACTGAGAGTGAAAATAATATATTTTAGGACAAGGTAAAGTTAGTCGAGTTATAAAAGCCTACTTATCTTTTAAAAAAGTATCACCGACATCAATGCGCCTCAAAATACCCAAATCGCTTCAAGCGTGCCTATAAAATTTGAAGAGTTCCCTCGATTTCTCTAGGATCCCATCACCATCACCTGGGAAGACCCTTTCAAACAAAAGAAGAATTTTCATAATCGGTCTATGTAGGCGTCTTTGAGTAATCGGTGAACATAGAGAAAAAAAATACAGTGGAACATAGAACCACCTCCTTTTTGAAGTCTATCTCATCTGGCTATAAAAAAGATTACTGCCAGATGAGTAGCGCAATACCGTAGTTGTCTGTAAAGTCAAGTCAGGTTATCAAACGTAAAAACGATATGTTCTGCAGAAAATTGTATGAAACAACAACTTTCACGTCACTTTGGTACCCTTAAATTATTTAGTTTTAACGGTTCGGTTTCCAACGATTAAAAATAATAACATACCTAAAAACTATAACGAATCAAATTTTTCATTCTAATGCTTAATTTCATTAGAACTGATAATTAATTTATTAACTACCCTATTGTTATAATTGCTACCGCACGATTTGAATGGCTATACAGCTTTCATAGTTAAAACAACATTGCCTAAAAATGTCATTCTGCCTTGTAAAAGCAACACTCATCGAGGTTCTTACAGCTTCGCTATAAAATTGACTGGTAATTTACATTTTATGTCAAAATTGTCGTAAATTAAAATATATTACAATTACAACGATTTAGAATGAAATTAATCATTTTTGATGTTTCTGTGCAACCGAGTAGAGTATCTGTTAGTAATTTTTATTAAATTGCCGTACTCAAAGGGTGCTAATTGAATGGCATTTCTGTTGCCGCCATAACAACAAATAAAAATAATAAATATAGAAGAGAAAATTGATTTTTTGAAATATTTTACGATGGTACGGAACCCTTAGTGTGTGCGATTGTGACTCGCACTCGGCCAGTTTTATATTTTTAAGTTACCAATATTTTAATATTGACTTACTAATGCCTAACTTTGTATTCATCAACATAGACTAACCGGTAGACCTCCTAGTAACAGTAGCAACGTGTGACACACGTTACAAGTGAAGTATTTTAATATAAATAATAAATCATCTTCCTATTTGCTAGGGTACACAAAAACATCATTGAGCTCCTATAAATAACTATTGCGTTGGCGTTTATGTAGGTACATGTAAGTTGTAGGTGGGTAACGTGTATGTGTGCTATCAATAAATTATGATCCTCGGTCTAGACTGTGTTATAGTGATAACCGTTCCATAGATATTTTTCCAGGTGAGTCAACTGAAACAACATTCATTGTAAAATATATTAAAGTTTTAAATTTTAAACCAATTAAACGTTAACGCTGTTACAATAGTCGCTTTTCCATTATGTTTTTTTTTCTACAGAATAACGTCCGCTTCTAAAATACGATATTCTTAATGTATAGGTGATTGACGAAGGCTGCATCCGAAAGAAATGGATGAAAAAGGCTCACCTTTGTGAGTGAGGATGCTGCAAAGTGAAGGACCCGTGATATTGGTGAGCGGATGCGGGGCGGGGTTGATGAAACGGGGGCGAAGGTGCGACGCGCGGAGGGCGGCTACCATTCGCGCAGGGCGGGCGGGCGGCACGTAACAAGTGAAGCGGGCCTGGGAGCAACAGTCTGCCGCAGCCCGGCCACGCGGCCTCACACTCTACGACAATTAACGTACACCCGGAGCGCGCACCCCGCGTAAGTAGCGTTTAGCGGATTTAATTACTTACCTTTGTCCGGCTGATCGGCAGCGAGCGAACTGTCCGGCTTGGGAACACCCCTCGCGCCGGACCGACCGCCGCTGACCGTTCGCCATTACCGCGCTCGTATAAGAAAGATATCGTAAACGAGCATCCATTCTTCAGTGATGTCTGCCATATAACCGTGTACCTGTTGAATGCATGACGAAGTAATATATACGTTCACTTTTCCTTTTCTAATTCTATTAGTTGATTGCTTTGTTCGTACTGTTGTTTTAGGTATAATAATTAACTTATTAATGTATGTGTTTGTAATGTAATTACTATTATTACCGTAATGACGCTGTATTCAATGCGATTTGTTTTTCATTCCTATTGAATAACAAGTCAAGTTCTAACCGTCATCATACGTTCAAGTTATTTGAGTCTCCTGTTATCTACGAACTTTGTATGACTGTCCTAGAATAAAATCGTTTGAGGGATGATCGTCAACTTTAGCTTTTTAGTCTAGTACTAGGTTTCTAAGTTGTTAATCGGTTCTTGATTTACTCTTCTTTGTCGTTGAAAATATTAGAGTATCAAACGAAAAGCTTTCCAAATTGATACAATACAAACGGCATATAAACGTTTTTTTTTAAATCACCAAAGGAGTCGTATCCTTTGTTTTATTTGTGATTTCTTGGCTCATTTTATCTAAGGGTCTGGCTGAACCGAACTATATTAAGGCGAATTGAACCTTTTTCCTCTTCGGATACTATAAAGACTCGTTATTGCAAGGCCCGGGTAAATTAATATTTATTTTTATTTTCATTATACAAAACGTGGATTAAGATTGTTCAAATGATTCGCGAAATAAAGAAACATAAATGGAGGTAGTTACACAATTGAAGCACACCTAGGCGAAGAAAGATTCCCAAGTCGGAGATAAGATAACGATGAATGTTCGCAAACACTCGCTATAATTGGAAACCCTTGAAGTCCTTTTGATGTAAGATGACTTTATTAACGTGCTGCACAAAGAGCGGGTTTGATTAAAGATGAAGAGGAATATGTTACAATTATAGCAGCGTAGGGAGTGTCTTGTTTAACGTGAACAATACAAGAAAAGGCTAATCAGAGTCAGACCAACATTTGGACGACAGTTTTCTCTTGCCATCTATGTTCTGGACTTGTGTTTATTATTATGTTTGAACAATGATTCGGCAAATAGTGTAAGTGTATTTTTTTATATTTATTTACAGATTGATTCCTACTAACTTAAACATATTTTAATGTCGGTTACATTTATATTTGTCAATTTGAAATATTATTAAAGTGTGCATTAAAAATCCAAATGAGTGGCAAAGTAGAGGAGGGACTTAATAATTAATATCTTATCATACTTGCTCATACAGTGTGAACTGAAGATAACCATGAAAAATGTGTGCACTGTGAAATAAAGTGAAAACGAACGTCGGAGACTTTAGTAACAAGTTTTATAGTAGTTTATAACCAAGATTTCATGTGAAAAATGTTAAAGCTTTCCTGTGACAAATTAGAAGTAGAAGCTATAATAACAAAGTAGGTGGAATCGTTTGTGATAAAACATTTTGCTTTTGTGCTTCAATCTTATTAAAGTGCCCATATCTTGTGAATTTCTGAGAGTTACCAACTCGATCTGTACTACGTCTTCAAGATAGACAGGTCATATCGAGGTGACGAGGTTATCGTATTTGTTCACCTTCATATTAACATACAAGTAGCTCATGTCGACGAACTAAAAGTATGAAAGTGAACAGTGAAGTCTGCCAGAAGAGGAATAAAAGTCCGCAGAGGAAAATCGTGAAATATCAATACCCAACGCTATACGTAGTACATTTGTTTCTTATAAATACATATCTCAGTATATTAATAATCAATGTTGGAGTGATTGTTGGAGTTCTTATCGTCTTCACATGAGGGACATCCCTATTGCCAATAAGTAAAAATAACTAGGAATCGTATTGTACCATGACTGAATAAAGGAAATCGAAATATCCAAATCACGGGCCCTCTGGTAGCTGTGAATATGCACTACAATGTTTTTACTATCTGAAATATTAAGATAATTAGATTAGACAGTGAATATTCAGACAATACGAGTAATTTTCATTACGGATTTATTATTTTCAATACGCTATTGAAACAAATATTTGTATGATTGGAGTCTTAAAAATGGTTATTTAGTAGTAAGTAAATAATTATTTAAAATGGTGACAACTGATATTATGTAAATTAATAAAATTCGTTTTTTTAATTATAGTGCAATGTTAAATCTCGTCAACCCCGTGTATGACTCATTTTTAGTTTTAGTGTGCGTAAACTTTGTTTTTTGAGCTGACTATTCATTCTTCCTCTTTTGCAAACCCAGCAGTAATCCGACGGGCAGTAATCGAATTTGACCGTATTAGCTCTCAATTTGCCCAAAGAACATTGACTTAAAATTTTAGATCCACAGGCTTAAATAGCGTATGCACTGATTTCTTGAATCAATCAGGGGCGTGTGTTTATCTATAATACTGTAGCTGCCTGTCAAGTCAAATCAGTTTTTATTTATTAAACGCCAGAACGGTAGATTCTGTAGAAACTTGTATGAAATAACTGCTTGTGACGGAACACTTCTATCGTCAAATCGTTTACTTCTATTAGTGGTTTTTATTTGTAAAAAATAATAACAAACTTGAAAATAGTAACGACTCAAAATTTTCCTGTTTTAAATTACACTGAATAACACGAGGACTGTTAAATATTTTTTTAACAGTAAGCAGTTACCGTATTAAGTCGTTATTCGCTTCTCGTTATTGTGAATACATATCAATCAACTATCGTTTATTAGATATTATATAGTGGTGCTAAGTAAACGTGTCCAATTAGCGGGGTAGCCTCCGCTTTCCACGTATGCAGTATTGATTACATTTGCGCGCCAGTCACGTTCACTCTTTGTTCGCACTTTCCAAATTATGTCCGGCTAAAGTTGTGATAATAGAAACTATGTGCTGCCAGTATCATTCGTCTATTTTGTTTTTAATAAAGGCCTGTACTTTGACCACATAACATCGATCCTGCAATAAAATAATTCGCTGTCAGCAGCATTAATATTTATTGTGCCTACTTTTTGTTCAGGTCATAACTTGTAGAGCATATTGTTAATGCCGGTTCGGGCCGACAGTAAAAAAGATAAAGGCGAGCGGCTAGCTACGAACGGAGACAATAAAATGGGCTTATCGTTAAAAAGGCCTGTACTTCACGTGAAACGTTTCTTGTACTACCTTTATCTAATCTAATTGCCTAGTAGGTCGAGTTCAGTTGCTAGCGAGCCAGCGACACCTTTCTAACATTACCGTTATACAGAATGTAACACCATACCGAATATTGAAATAGTGTATTCCGATCTAGTGTAGTCCGTCAAAGCTTGTGTTCATAAATTTTTAAAATACGTCTTGTATATTATATCTATATCATGTTTACGATAAAAGTTTACAGGTTTGAGTTTTATGGACTGAATGATCACGCCAAAGCATTACTAGTGAATCTCGCATTATTACGAGTATAATGGACTAACTTTTGTATTGTGATAAGTATAAACAGAAAGGTTTTATTAAGTTTTTCGCGTAGCTCAAACTTACACGCTGTATATCAGACAGAGCTTGTGCCTATAACCTATATACTTACTTATAGTTTCTTGTCACATCCATTAGACTAATTACAAATACATACAGCGGCTCTTAATAGCGTTAGTGTTGTAAGGCACATTACTATTGTACTGAAATATACAACCCACTTTCCATATTTGTAGTCATATGACTGTCTAAATCTGTAAGGAGGAATAGTCTTTTTAGGGTTCCGTACCTCGAAAGGAAAAAACGGAACCCTTATTATCACTTTGTTGTCCGTCCGTCCGAAGGTCTGTCTGTCTGTCACGATCCTTTTTCTCAGGAACGCGTGGAGGTATCAAGCTGGAATTTATATCAAATACTCAAGTCTACTGTCCCTTGGAGTTTAAAAAAAATTAAACTTCTAAGCCAACGCAATCAAAAGATACAGCCGTTTATGCCGCAAATTTCCACAAATTTTTGACACTCGCAAGGGAATCAAAACCTACAGGGTACTTTCCGTGAACTTAGAATCTTGAAATTTGGTACGAAGCAAGGTCTTATAGCACAGATAAAAGAAAAATTACGAAAACCGTAAATTTTTAGTTACATCACATAATAAAAATATTTTTAATAATTTTAAACTTACTACCCCTTTCCTCATGAACGCGTAGACGTATTAAATTGAAATTTATATCAATTACTCAAGTCTATAATACCTTTAAGCTGTAACAAAATCAAACTTCTATGTCAACGCAATCAAAAGAAACAGCAATTTCAGCCGCATATTTACCAACTCGCAACTACTTGCAAGGAAATCAACTAAAGAGTACTTCCAGTCGACCTAGAATCTTGAAATTTGGCATGAAGCAATGTTTTACAGCACAGATAAAGAAAAAATTGCGAAAGTCGTTAATTTGTTGTTATATCACATAAAAAAATAGTTTTTGTGATTACAAACTTATATTTTGCGGTTGAATCGTTAACTTTGTCGTACAACGCAACCGCAAAGTTAAGTTTGTTTTAAAAAAAAGACGGGCAAAAGTTTTTGAGAATCGATACCCGAGATGGACGTTCTATCTACATACAAGTTTACGGAACCCTCGGTGTGCGAGTCAGACTCGCACTTGTCCGGTTTTTTTTATATTTGCAATTGGTATGTTTCAGAGCATCTGCATGCAAAAGAGTGAAGCTAAAATCTTATCAAGTCGTTGAAATAATGTCATCTATAAGTGAATGCTACTATCGTTCCGAAAGTTACTTTAGAAAATACGAAGTACCCTGTTTAGTAGTTAGTGATCTTGTTATCGAATAACCTACGTATGATTGCTCAATAAATCCGTCTATGCACGCTCTGCACCGCGAAATCGTATTATTTATGTAAAATGTTCTACGATTAATATGGAATCATTTCAATTCTGTGTGATGTTAACGTAAGTTAGGTATTACACGAATTAAGGATTGAGTTGATGAGGGTTCACAATGATTTACGACTCAAGGTACTGGTATAATTGTTCTGGTTTGCTTTTTCGCTCTGGTTTTCTTCGTGTATCCCTTTGATTTGCAGAGGGTACAGTTTAGAAACGGAAAGGGGGAGGGGGCATCGCAGTGGCAAAACCCTAAGCCTGACCGTCAATGGACGGCAGTTATAGCTCTTTAGGGTCCCGAAAAAACACCATTCGATCGTTGTCGGTTAGGGTATTGTTATTTGAGGGGAGTTCTATGCTAAAAAACGATCACTCGTATCAAAGAATCAGATCAGAGATCAGAGGTTTTTCATTACACGACATTGTTAAGTGGTAGTGTAAATTTGCGTATAACCTCTTAATAATTTGTTTTAATTCTTCTTAATTTTACTTGGCATAGAGTTGCTTTTACGTCATCATAGAGAATATGAAAAAGTAAATCAGAAATATATTGGAGTACTTCTGCAGTGCTATGAAAACGTTATATTCAAATAATACGCGCATATTATTGTTTTTTTTCGTGTAGCATTGCGATACCAAAATTTTAATTTTAATATAAGTAAAAAGTTTTTCGTTAATGTGTATCAATCTCATAATGAAATACTGTATTTGAATTCACGTAAATAATTTTCGTCAAAATGGAGAATATATTTTTAATAGTGCGATTGATGCTTTTAGTAACTTGCATTTTATCATCGATGCCTTGACGTAGAAATGCCTTTCTACTTATTAATTTTACATGAATGATGAAAACGGTTTTAATTATTTATTTTTTAGGTAATTAAAGTAGTTATTTGTATTAATTTTAAATTAAAGTCCACTTTCATGAATTAAATCCTTTCAGTCTGTTTCCGTGGAAAATGTAAAACATTCCGACAATGTTTTGCTATACGCTACTACACAAATCAAGCGTTGCACTGCGTTAGTTTGCACTAGCGTGAGTGTTGGGCATCGGTATACCCTCGTGAACATACGAGGTAGGGGATCTTTTAATGTACAAAGTTCACCACTATGGCCAATAATTTATCTCTCGAGCTCTTCCGTTTTTGCTAGCTACAAAGAATTTATGCGCGTCTCTGCATTTTGAATGTCAAAGCTTTACGTAAAAAATGTTTTACGAATATAAGTCCAATTTAAAAACATGTCTTTGACACTAGTCTGTGAAAAATATTTGCACTTGGTTCATCTTTTTAATCCCCGACGCAAAAAGAGGGGTGTTATAAGTTTGACGTGTTTGTGTATCTGTGTTTCTGTCTGTGGCATCGTAGCTCCCAAATGAATGGACTGATTCAAGTGCGTTTTTTTGTTTGAAAGGTGACTTGATCGAGAGTGTTCTTAAATATAATTCAAGAAAATCTATATCTAACCGTTTGAAGATCATCAGCTGTTTTCTAATTGTTGAAGGGATTTTCGATATTTTAAATTGTAAATTTATAGGTACTTATTGAATAAGTTAGTTTAAAATACAATTTAATATCTATATTTTAATAACAAATATGCACGCAGTGTTGTGTTTTGCTAGGCCCCATACAGAGGGTAATTAATTGGCCCCATTCAAGTTGGTTACAAATCCTTATACAATTAAGCCGATGACTTAGCTAAAGGCGTAGAGACATTCAATACAGACTAAATAGAGTGACAGTTTCAATCAACAACCCATTATTCACAAAATTCTCTTTATTTGGAGAGACACACTCAAGAAATTATGTTAAGAAGGGTTGAATGAGATTTTAACGACTTATTTGTTAGAAACACAAGATATTTTTATACTGGCTGAAGAGTATCGATTTTCTTAACGCTGATGTTTATTTTACAACAAAACGTTAGTTTCAGATAACGTGGTATTTAGTTTACTCTGAGGAGTTTTGTCA
Organism: Euplagia quadripunctaria; assembly: GCA_963859945.1. NCBI lineage: Eukaryota > Metazoa > Arthropoda > Insecta > Lepidoptera > Erebidae > Euplagia > Euplagia quadripunctaria. Next base: position 12,029,773 of record OY982574.1, read on the forward strand.
AGTTAGTTGTAGTTCAGTTAGATGCAAAATAGACGACACGAGTAGGTATGACAATTTTATCGGACATAAAGCGCATTATATAGTTTAAATTTTTATTTAAGTTTATATTTAAATTTACTTCTGTCACCTACAGAAGCTGTTCTCCCATAAGTTTGAATAGAAATTTCCCGAAATTGGTTTCATGGAATAGTGTGAGTTGTCCCTTAAAAACAAATGCTAAGATTCTAAATAAGGTAGATTATTTGACTGTCAAATCAAATCAGTGTAACTTTACTAAATGTCGAAACGATAGGTTTGGTACAATTTTGTATGAAATAACAAGGCATAACGTCACGCCTTAGTGATATCAAATCACTTGTGATTTTGATTTGATGATTATAGAATAAATAGAAACATTGATATTGAACATTGAATAAAAATAGACGTAATGTCCGGATATTTTATTGGCTGATTAAGGGGAAAAAAAAAGTGAGCATTTCCGTGCTCAAATTTTTTTTATCCGATTCTAAAAGTGTTGAGGAGGTAGTTGTGGTAAAAAAAGAATTATATGCAGAATATATCGAGGCTTTAAGGCTGCTTATTTCCAGAATACTATTTGCTTTGCATGGCTATCTCATTAGACTAGTGGAAATTGAGCACCAATCACGTGATTGAATGAGTTATGTACATTTAAGTTTTTATTTCCTTTAGTAAGTAGGGATTCAAGTGACAGCTTTGAATTATCTTCTGTAAAGGACACTAGGCTTCTCGTTTAATGCGATTTTATTCAATATTTAGAATTTCTTGAATAAAAGAAAAGAGCGTGTGAAAAGCGGCAAGCCTTGTGAAGACTGATGTGTTCTATCCTTATGTTATGCATTTGATGTGTCCATCTTAATGTAGAACTGTGACGTTTTATCATTAAATAAATCATCATATTTGTCATTTTTTTTTGCGGATGCCTATCATCGTACGCTGACCCACGGGGGGTTAAATATCTAACCAAATTATTTACAGAATTTTCTTATTGTCAGTCCGGACTCTCATGCAGGGTTCACAAAAAAAATTAATGCTGTCATCGTGTTATTGCACTGCAATATCAGGATTCGATTCTACATCCAATGTATCTTTGTATGCATAAATATCTCTATTTGTACTTATTCGAGTGTTCCTATTTATAATTTGAATGTTTTACTGGTTCTTTGTGTTTTAAAACAAGTACAAGCCATTCTCAGTTTGTGTAATATGTCAAAGAAAATTATTATTCTTTTAAAATTCGTTGTTACATTCATTTTCTCTAAAGAAGTTATTAAATTTTAAGTGACCACTACATTTTGCTATCTGAAAGGCTTTCTCGCTAAAAAGTCTTTATTCACCGGAAAAGAAGGCGCACCCGACATTTTTAGAATTCTTGTTCACTTTTTGAGAAATTCGCAATGAAGCCTTTAAGTGGTTCTAAGGATTCGCATAAAATATGTGGAGTGTGTATAAATCACGGAAAGTTGCATTAGTGAACATACTAGCCAGTCCAGTGCCGCCATTATCAAGTTTAATTATAATTCCGTGTAATTAGAGTTCGCAAGTATAAATTAAGTTTATTTATACTTATGTATTAGGTGCGACAGTAAGTTAATTCAGTTACAGGTAGTAAAAGTTACAATATTGTATTTAGAAAAAAAAAATGCTGTACTATATCCATATTGATTTTTTATACTAAGGTGACTAACTGAAGTTGACTGTAGCGTTATCCGAAGAGAAGTAAACCGTTCACTGACTATACACCACGTTTAGCTGCTCTGCTGCCACTTTACCTAAAGAAAGCCTATTCTTCGAAATCCCTTTACACAAGGACTATAACATTTCACAACCCCTCTTAGATGACTTGAATTTAAGCAAATAATATGTAAAAAAATATTACTTAAGATTGATCATCAATCTTAAACGTAACCGCGTTTGTCTAACTTAACGTTTACACGAGTTGTATTTGCCATTTATTTATTAGTTTTATAAATCTAATAAAGACTAAAATTGCATATTGGCCAAACTAATAACTTAAAATGTCATACAGTGGCAGCTAAAATATTTGTAGCAATTGAAAATAAATGGTTGAACGGCCACGCCTCGTCGTTTGCACGCCCGTCTCGTTTTCGATGATCAGCGTATTTTTATCGTTTTTATCTGAATGGAAGGAAAACTAGGTGCATTTGTTACGTCACTTTAGCCTTAGATATCTACTGAATAGCGCATATTGCATACATTATATTCCACCGACTTACCAGAGATATACACGAGGGAATTCATTCTCAGCGGAATGTTTTATATATCCTCCGACATGAGCCACCGAAGTTACACCTTCTGTTTCGTTATATTTAGAATGCAAATCACATCCTAAACTTCAGCTCTTATTTTTTTACTTTTGTATAAAATTGAGTAAAAAAATCATGACTGTTATTACATTACATTAAAAACTTTCGTGAGTGGTATTCATGTTTATTAAAGACTAGCTGACCCGCGCAAGTTCGTCTGCGTTTGTAAATTTTCCCCGTTTTTGCAACATTTTTCATTGGTGCTCCGCTCCTATTGGTCGTAACGTGATGTTGAAGGCTATATAGCCTTTCTCGATAAATGGGCTATCCAACACCAAAAGAACTGTCAAAATCAAATCAGTAGTATCGGAGATTACCCCAAACATCCAAACTCACAAACTTTACCTTTTTAAAATATTAGTATAGAAAAACGGTTTTACTCATGTTTGTAATTCGGGGATGCCCGAAACTATCGGATCCGACGGGGGCCCTTCTTCAAGGAGTGAAGCGTCCTGCTGTGACAGTGTCAGGCGTCACATGTTATTTCATTTGTATATAAACTCAAAGCGTATAACTTCTCCGCCATCTGCCAGTTCGAGTTACAGGATGCGACCCTGACTTGCCCGAGCTATTGCTTGAACCCCCCTATCTATCCGTATCTCTTTCCTTCCATTGCTTTTCCTTCTTACCTACCTTTCCCTTTCAAAATACTCCTAATTTTCCCATCTTTAATTTCCAATGAGCCCGGTTGATGGCAATAGGCTATTATGTAAGTGGGACTAAAATTGTAGTAAGTTGTCAAAACGTGCCTCTCTGCCTACCCCTTGCCTTGCCTATGTATGCATATTGATTTAGTTTCTTTTCGTCCCTTATGTATGAGATTATAATGACATGTAAGTGTGATCTATTGTGTGAAATTTTACTGGTTACTATCGTATATTTGGATAGATATCATGTTATTATCATTCTTACAAATAAATGTATGAGATGGGCATTTTTATTGTAAATTTAGAGGCGTACCCCCAAATCTATTTAGGAAATTGCACCATCTGGCCCGGTAGTATAATGATGGCAATTTAAATGAAGGATCGTAGAGAATGGTCCGGTAAATGTTCCGATTTCTATTAAATAGTAAAGAAATTCTTTGTCGAACCTCAGAAATCTTTTTACTGCTATAAAAAGGGGTTTATCGGCGTTGGGTCAGCAAAGTGTATGTAAATGAGAACGCGCTGAGTTTTCACGATAGAAATAAAGTTAAATTGACGTCTTGGGCAACGTGATTCATAACTTTAACTACAGTAATACATTGCGAAATGCAGCCATGTAAAACTTTGAAGAAGTTTCTGTTTCGAGTTCTTTGACATGCTTGAACAAATATTTACTTGGTATTTCACCAGTAACTGAAGATATTTTTCCTTAACATAATATATAATATACACAGTTATCCATGTTATCTTGCAAGGTCTTGTTCCATTTATGGTGTGGTATAAATGCCGTACACCGTATAACCATTTACAGTTACTGGAAAATTATAACTGGAGCCTTCGCTTATTAATAACTATTACTGGTCACTACTATTCTAGGAAGCATCACGTATGTTTACGTACATATTAGCTGAATAGAAAACACATATAGGTAGAACAAATATAACGGCAATGTGGTAGCAGGCAGTAGGTATCGATTTGTCGGCACATTCTGTAAGCATTGGACGTATCGTGTAGAACGAGGCAATATCGTTGAAAACAGCTGTTCCCTTGTAACAGGCTACTGTCGCCTTTGCTTCTACATATTTATTGGTATAAGTCATAAAACAAGAGCGATAAGCATGTTGCATGCTTTACTGCATATTTTAAAATCATAAAAAACTAATAATTTATTTGTAAAAATGACGTTTGAATATATCTCCATTTATACGTATGTTGAATAAGACGCATGTACGTTAACTATTACTAATGAATAAAGTAAATGAATAAATAAAGAATACATGAAATACATGAAATGAGCAAGGGTGTGGGAAGAAATTCTGTTCCTTAAAATATTCTTTACGTTTCGAATCAAGTCGCACTGTTGACATTAGGTATTTTACTTATGTTTTACATGGAATACATATGAAGTTAATTATTTCAGCGTTTTGTCCAACAAAAATGAGTAAGGTACCTCGAGATATATTGGGTTGCTCGTTTTGGAGGGCAGCGGGATCCGAAGAAGCGGTGCTCCCCTAGGGTTTTTAGGGGGCCCAACTAGCGTGCTAGCCACACGTGAAAGGTTGCCCCACCGACCACGCATAATACCGGGGTTGTTCCATCGTGCCGGCCGGCGACTGTATGGAGAGGACCCGATGGCATCTCTCGGGGGTGTTCGGGCTACCCGCAGTCTCCACGACTTGCGATCTGCTTGGTTCCATATGCAGCGCCTCTCCTAACTTCTGTCCTCCTCCCCTATTCACCCTATCATATATTAATAACGAAATCCAAAAACCAGAGTAAGTTTCCCCAGTGGCTGCACCTCCTCTCCCTGAAAGTGCACTCCTCTAACATCCGAGGAATGCACTCAAATCTCAATGATGTCCACCGCCATCTCGAGACTGAAAGGCTGCACTTACTCTTCTTTACGAAGACGCAGATCTATAATCCGTCTGACCTGACATACCTCCATTACCCAGGATATATTCTGGAGACCCAATTTCACCACCATGCGGGCGTCTACGTTTATACCAGGGACGAGATCTGTTTTAGGCGTCTGCGTGACTTGGAGGTTCCGGAGATTTCTGTCTTGTGGGTTCATGTGAGTACTGGCGTTGATCAAATAGTCTACATCAGGATATACCGTTCGCACAGCGGAGACCGAGAGACGACAAGGGTTATCGATTATCTCAGGGATGCTGCAAACATGGTCCAGTAACGTTTTCCATCTGCGCAGTTGGTGTTCCTGGGGGACTTTAATGTCCACCATAGGGTGTGGCTGTGCCTGTACCAGGATACCGAGAGAAGTTTATGAGTTTGCAATAACTTGTGGCCTCTCACAACTTGTTCACTAGCCCACACGCATTTTGACGTTGCAGGTGTATTGCCTGGACCTTCTGCAGACGATCGATCCTGTGTCCGTTTCACTACCTCTTGGGACATCGCATCACTGTGTGATGAAATCTGTGTCGCACCACTCACCATCTGACACCAGCCTAAAAGGCACGAGGTGAGTGTGGCGATACAAGTCGGCAGATTGGGATGAGATGCGTCTCTTCTTCGCTTCTTATCTTTGGCGTTCTACTTTTCTTCTAAAGATCCTTCGTGCTGCGTTGACGCTGTTTCAAGTGTGATGTGTCAAGCTATGGAGTACTTTATTCCTTTTGCTGACTTATCCCTTAAAACCAAAGCTCGCCCATGGTTCAACGCTGACTGCCTGTCAGCTGAAAGCCGTAAGCGGGAAGCATATTTGCTTTGGGCTGAACCTCGTGGAAGAAAGCCCATGAATCTTCCAGCCAAGAAGAAAGCCTATAATGTTGCTGTCAACTCCCGAAAAAAGCGATCAAAGGAGCCCGTTTTGACCACATTGGCATTATTGGGGACAAGTTAGCTTCTTATCCTTCAAGGAGTAAAACTTTCTGGTCTTTTGCCAAGTCGGTTGAGTTGAATCACCCATCGCTCCCACCTCACACAACGCTAAGAAGAATCCATAACTATTTGCTAATCTCTTCGCAGACTATTCTCGTCTAGACAGCAAAAGTAAATGCCCAACTCTGTTACTTCCATTCGGCCCCAAAATAAGAGACGTTTAAATCCGCCAAAAAGAGGTACTTAAATGTTTGTTGCATCTAGACGTGAATAAGGCCTGCTGGCTGACTAGGTGGCATTCCCGCGGTGGTTCTTAAGCTCTGCGCAACCGAGTTGTCTGCTGTTCTGATACGCCTCTATCGACACTCTCAATAGAAATTGGCAAGGTTCCAAGATCCTGGAAGCTTGCTAACGTTCAAGCTATACCCAAAAGAGGAAGCCGTGCAGACCCAGCCAATTATCGACCAATTGCAATCACCTCCATAATGTGCAAGAATATGGAGCGTGTATTGAACAACTGTGTCCTGGCATACCTAAAACCTAACAAGCTCCTCAGTCACAACCAATATGGTTTCCGCAGAGGACAGTCGTCAATGGGGGACCTCTTGATAAATGCCACCCAGCATCCAGCATACGGCTAGAAACGGGGTAAACAGTGAAATGACGAATGATAGAGTAGAATGGAACAAGAGAACACATTGCACCGACCCAACATATATTTAGAAAAAGGGTAAAAAAGATGATGATATGACTATTGATATATAGATAGATAACTCTTGATTTGTACACTATTATTACAATGGAAGTAACATACATTTGCATACTTATATCAAATATATAATGTACAAAGGGCGGCATTAGGATGGATCGAAATGATTCGGAGAGACAGTGGTAATTGGTGGTGTATTTAAAAAACAGAAATAAAAATTATTTGTCAATTCTAATAAATATAAAAAAAATAAGGATATTCTACATTAACCTGCTTTACCTACTATAAATACCAATATTACTTATCAATATACAAACAAATATACATACATAAACCATATTAAATAGAATACATACATATACAGTATACCTAAAGTGATAAGTAGTAACTACATACACATATATTAATAAAACTAAAGTGAAAAGTAATGTGCATAAACTATTTTTTTTAATACAGCTTGAACAGTAAAAGAATGATCAAAAATTTTTGTGGAATGCTGTGGCATGACTATACGTAGGTACATTATGTGCACTGTGTGTATTATAAGATTCCATGCTTAAAAGGACTTGTTAAAAACAAATAGAAATGTTACTGCCAAGATTCTGTAATAAATATATCGGTGGAAACACAAGTTATTTTAATACAAATTTGGAATTCCAAATTCATTCGAGTGCGAAGCGTAAGCGAGCGACACATCTAGATATTCGGTGCTCTTAAGCTCCATAGCGGCATCGTCGTCGTCAAGATTTCCAATTTACTTCGAGTTATTCAGAAGGATAGGGGTTTTATCATTTATCGATTTGAACAAACTTATCGCAAGACAAATTACAAATTTGACATTTTGAACTCGGGCCAGAGTACGGTAGAAGGCTTCGCCGATGAACGGTCACCGGAGCTATCTATAAATAAGGTGCGTTTTGGAATAAACATTTAGATTTGTTTTCGGATTTTACTGTATCACTACATATTATAAAACAAAGTCCCGCGGTCTCCCTGTCTGTCTGTTCGCGATAAACTCAAAAACTACTCAACAGATTTTCATGCGGTTTTCACCAATAGATAGAGCAATTCATGAGGAAAGTTTAGGTTTATAATTTGTTAAGGTTTTGTGTAAATTGGTTGAAATATGATGAATATTGTTGAAGATGTCTCTACTACCCGTGCCGGGGTGGGTTGCTAGTATAATACAAAATAGTGAACATTGCCCAATTCAAAGGAAAGGTAATTTTCGTATTATAGTTTATAATTGAATAAATGGCCTTAGTTCATTCCAATATTTTTTTATTGTAGTGACAAACGAACTTCAGAGTTTCTTGTTTAATCAGAGACTAATGAGTGCCAGGGTGCCTTACAAACAACTTATATAAATCCATTTTTGTAATAGACAGGGAAAATAACCCTTCCGAAGCTATATAAATAGATAAAACAAAAGTCGTTTAATATTTATGTTCATTTTTTTATATTACCACGTACACCTTTGTATCCGTGGTATCATACATTTGATGTACATTACCGACCTTATCTTCGTCCCTAAAGGGCCATAACGACTAGGCATGAAAATTATAGGAACTTTAATATAACTTTGATGTCGTGAAATATTTTTTGTGGCCTTTATATCACAAGCGATAAATAACAAACAGTTCTATGTCACTAATGGTTGAGTTTAGGCCATGCCACCTTTTAGTTCATAAGGTACGCTACACTAGTTATCTAATGTTTTCAGAACAGTAATAATTATACACGCAATACTAAAATTATACTATAAATCACTAGGTTCATTATTTAAACAAAAAATATAAGTAACCTTGTTTAATAATAACAAAATCACACCGGCGATATGTAGCTTTGCCCGCGAGAATGTAAATCACGTCTCGTAACTGGCGTAGCAGGTGATATAAATTAACACTTGTTACTCTAGCGATGCGTGAAATGATCCATGCCTACTAGCGACCCTACTTACAAGGATTATTACACGTCTCTAGGAATAGCGTTATTTGGATGCGCTTCTGTGCAAGGCAGAGACTAAAGCGCTGTTTGGACAAGCTACATAGACTGTTTGCTTTGAAATCTACATGCCACATTGTCTCTGTTGAAATTGTTTTCTTGATTGGGAAAACACTTCAAATCTGCAAAAGACTGCTGAATACCAGCACTTCTAGCTTTGTAGGTCGCCAGCGATAAATTGGGGAGCAGGAACGTGTGTATTTGTCAAGCAAGTTTAACTGTCTACTATTAGGCGTGTGGGATTTTTGTCCGTTTGATGTTTGTCTAGCTCGTTGTGTTAAATGCAAAAGTGCAGTTGTAACTGCTCCGCATATTTTTGGAAATGAAAGACCAAATCAACTAATTGCATATTATGCTTATCACTTAGACACTGGTAGCTACATGGTTGTACATGGAGTGCCAAATGTTCTCAAATAAATTATTAGAAAAACATTACACTGTTAGAGAGATGTGTGAATATTATCTAAACTATTGTATTTTTACTCTTATGTTTTATAAACTATTATATGTCTTTTATTATTGTATTCTTTTATATCAAAATGAAGTCTAAAATATTTAGTATATTGGATGTCCATTTTGTTACCAGTAATGGTGAAGGACCTCCATCGGCTTACGATTATTTTAAACCATATCAACAAACTCGAATAATATAGCATTGTTATATCTGAAAATGGTAGTTGTATCAGAATGACCATCATATATCACGGCATGATCGGGATATCTGGTAAACAAATTATGGGCACTTCAGGTTATAAGACTAACCTAAGTAAAATATCGTTCAAATAAAATAAGTATATTTTGCACAATATTTAACACCATTATTCTTCAACTAATATTTCTTCGCTAGTTGAAACCATTTACTATCAACCACCCGTATTACGTAAAGGAAATGTGCAGCCAGCATGTTAGTTTAGTATCCACTCGGCAAAAATTTGTAAAGCACTGATTTCCAGTTGTTCCCTGTAGTTGACAAAAAAAAATTAAGTTAAAAAGTAACAATAACTAGCACAAATCTAGAACATCTTCGGTATATATATTCTGGGCGAAGTCAAGATGCAGTTTTGTCCACTGATTGACCGACTCCCAACGAATAGGGTACTTTTGATATGTTCAGTTGATGACAGGCTCTTTTTGCAAATGTTGAAAGAAACGGTGATAACCATACATATAAGTAATTAAATACATAAAGTCTGTAAATTCTGTTCCTAAACTGAAGTGAAAATGAAGTTCTTCTACTAAAGTTAGACTCTACTAATGACACCGTAGTTTAAGTCCTTATCTCACCAATTATCATTGAAAATTGACAATGATTGTGATCCAAAATAGTTGTTCTACTACTTATGCTAGGACGCTACATAAATTTGTCGTACTCTGTTAAATTTTTTGTCGAAGTCATCTCCACTGGCAGGAATACACGTCTTTATACGTGTAAACCAGGTACTGAACACATTGCTCCAGTATCCCGCTGGAAGACAATCGTATAAGCTCCTATAAGCTCCTCATCGCTCAAAAACTTGCGTCCCTTCAGTTGTTTTTTTTACATACGGTAATAGTGTAAAGTCGCATAGTGCTAAATCCGGACTATAAGGAGAGTATCCCAGCAATGTGATTCCCATTAGTTGCAAATAGTCCGTAGTTTAACCAGCTCGATGTGCAGCGATGTGCAGGGGCGTTATCTTGATGCAAAAACCAAGCATCGAGTCTTGAGTTTGGTCGTAAATTTTTTTAAGGCTTCTAATACTAAAGGTAAACATTCTTCTGCATACGATGCAGCAGTAACAGTCTTCCCTTTATCAAGCACAACCGTAGCCAATATTTCTCCCTTAGTAAAAAAACTGTCAGTCGTAGGACTGCATGTCAGAAGTGAAAACACACACACATTTGTATAAACATATATGTATCTGAGCATGACGGTCACGCGAGTTCAGTGCTTTTTCCCCATACCAAAAGTGCCCAACGTACCAAAAGAAGTCTTCACTTAAAAATACAGCAAAGATTCTTTTCTTTACGGATCGGCGTTATATTTTCTCTGGCGTCAGTTGTGGTTCATCTTCAAACACCTACACTCTACTGTGGGATTTAGTAGGAACGTCGTAATAATACGGCCAGGTTTCATCAGACATAACAATCAAGTTCACGTAGATAGATCCGTCGTCTTCAAATCTTTTTAACGTTTCACGAGACCAAGTCACACGCTGTTCCCGCAGCGCATCAGTCATCAAGTGTGGTACTCGGAGTGAACAAAGTTTCCGTACTTTCAAATGGCCTTGAAGAATCTGATGAACAGTTGGTGCACTTAACTTGAGGATTTCCTGGATCTGTCGATATGACACAAGTCGGTTTTCCTGGAATAATTTTCGTACAGTCTCAAAGTTTTTAACCTCAGTCACTTCTATCGACCTGCCGGACCTTGCATCATCCTCCAATTTAAAATTGTTGCGATTGAATTGAATATACCGCCTTGGACAAGTTTCTCTCAATGCACTACTCATTTGGTCGAAACATTTTTGTTTAGTTAAGGCACGTTTAAAGTTATAAAAAATAATTACACGAATGTCATAAGGAGAGAAGCCCGCCATCATCATTTAGAAAATTAATTTAAAAATCGAACAAACGATTCCTTGCCTCCTGTTTTTTATATGTATAGTAATATAGTTTATGGATATGCATTCCAATCATATTATTATGATATCTAGTTTGCATACGACAAAACTTATGTAGTTACGTAAAAGCAATTGGCCCTCGGACCAGAACATTTCAGAGCGCGCGTGAGATTTCCAAGCGGGGCGTGGTTTTGCACGTTCCGAACGCTAGTTCTGAATTCGGGATTCGGGAGATAGTTCACGGAAGTTATCTTAGTAAATCAAAAACTAAATTCAATAAGCACTTTATAAATAAGTATTTTAGAAGAAGTAATCAATATTTGAAACAGCATTAGTTAGTGCTCAAAAATACTCTTCATTATTTTCCGATGCTCAAATGAAACTTGATTAAGGCACAAACGTAATACAGTGGGCGGAGATAGGTCTGCCCGTCGTTAAGCCAACGACTCAGTTGCCTAGTGCGGCTCATGTGAAGTAATCAATCTATTAGTCGTAAGCTTCATCTGGTCCTTATTAGTTTTTTTTTTATTTGTTACATATTTTCACTGTACAGTGTTATCGTACGTTTTGTTTCCTTTTGAAAGTTTTTTGAAGTTTATTGATATTTAGTTTACTATCTGCAATTATAAATACAAGTGTTCACTCACTGATCGAAATTCGACCATAATCATTATAAAAAAAACTATTTTTTTATATTTTATACACACATCGAAAATGTCTAGGGATCAACTTTTTCTTATTCTTTTTAGTGAACTTTAAATTTTCATTAAAAATAGAAAATCACCTGTCAATCACGATTCCTGTAAAATGTGTAATAGCGTTTTCACAAAACCATTACAATTTCTGCATCGGAACTGAAAAACATTACATCGATATGGAGCGATGACATCATTTGATACGAGAAGAGATAATCAGAGCCATCGGAATGTTGCAAGCTGGTTATAGGAAACGTACTGTGGCTGTCGCTCTTGGCACTACATAGAGCATCATAGGCTTATGACGCTCTGTGTCATAAGCCATAGCGTGTCCAAAGGCGGCTGCCGCTATCGTATCATGGGTGGCGTGGCCGAGTGACATGAAGGACGATCTCGCATCACCATTCGCAGACAGGGCCAGTACACCCAAAATACTGCTCGACGGAATCGTACCATGATCGCCATGATGTTGGATCTCTGGACGTCAAGAACGTTTGAAATTTTGTCAGGAAGTTCATTCATATGGAGGGGGAACAATAATGGTTTGGGCCGGTTTTTGGATCGGTGGAAGAACCGATCTCATTTGGATCAGGGGCAACCTCAATGCTCGGATTTATTCGGAGAGGATTGTTGTAGATGTGAGCATCCCTTTGCGAAGCCGGTTGGGTGATTCGTTTTGACTAATGCACGACACTGCACATCCACACACGGCTATAGTCATAACACGCACTTTTGCCGAAACTCGTATCAACGTTCTGCCGTGACCTGCACTATCACCAGACTTTAACCTAATTGAGCACGCATGGGATATGGTCCAAAGAAGAGCACTGCCGAATATGGTTGCCGTGCATACCGCACAACAACTTTTTGACTTGTTATAAAAGAACGTGGGCGGCCATTCGTCAAAGTGACTTTGATGAACTGATTTTAAGCATGCCAAATCGCTGTGATTGTGTGATTCATGTCAAAGGTATAAAAATTTAAAAATTCCTCATTTTTGCCTTTTTTGCCATTTAATTGATGACATTAACTTAGCTTAATTTCCCCCATTTTGCAAAAAATGCAATTTTTCTTAATTTTTACAAAATATGGGGATAAGTTGTTAAACATTAAGAATTGAAGTAAAAAGTCAGTTTGGAAGACTAGATTTGGTAAATATTAATTATATAATTTTTTATAGTTAAAAATGAACTTGATCCCTAGACACTTTTGATGTGTGTATTTTATGTCTAATAAAAAAAATACAAATCTAAAGCTCGTCCAATCAATTGGCTCCCAAACAAAAAAAATAATACGGAAATAGAGGAGAAAAAGGCAGTGAACTCTTTTGTCTTTTGCCTATTAAGACCCCAACTTAGTTGGGAAAAGGCGCGGAAGATGATTATGATAGATAATATCTGAATATGAATAATAATTTATTGATCCAAAAGTGAAAAATAATAGACACAGTAGGTGTTTACAGAATTATACGCTTAAGTTCTAAAAAGTTACTTAATATTGCAGTATATTCAAAAATTTGAACATTGTCTCTTAAACTAGGCTACGCCTGTATCTTAAGAGACAGGTTACCGCTGTGTGTGCGTGTGTGTGTGTGCTCGTGTGCGTGTGTGTGTGCGCGTGTGTGTGTGTGTGTGTGTGTGTGTGTGTGTGTGTGTGTGTGTGTGTGTGTGTGTGTGTGTGTGTATGTGTGTGTGTGTTCTTTTGACTCTACACTCTTCGTTTAAATTAGTGAACAATATAATAAATAATTAACTTTATCTATCCTTCTCATAAAATGCGGAAAGATAGAATGGTGTTTCTTTTATAGTACTTTTATATTATATTGTTTTCAGTATAATAAAATTAAAATAACAAATTAGCTGATTTGATTTTGTTAGCGTGCCACCGTTTCTTTTTTTATGTGTGTCAACTTCCACGTGTCGCCGCAGTAAACGGGGTAACCGGACTAACGGCAAGGTATCGGACTCGAATCGACTAAACCTACACGTTGTTCCGTCACAGGGCCTTATTGCCGGGGCCTCAGGTGTAACCTAGAAAGGAAATCCCTGTAAAGGCAGAGGCACCGCTGCCATTAACTTGGTACGTGTCGGGTTGGGCACATAAAGCATTTGCGTATGAAAGCTATGTAATACAATAATGATACATTTTTATTATTATTGATAACATTTATTATAATTATATTTTGAATTACATTACGTAGAATACTGTAGAAAATATTCCAGGGAAATCTCAGTTTCAATAAATATAAAGTCAGTGGGTACTTTAAATTACTTTCTGCGATGATATGCTATTACTATCGGTTATTTAAAATGCATCGACCGCACTGTTCTGAGCCGCAGTATAAAAGTTGAATACTAGTACCGAGCTATATATTGTTAGCGAAAATCTCACTATTGCTATGAACTATCAAACTCACTAAATAACAATAACTGCTATGTGGTTCGTACCTCGACCAGCACTCAAGTGACCGTTATCAAACTTATAACGTACGCGTAGCCTTTTCATCGCTTCACCATTGTCCGCAATTTCAAGGCTTACAAATTTGCGCCACCCGTATAAGTAGTCAGAATAACGTCTGTTTACTGATTTTTATTAAACTATGAGCTGTTTTATCATTGACTATAGTCTCTCCCTATTTTTAATACAATAGATACGAGTTTTTGATGTGGCGACAACATTTTGTCGTCCTGCATACGCATCCGTCCCCAGATAGTGTTTTGGTCTGGTACAGTTGCTGAGAACAAAGTATTTATCATTAGCTTATATCTATTTCAATATATATATTTGCATAGATCATATTTTACAGTATAAAGCAACGAGTGCTCTTCCGTCTACTGTACAATTGACGGGCAGTAGATAAAGAGCTCCTCGCCTAATTTAGGCGATCCCCGGACACTACCGAAACCGTAATGCGTATATAACTGTTCAACGTTAAGACTCGAAGTTGTCTCTAGGCGATGCCTTTGGCCAACCCTAGTTGCATATCACAATAAGTCTTAACATCTGGCTGTGAGAATTTACTCGTTCGTGTATAACTATTCCATCGGCGGCCAGTTGTACAGTCAATGTCAAACACACGAAGCTTTCCCTAGGCGATGGCTTTGGCCAACTCTAGTTGCATATCACAAAAGGTTTCAACATCTGGCTTTGCACGAGTAAATTATGTTGCCAAGCATATGCTATGTATACGTAGGTTACCCAGTATTTTTCGAAACAATTATACCAGGATACAATTATATTATTTACAAATACAATTATATTATTTTCGAAACAATTATATCATACATAGGTATGTACAAACATATCTCGAGCCCTGTTTCCTTCTAGGGTAGGCAGAGACGATAAAGCACCATTTTCCTGGGCCTCTTCCACATTCGTCAGATCTTTCATACACACTCGCCGGTTACGGGCGCTTTATACATAGGTCTTCTTCCGTATTTTGCCAATCCGGATAGTATGCATCTTTCGAAGTCTACCCGCACTGACTCACCCACTCACAGGAGCCTTAGACATTAGCATTTCACTCATCATTTCAACAGGCACGAACCATCGAAGCATTTCTTTCTCAATTCTTGACACTACATCTTTCAACCCACACCGTTTTCTTTTCTCATCATTCCCCACTCTATAAATCACCAGTCATAGTCTCTCCAATATCAGTTAGGTTGTAGGTTCTAGGTAGATGTTACAAATACAGATTTGTAAATTCCGTACAACATCCTAGTTCATCCAATTTACTTCTATATTTTCAGCCCAAGTTGTCTTTAATGTTTATTCATCACCTGTTCGTTTCATGCTTGACCAAGTATCTGACTTGACTTAGTACTTCAGTTACTTAGATCATTCCCTTTCCTATGAAGCTCGGCCTGCCTTGACTATTATAATTCTCTAATAAAATATTAGCAGCTTGCAATTGAACTGATATCTAGTAAACCAATTGCACTTTTGTTGTTAAGAGCGGAGAACGGTCGCTAACAGTATTTCTTCTTAATGCGTTTACATTCTGGTTTATTGTGACTTGAGAGTATGAATCTACTTTAAAAGCCGTCAGCAGGACTGGCGTCTACTTGTAACGCACTGGCTATAACAACTGCTTCTCATATCAACAAAAAACCGTTATTCACATCCATTTTATCCACGTTTGCTTGCTGCCTATATGGCAAAACGATTGCATGAATTAGATTTATCTGTCCTTTCGATTACATAGTACTTTACATAAAAAAATAAAAGAAATGTTCAACTAACTAGTTGAACATTTCCTTTATTTAAAGGGTAATTGAAATGAATTTTTATGCAATTGTAAAAAAAATAAAATGTAAAAAAATTGAAACTTTCTGTACCACTGGCAAAGTGTATGCAATATTTCATGACGGTCAGTTTAGCAGTTAATAAGCCGTGAAAGCGTCACAAATAAACAAACTTACATTCGCATATATATTATTTAAGATATCCAAAAGTACAAAACCAAATCGTATTTGCTTCATTAATTATTATTAGCATTTATCAATTTCAATATTGGCATATATCGACCGTTGCAAGAAAATAAATATAAATTTTTCATTTGGTTCTTTTCGATTCTCGATTAAATCAGGCGTTGTGAGATCAGTTTTTGCCAGGCAGCAATATCATTTAATTGGATACTAAATGTGGACTACATTAGCTACAACTTAATTTTCACCATTCAATTATGGAATATTCTAGAGCTAGGTTTCTGATTTATCTAACCCTGTGCAAATCGTGTATGTATATATATTTTAAAAATGAAAAACACAGTTGGCACAATCAGACTATGTTATATTCTAAAGTAAGAACCCGTCTCAAAGTTTACATGTGCTTATGACAGTCTGCACCGATAGTTTCACTTTGTGAAGGAGGAACGTGACTTTATCTAAACGGATATCAACCTTGATGGTTTATGACCAATTAGAAAAGTCACTTTACAGAACAAAAGAACTTATAAAATAGTTATACTCAACTAAAAATTGATTCACAATGATTATATTGCTGCTCGTAATCGATTCGGTCGATGCATTTCAAAGAACCATTATTTATAGAATATTTTCGAAGAAAACACTTCACTACCCACTGACTATATTGATTTACACCAAATATTTTATTGTATTTTTGTAATCCCACTCAGAATTGCATGAATTCAAACCATATGATTATGTAGGCGCATAGATTCTGGAGACTTCTGGAGATGTTTTCTTCATTTTAAATTTTCTTTCATGTAACTATATATTATACAAAAGAAGAAAAGGGCCTCAGTCAGCCCTTTTCTTTGATTTTTTTGTGAAATAACAATATAGAAAAAAAAATACCCGCCACTAACCCTTGGTTTCTAAACTCCAACTACGGAAACAGCCTAGGATAAATGTCAGCAAATTGCCATAGACAGAGAAGGGAAGCCGAGCTTCCTTAGCAAAGATCACCTTACTAGCTCGATTTCTGAAAAGCTGATCAACGCAAAATTAACTAATCATATGTCAAATCTCTTGTCAAGTGAGTCGCTGAAAGCATAATTAGGCACTTTGATTTGATCATCGGATCAGAAAGAAAAAAAAGAAAAGAAAGAGAAGGATCAGTTAACAGAGCTTATGTCAAATGGCAAATTTTACTACAAAATCTTAAATAAAATGCCATTCGAATGTCCAATGTCTGTCCGGTCTCAGTCTGGTGTTTGTGTCCCTTGTTTCAATGTTTATGAAGCCCCCCGCGACACAGGAATACACCTGGAATTGTCCTATAAAAAAATCAAATTGGTCCTAGATAAGTAAATTCTTCTTTAATCAATGTTGCAGAAACTCGAATTGATTTGATATCACTGATAACTCGACGGCTCTGTTAGCTGAACAATATTTTGATCAGCGTTTCCGAAACCGTGTAAGTTCAGGTATTTAAGAATTACCCTACTTATCTTTATAATTAATTGCTACCTACTACTGATTTTAGGCGAGTGAGCTTTGCTCGCCGGTTTTTTTGAGTTTCCCCATAATAACCTAGATAAAAGTAAAAGATCATTCGTCCAAAAACGTTGGGGCCGTTTTCGAAAAACGAATTATATATTTACAACAGAGTTTCTCGTTTAAAGGTATTAGATTATTCAGATATTTAAGTAAACCATTTTTAGAGCTTCGTTCATTTTTAATTCATGGACAGCCTGCGCGGCTGTCGTGCACCATTCTAGTATCGTTGTTTATTCTTCTTTTGGTAACAGAAAGGTCAAAACGAGTATAATATACAAAAAGGTTTTGTTTGACATTTAAGGGCCATGTGAATATCAATTCACCAGTGTCAGCCTGCTGGCACTACGAATTTTTTAGTATATTACAAAGAAATGCATTTTTTTTATAATAACACGTCAAAATGACCTCAAACCGCCTGATGGATAGCCAGAGTGAGGTCCGAGACTGAAGACCACCATTATAGGTACGGATGATACTAAAATGTTTCAGTCAGTCGTCAGTTTGAAGGTTTCGAGAGATGCATTTTCAGGCCCCGCTCAAAGAACTCGGGCTTAAATGTCGAAGGGAATGAATTTCACATTTTAATGGTGCGGCAAAGAAAGAAAGCTGCTATTCATTATCCGTATAAATATGGTTTCATTTACTACTAGCTTTTGTCCGCGGCTTCGCACGCGTAAAAGTTATGTTTCCATCCTTTGGGAACCGTTTTTTTACTTAATGAAAGGTTTCCCTGTGTCCTTCTCTGTATCCCTGGTAACGTGAATGCATTTCATGATGATCGGATGGACGGTAGAGCAGCGCATAAAATACTAACAAACATAAATTGATTTTCATATATTAGATATTGGTCCCGATTCTATTGTACACTCGACTAATCTAAAACCTGACTTAATTTCTTTATATGAAATCAACCCTCTCTTATTCGCAACAAGGTCTATTTGTTACTGGCATCTATTTCTCAGCACCACTAAATTTCACTAAAACCTGTCAACATATACTCAACTTTATTTCCACGCAGCGAGAGTCCCCATTTATTCAAATGCCGTATAATTGCCGTATAAAAACTTGGTCAAAACGAACTAAGATGACATTATTTTAATCGACACCTACGAAGACGCTTACTCGCTTTTGCTCTGTGTTTTTACACAGAGCAAAAGCGATAGCATTCAACGGATAGCGGCTCTCGCTACGTGGTAATAAAGTTTATTTTAGCGTGTCAGACTTTAGTCGACAAATAAATTGCTTATTTCGATAGCGACATATGTTACCTACTTGTTTAAATTTGAAATAAGACCTTGTTTCAAAGTGTACAAAGTTTACATTTTGTATGAAGAAAATTTAGTCAATTAAAGTCAAGAGAGTAATACAACAGAATTGACACCATTGTACTTGATTACTATACCTTATAATCTCATAACTTGACTTGATGAATTATTGTTATAATTTTATTATAGAACGTTATACAAAAAGGTTTTAGAGTACTATTGACCGTATAGCATAGAGAACAATGTGAAGGGTAAAGACAATCTATGGAAAGTTGATGATTTCTAATGTAGAAACAATTTAAAAAAGGAAATCACAAACTGGAATATTGATTACAAGACTGAAGTATGTGATACAATATTGATACCATATTTGGTTTTGTAGGGTAGATATATCCTTTCCTGTAACAAGGGTATGTCCTTGTAAGAAAATAACCTAATCAAAATCTAACATTCTAATTGAGATGTTGTTAAAAATAACGACGGATACAAATAAACGCATAATATTTTTAAAAGATTTTACTGTTTTCTTTTTACTCTAGTATCTTGTTAGTTCTACAAAAAATATTAGAAAAAAACTAAAGAGGGTGACTGCGCAAAGCTTGTCAGCTGCCTGGCTTCAAACGAATATTTCGAGTGGTCACGAAAGGAATTTTATTTCCTGCCATTTCTGAGCCGCAAAATGTTTGCAGGGGCGATTTTGAAATCTTTCAGAAATAATAAAATCTGCGATTAGTAATTCTTTGTTAGATGAAATAATCATTCTGGTTCTTTTAAAAATCAAAGAAGTTTAATTTCGCAAAATCTCGAACCAAGGAAAAGGATGGATTTACTGCTGAGGAAGTTATTAAAGAATGTAGCCTGACACTTTGGTTTGTAGTCTCTGTTAATATCATTAAAATTTTAAATATAAAAATAATAAAAAATCAAATATGTTAACATGGGTCGATAGTCTACTCCATTGTTACATTTTTGTCCTTTTTATCCTCTGAAAACCCCCTCGGGTCATCACCTATTTGAAAACATAAATAGAGACGTAATATTAAAACGTAACGTGTCTAAGCAGAACGTAATTAAACATAATTAATATTTTAATTACTTGGCCCGTTGAACGTTTACCATCGATAAAGATATTACGTTTATTGACCAGGGTAGCTCTTATTTGAGCCTTTGTCTAATAAAACGTTCTATTTGATAAGCAGTAAAATGATTGGTGTCATAACGTTATGATCATATTATAAGAGTCTACATAATATACTAATATTGCTTTTTGAAGTGTTATCTAGACTACGCTTACTGCGTGGAGTTTTTACTATATACTCCATTACTATATTTTGTCTTTCTTATTTAAAATATTCTTATGAATATTGTAATATCAAACTAAAATCATTTTTCTAGAATTTTTCACGAGAGTGCTAACTTATGCCGAAAAGCACAATGCCTTGTAAGTCACATAGAGTAAAAAATACTTTAGATTCTTAATTAATTAAGTATATTCAAATAGTATTAAACGGGCTTTGTTATAATCTAAGCTTTATTATGCTTCGAAATAAACAGTGAAAATTGGAGCAAAGAATACAACGTGATTTTTGTAGTGGCTATTACTTGCTTGGCTGGAAAGTGGGTTATTTTATTTTTTATATTTATGTAATTTCATTTCGAAACGCGGAAGTATACGTTTTTTCATTTACGGTAAATAATATTTTATTTAAGTCAAGATTATGAAGTTTAGGCAAAATTTTAATAATGCAGTTTCAGACATAAATGAGCTTTGGTCTCAACTTGTATTATAAATATTTTTAAAACATTAATGATTAATCTTGTTTAGGACTTATAAAAACATACGGAAATTTATATATTCAGGATTTGGTAAAGGAATAACATAAACTTGTTCATTAATCGATGCAAATCCTTTCCTAAATATATACCTAATTTATATAATATAATATGAATATTTTGTTTTATTACAGACTTTAGCTATTCTCGCTTTTAAAGTTAAGAAACGGTAACGTACTTTCTAGGTGCTATTTAAAAAATGAAATGGTTTTCCATCCTCTTTACGTTATTGTGGAACTTTGCGATACTACGGAACTTAAGACTCTTTAAATCTTCTTGTTCCTTTAATGTAGCAGTAATTTTTGTTCCTTTAATACAGAACCGATGCGATATTCAAATTAATAGAATAAGACAGACAAAAATGAAAAAAATTATAGTTTAGGCTTCAGTGTCGATCATAGAGTGCCCCCATAAAAAGTTTTCAAAATATCTTGAATGTACAGAATTGGACCTGTTATAGTTTTATTATAAGTATATACTTAATAAATTAATATATATATTACTGTCTAAAATGTTTTGTATACTAAAGAATGTTCTATCTATCTACCCTTGATACATATCTTGTTGGTAAGGTTTCTACAAAGCGTTTAGTTTATAAACTTTAAATCAAAATATTAAATCTCTATTCCAGTATAAAGACATCTAATCATACGTGTATATTATATTTATTAAGAGAGTACTAAATATTAATTTACATTTACAATGGTACAATGTCGGGATTATCTTTGTACGTGTATTTAATTAGAACGAACGCGAGGCCTATTTTACATAATTTCTCTGGATGACAATTCGTAGTATGTTGTATGTATAATTTTAGGGAATATTAGATTAAAATGATTTATAAAAATTAGATCACTCGATTTAGGCAAATAAGTGCTTCATTTTTTTACTTGAATAATAAAAAATCTTTATATTATTTGTACACAAATAATATAAAGATTATATAATTGCTTTTTTCATTTTGTGCCGCGTAGCTATTAATTATCAAGTTTCGAGTCGTTACAATTTAATAATGAGCTTATAATTAGCTTTACGAATCTTAGAATATATTAACGGAGAATTATTTCTTGTTTCCTTTTTGTTTTTGTATATTATGTCAAATCTATTTATAATTTTAAAACAACTGTATGATTCAATACAAAATAAGCAGAAACCCACTTTGAGATTAAAAGCGATGGGCGGTTTTTAACCGACGAAAAAAAAGGAGGTTCTCAATTTGACAGTATATTTATGTATTTATATATTTTTTTTATGTATGTTCAGCCCTCTCACCGTTATTTATGAACCGATTTTGATTATTCTTTTTTTGTTAGATAGGGTATACCTTAAGGGTGGCCCTATGCCAAGGAAGTCAGGATCTGATGATGGGATCCTGATAAAATTGAGAGAAACCCTCAAAAATTGTAGGAACGAATAATATTTCTTTTTACTTTTCATTATTTTATCAGGTAACTGGAACTTTACGTTCAGAAATCATCACATCAACATCAAAAAAAATCATGAAATAAAAATCTTTTTAACAAAAAATTCAACCGACGAAAATAACTAAAAAGCAAAAAATAAATAAACCTCTTAGGTCTTGAGCTAATTTACATAAACTATTAATAGGTTTTTTTTTTTGTTAAAAAGATGTTTTAAAATATAAATTTGCACTAAAAATATTTGTATACAATATTATATAAACTCGGTACAAAATAAAAACAATTGGAAAAGAATTGTACTCTAAGAACTATTATCATTTTAGATCACATGTGTGTACCTACTGGCTCCATGAATGAATTTCTGATAGATTAAGCGCCCGAATATTTTAAATAGAAGGTACATGTATAAAATATGTTGAGTCAAACTATGAAAAGTCCTGTTTTCTTGTAAAAAAGGAGATAAGTAGAAAGACTTGACGCAATAGGTTAAATATTAGATACAGTGTGCAATGCTATGGGTGTGTTGGAGAACAATATTGAAAAGAGAGAGAAGAGACTGAGGTTGCGTTCGCAATGGCATTAATAGAATTTGGTGTGAGGTGGGGGATACCAATTACATTTTATTTGGTAGATCGTTAGTGCTGAGGGTCCTTACTATATACATCATATTACAGAAAGGTGTGGTCAAATTTTAGTAGTTATGCGTAGTGGATAAATAGTTTATTTAGAAAAAAAATGGAATACGATTTTTTTAAGTTTCTTTTTCTTCGGAAAATGCTTTTCTTAGTGTCAGTGCACATTTCTAAATAATTTTGGTTTTTATTTTTTTATGCAGACATTTTCAGAAAAGTTTGGTCATTCCATCAACATCCATGGTAATAAATACCTACCTACAGTTTCATTCATGCCAGCCCTCTCACATACGAAATATTATTTTTATCGGTCAATTTTCAAGTTTAATTTTTCAGTTTCAAAATAAGATTTCTGTTTGCTGCTTTACGTTATTCATGTGGTCTACTATACGACACTAAAATAAGACCACATCTTTCTGTAATACCCTTTATATGTAGGTACTTTATGTATATATTAATCCTAAAATCGACAAGACAAACAGAAACCACGGCAATTCTGTAAAATAGGTTTGTTACTAGATTTTTTACTAGGCCTTGATTTGTCTTAAACGAATGGCTTTCTTAAGCTTTCGATAGAATTGTTCCCAATTTCCCATAGAATACAAAAGGACCTCTAAACTGATAATGAAATTTGTGGACAACTTTTACATTAACTTCGGTAATATAATCATGTATAAAATTAATAGTACAAAGGCTAGGTGTAGTTAATGAGTTACGAATTATATTTAACTTTTTCAGTACTATCAAATTAATTCGATTGACCTTACCTCACAATAAAAGCCTTGTGTGCCTTGGCGTGTATTTGAAATCACAACGGATTTTAAATATTTGTTATTAGTTTGTAATTACCAAAACTTTATAGACCATAATTACAACAGTGACATGGTAAACATGGCCACAACATTATGTTTTGAAAGCTTGGTAGATACAGAATAATATTACGATATCTCGTATAAAATCAATACGTTTTTTAAAGAAGAAAAAGTGTTTATGAGGAATGTGATTGCGGTTCCTTGAACAGTAAAACCTGCTATTTATTAAACTTTTACTATATCCGAAACAATTTATATAATTATAGCAAAATCTTCAGGATAGCCATAACGATTGAAATACTTACGTATAAATCAAAGTATCATTTAGATAGATAAATAGATTACATGTTACCGTTTAGCGTGTACTTACTCGTGTTATTGTAATACTTTAAAGTTACTGAAATACAAGCCGACTTGGCTTAAATCAATTTCCTCCTCCATGAAAACTTAGAGCGTACTTTATCATTTCATAACAATACCGCTAGAGAAACGAAATTTCGTTCAGGGTAGCTAATACTTACATACGAATGCGAGTATTATTTAACATAAGGGTAGACAGAGGTGTAATTATATAACGACATATACCCAGATATTTTTGACCCCCATTTGTCAGCCATTTCCAGGCTAAGTAGCTGAGAATTTTGTTACACAACACCCAATCACAGTTCGACGGGTAGATCAATTTGTAATTGAGTGTTGTGTTGAATCGAACCTAGGCCCTAAACGTTGACCCTAGGACGTAATATATCTAGAGTATAATATTGAGTCACCTTGAGAATAGAACAATAGTCTTTTTGGCGTCTATTTTCTAATCTATTGATTTTTCAGTAGAGAAGAATAGCCGTTTTGGATGTATACCATTGTGCCTACTTAAAAATTACTATGGCTTGTATTTATCAGGTAGTGTTACCAACTTGCAAGTTGTCGCCTCAAATTTAAGGAAATAAACAGCACCTGGGTTTCTTAAAGTGGAAATAATTAAATCAAATAAACTACTTCTTGTAACACACTCAGAACACCTGTACCAAGTATATAGCTTTCTACGTTTAAAAAAAAGTGATAATGTATCGTATATACATGTTTCCTGTCATCAAAGCATAGTACATCTAACTTATTTAACATATTTTCAGGTACAAAGGGAACTCGTGATCTGCCCTCAGGGTAAGTTACACATTACCAATATATTATACACACCTAAAATGTATATTTTTATTGTTTTAACGTAAGTTGTTTATTCAATGCGGGTTTTGTCAAGGTGATTTTGCAGATAAAAATGTTATAAATATTGTGTTTGTTTAATAATGATATTAATCTATCGAAAAATTTTGTACACAATTTTTTAGATACATATCGTAAAAAATACGGTAAATCCTATGGTTAAATGACAACAATTGCTTGTATCGTGCGGTGTAGCCCCATCCCGAACGAAAAGCTAGAAATCCTACTAATATTACAAACGTGAAAGTTTGTGAGGATGTATGGATGTTTGTTACTCTTTCACACAAAAATTACTGAACCGTTTACGATGTAACTTGGTATGTAGATAGCTGGAGACCTGGATTAACATAGAGGCTATTTTTTATCTCGATATTCCCTCGGGATTGGGACTTACGCGGGTGAAAACAAAAAGTGTACTAAGTAATGTGTATGTGCGCGCGCGCATGTGTGCTTATGTGTGTGTGTGTGTGTCTGTCTGTGCGCGTGATTTTGCAACTGTACAATTGTTTGCTCAAATGTGTACTATACCTACTCAGTTTGTGCAATATTTTTTCTGGGTAATAGCTATGCATGTACAGCTCTTATGCAACGAAACGAAATCATATAACCTAATCAAAATCGGTAGAGGAAAGGTAGCACATGTGCAAATAATCTACGATCAACCGA
The DNA here is from genome assembly GCA_963859945.1 of Euplagia quadripunctaria. Classification (NCBI taxonomy): domain Eukaryota; kingdom Metazoa; phylum Arthropoda; class Insecta; order Lepidoptera; family Erebidae; genus Euplagia; species Euplagia quadripunctaria. The sequence goes on from OY982574.1 coordinate 12,055,433, forward strand.
AGAACATTATCTCGGTCTATAAAAGTTCAGGGTTCTGTGTAAGTTAAGAGCCAAGGTCTTTGTACATTATCACACGTAGAACAGAGTATTTAGAGTACAGAGCGAATAGTTTGACGCTCCCCAAGCTCTAACACAGTATCCCAATAACAACTGCCAGAGGCTGAAATAGACAATTCAACTGAAACTGGGGTCTGCTATTGACTTTAAAGCAAGACCGAGTTAAAAATATTCTTAACTGTAGGTTTGTAATGCTTGTACTGTATTAAAGTTAAGATTTAAAATTATACCAAAATTTGCAAGCCACTTGGCCAACGTGAATGATAGTTAACGGGAAAATAGAACCGTCGTTGTTTTTTTGTTTCAAAATTCATCTTAAACGTAACTTTAAGTCCTCCAGGGTCTTGGTTTTCTTTTCCGAATTTAATAAAATCATTTTAGAGTAACTACTTAGCCAAGAAATGAAATTCGCAAATTTTCAAAACACCTCAATGTAGTGTTGAAGTATGAGCATCATGAGCATCACATATACATATAAATATGTATTGGTTTGGGGTTTTGAAAATTTGCTCATAGGCACAAGTATTCAAACTCCAGCGAATGTTTAAAAAAAAGATTATGCGTTCAAACAACGATAAATGATCTTAAATTATTATATATATGAAATCGCAAACATCATTGAACTATGAGACGGTATAATGTTTACTAGACATTGTACTTTATTATCAAATCCAGAATATAAGCTATATTAAAGTTAATTCAAAACTATCATTTGTAATCTTTATCTACAAGAGCTATTACGGTCTCAGCTCACGGACGGTGCTCAGGAAAAATGGTATTCACGGAGCTTCTTCGAAACGATTCTGTCTCATAGGCATTTAATCTGTTCAATGTGCTATTAGAGTCACAACTTGCCCCATTCTCTCCTTATTTATGTCGCTACGTCGACCGCAGGCCCTGGTATTTTGACCCGGCTTTATTTAAAACGGACCTGGTTCTCACGTTTGCTGACATATGGCTGAAAAATGTAACAGAAAATGTTTTATGATTTGTAAATACATTAAATAACGTTGTAGAATACTCGGTAGTAATTTTATTCCAATCTTGAATATAGACTATTATCTTTGCCCGCAACTTAATTTGTAAATACATTAAATAACGTTGTAGAATACTCGGAATACCTTTGCCCGCTAACGTTAACATAAAATAAAATAAATGAACTATTTTTTTTTTCTAGTTGCCTTCGTTCGTTAATTTCAAAAATCTACAAACATCTCAATATTTTTCATTTATTTGTAGGTTCTTTGAATTATTATAGACGAATTGTAAACCTTTTTTTTGGCGTCGTGGTCAAAACTACTGCTGAGCAGCTACTACTGAGTAGAGTTACTCGGTCTGTCTAGTGGCGGCTTTAGAATACAATCCACCATTCCTTCTCTTCCGGTGGATGCCGTAAGCGTCGGTTAAGGGAGCACTACTACCACGAGCCAATATCTGTTTTACTGATGGGACACGTAAGTTGACCGCATAGGTACCACAATGCAGGTGCAAAAATCCCGCTATAGTGATCCGATCACGGTCGGATAGCGTTGCGAGATAACAACTGCAAAGCAAGCCACTTGCTTGTGGGGCCGTCAAGAAAGCGGCTCGGCTGTGCTACGGCATCTCCAAGGGTGTCAGTTACCACTCACCATCAGGTGGACAGCCGGCTCGTCAGGCCCAGTTAAAAAAAAATCCGGGCGGATTGCCCTATGTTCAGTCAAACAGTGTCAGTAGTCTATTAATACTATTATATGTGTTGTAAATGTTAACTACAGAACTTCGATATCGCCTGGTATGGTGTGGAGGTCTGATGGCAGTCGCTTTACGTAAAATATCGAAGGTCGGCCATATAATTGTTAGACTAAAAGCGGACCCCTATTTAGTTGGGAAAAGGCGCGGAGGATGATGGTTGTATTTTTAAGATTTCTTTTGAACTTTAACGTCTTCAGTCCTTTTAACTTAATTCTTTTAATTGATTGTAAAAATATTTCGATTTCAACCTAAATAATGTGTTTAAATGATTTATTTAGCAGCAGTGTATAGTATTATTCATATCGTATGTATTAAAATCTAAGATTTAAATGGCTGTATGTTTTAATTGCGTTGACTTAAACGTTTTATTTTTTTACAACTTCGAGGTACTGCAGACATAAGTATTAGATGTTATTTTCAACTTGACACCTAAACGCACTCCTGAGTAAAATGGTCTTGACAGACAGATATACAGACGGACAACAAAGTGATCTTATAAGGGTTATTTTCTTCCTTTTGGAACGGAGCCCTAAAAATAATATTGGGGCCATATTTCATCCACTTGGTGTCTGTTCTGGTCCTATAATGTTATGCGAATTAAAAGTAAAATTTATCGGATATTAAGGAGGTAAACCTTTAGAAGACTTCTTGTTATAATTATATTATTTAAGAAAAAACATGAAGTCATTAACAAAGATTCCCTTTCCCTTTTAGTGATGTAACACTTCAAGAGTTTTATTACCTTCTGTTACAAGTTATTACAAAAGACGGAGAGAGCACGTAAGAAACGATTCTATAACTGACTCTGACGTTAAAAAGCGTTTCGTTCCAATGAAATCCTATTAAAACTTTTTCCATTATACATTCTACTTTCGAAAAATGCCCTTGATCTTAACATTAAAGTAAATAATGGTTCACGATTACAACCTTATTGCAAAATAACTTAATACTTAACAGTACTTCTTAATGTTTGACTTTTCTTAAGCTCTTAAGTTAAATATTGCTTATTCTGAATTACTGCGAATTATGAAATCAGCCAGATAAAAGTAAACTTTGTAACTAAATCTTTTAAAACTTAACATTCCATTTACAATACTAATCTTATTTTGTAAAACGATACTTAAAACAAATATAATACAAAAACACTGAGTATTTAGCATTTTGGACCTTTTTAAAAGTATGTAAATGAGTACCACTATATTTCTCTTGAGCTTGTTTTTTTTTCGATAGACTGTACAGAGAGCTACGTGTGATAACATTTATTGCGAAATACGAAACTTATGAGCGCAGCTATCCAAAAAGCTGGCCATAAATATGGGAATAAACTCCAAAACTAAAACGGGTTGTCGCCATAAATACATCGAAATAAAATTTATGTTTCCGATTAAAACCATCATCCAGGACACAATGATTTACTGCTAATACATATAATATTTTTAATTACCAGTCTAAATTTATTAGTAGATAAGTTGGTGTCTAATTTTATATGTTTTCTCTTACAAAAATTTCTTTCAATGAGCTGTCCTGATTTTAGACCAGTTAACCGTGGTCGGACGTGAGTCTTTTGGTATGCCACGCTGTTTTCCTCATCCCATGATTACGTATCTCAAAATGTAAAACTTTTAGACAATACACAAAGATTGTACTAGTGTTTTATGGTGTGATGGAATTATTTAAGAGGAGTAATACAATTAATTTAAAAAGACTTTTTATTTTACATTAAGCAACCCTGTTATTTTTATGATCAGTTATTTTCTTTATTGAAAACGTTTTATCATCGAAACTGTCTTTTGGTAGGGTACCACTTTGAATCAGTAGCTACGAGTAGGTTCAAATATAGGTACATAATATATAATAACGACACAATTTTTTTATTTGTAAAATCATACGCATAAAATATATTATTACGACAAATAGTAACTATGTCATCTTTATCTAACCTATTACCTATTTTGTATATGTTGTGGCATGTCTAAACGTCAGTTATGTCATTTGTGGCTTGGCAATAAGAGGTAGCGTCATAGCTTTGACGACTGCGCGCTGGCCGCGCATGCTTGTTCTACATTCCATACACAAAACTTTGGGGGGCGGACGGGTGAGGGGAGGTATTACATTATTAGCTTACATCGTACCGGAGCTATAATAACATGATATAACTGTTTATTCACTGTCACTAGTATTTTTCAGTCTGACATATAAACCGGCCCGTCGGAAAGCTTTTTAATGGGTCGACGGATTAATCTACACTATCGCAACTACGTTGCAGGCCCTCAAAGTCTTGTTTATTTAGTACTATATATACATCATTTTATCTATGACCATTTCTTTTCATCTCTATTAGACAAAATATATTGGCCAATGATTTATTAGGATTAAAAATTTGGCCTTTGGGAAACCTGCAGTTATGATTGGGCAGAGCCTAAATTGCAGAGTAGCTTTACAAATTCTGCAAATGCACGTCGCACATGTGGTTCTTTTATTCAAACGGCTGGTTGACCCCAGCTTTTACTCCCTTAATAAAATAAAAAATAGGAGAAAAGAACACAATGTGTCACATTACGAGTCAACACTCGAGGTAATTGAATCTTCATGTTTGATATTTCAAAAGAGATTTGTTTTAGACATACTTTTAACTTTGTTACATAAATTTTGAACAATGAATACCCTATTTCAATGGACAAATAGTTTGAACGTAGGTACTGCGCCATAATAGGTATTTGGATAAAATTATATAGTGGATGCCTAATGTTGTTAATGGCCGGAATCGTATAGCAGGTATGCCAGTCCTTTAAGTTTAGGGTACTATTCAAATACATTTATGAGATAGAAATATTTAGACGTAGATAAGAAAATAAAGAAAATGTTTTTTTCTACACAGTTTCGTGAAGTACATATCAACCGGATATCGGGTGAAAGCACCCGATTTGCAAAATAATCATGTGTTGTGTGTGATTTCCAAAACGCCTTAAAGATACGTCAATTTGAATATGTAATTGCTGCTTGAAAGCTTCTTTTACCACAGCTGCCGTGCTGTCAAGTCATGGAGCAACGAACGAAAATTGACTGTATGCTGCAGCATGTACTGCGGCACAGTCTGCGATAATTTTCTTAGAATACATAATTTCTGCTACGTCAATTTACTTCAATTTCTTACGTTGAAGGTGTAAGTGTTAGCCTTTTGATGTACGTAATTCTGTTTAAAGTGTAAAATTTATTTTGTTAATTCCATTTAAAGGGTTTGGGATTATTTTACACGTTGTTATGGTAACACAAATAATAGCTGAAGGCCTGGGTATGTAAGTGAGTTAAGTATTTAATTATGACGTATAATTTATTACCTATGTATAGATGGTTGAAATTAACTGGCCAGACCAACTCCACACTTTAGGTTGGAAGTACGTGACAGGTTCGACTTGTCAGGCCAATTCAGGGGGCTGCCGAGCGCTGTCGCACCTGTGGTCGCACTTTAATTTGACAATCAGTCATGTTCATCGGTTAAGATATTTCTTAACTAAAATGAAAGCATATTGGTCTAAAAATCGACAAGGTCTAAAAATCAACCCTTATTAATTAACACAAGTTCTTATTTGAAACTTTCAAGATACTGTATAAGTTGTGTTACGTGTACCAACTTGTTATAAGAATTACTAATATTTTATTAGGAAGTATCATTGTTGTACTTTTAAAAAACTTAACAAGTCGATAAGCGTGCACAATTTTGTACAAGATGAAAAACTTGGCAAGTCAATAAGGGCGGACAAGTTTGTGCAAGATAATGTGTTCGAGTTTGACTTGCTCTGTATTTGACGCACATACGGAAAAAAAAACTAGAGATAGGATTTTTAAAGTAATTTGCCTACGAGGGTCTGAGGTATCAGTTCATTTTGGAAAAGGGGTCTCTTGTCTAAAATAGTTTGGGTATCCCTGTTCCAGGTGAATATAACTGGAGGTGATTAGCGTTGTGCGGCCTGAATTGCATTTTATTGTGTTGGAGCAAGAGTCGCTTTTTATTTAAATGATTTTGCAGAGTGCATCTTCTGTATCTGTACTATTATGTATTCTATGATATCAGTCAGATGTTCTCCAGGGAGGGCTCGGCTCTCGTGATTTCCACAAACTTAAGCGTTCTAGAGTTTAAGCTACTTAACTTTCTGAAAATTCACTCATATCAGAATCACTGTATCGCATCTAGCAATGACCCTATAGACGATAATGACCCTATGTGTTAACCTCTCATGACTCGTTTAAAACAGTATATTTATTTGGATTACATGTACTCATTTTATATACAATATATCTTAACGCTTACTACGAAATTACATATACCTTATAGAATAATTAATTTACTCGTAGCTAATAAACTTTTGATAATATAGATATAGTCTAGGGCCGAACATATTTTAGAAAAAAGTCTTAGCAGTATGTGGTTGGTCGGAAAATTTTGTATAAATTATAAGTAAATTTGAAAAAATGGAGAGAACCTGGTGAAAGTCCCGGAAGAGGGGCGGGGGGTAGGGAAATTGGTCATTTTGAAGGGTCAATAATGATTTTTACGTTTTCGGGGGCAAACGAGCAGATGGTAATAATGATGGTAAGTGACCACTGCCGCCCATGGGCACCTGCAACTCAAGCCACAAGTGCGTTGCCGGCCTTTAAGGTAAGAGTAGGGGAAGAGGGAAGAGGGGGAGAAGAAAGGGTTAGGGCCTCCGGTAATTTCACTCACTCGGCAAAACACAAGTATTGCTTCACTGCTGGTTTTGCTGTGAGGCCTAGGTATCACTCCGGTCGAGCCGACCCATCGTGCCGAGGCATGACTCTTCCACGAACAATGTCTATTGGTGAAAACCTCATGAAAACCGTTCAGTAGTTTTTCAATTTCTCGCGAACAGACAGACGCGGCTGGGGATTTTGTTTTATAATATGTTGTGATAAATGCAATGATAATTATAGTCAGTACAATATAGAAACAACATATTGATTTGATAAAAAAAATATTCAATTCTTTACATTGTTTACTCAAAAAGCTGTAAGCACTTTCCATTATGATATTTAATTTATCGATGTGTTACTCTATACGAATTTAATCCTAAAGCTGAAAAGAAATATTGCACGCTAGCTACTAACGTTTATTAAAAATAACTTATACAAAGAATCCTCACAGAAAAGAATGCAGTACAAATAAATTCCTTACATTTTTTGCAATAGCAAATTGTGTTACTGCGGGAGAGACTACTGATTTGGTTATAGAGATTTTCCTTCGTAATTTTATTCGTTTGTAACAATCCCGCATCTTATCCAACGTTTTTGTAGTCCTTAATATTTTCACAACCAATACGCATTTCCTACAAAGAAATCGTATTGGTTGTGAAAATATTTAAAATATTTCATTACAAAGTAGAAAGTCAGCTCCTCTTAATGAGTTGAAATGTCTATGAATGATGATAATTGGGTACAGATATTTCACTATATTATTGACGAATTTTAATATCGCTAAATTAGGTGTTAAGTAAATCTTGACAAAGAATTTCATTGGATAAAGTAAGTAGGTGGTTGGCTTGACGGTGGTTGTCTCTTCACGCTGTAACGCTTCACGCAAAAACTTGTATGGTACTATGTGATCATCCATTAATTTAAAAAAATATATTAACAAAACGCAAAGCCCTAACTCAATAGAGCTATCTAAACTTGAAATTAATGAACTAGTGTCATGAAAATAAGTCAGGCTTGCTATAACATAAAGTTTGTGACGCATTTAAAAGAATATTAAGAACATAAAGGATATTACCGAGCTATGTCAGTTTAAGTCTTCAAGACAAGGTTCTGCACGAGTGCCATTATTCATTGTTAGAATTCCTTGGCGATAAATTTAATGATGACACTCGGTATTAAGAATTTCTTAGATACAATTCAAGTTATTACATCTTAGAAATATGTCATTTAAAAATGAGACTCATACAGATGTAATTATAATATGTAATACATGCTTGATATAGTCAGGGCAAAATGTATCTAATGTCAGATTAATACCATTTATAGCGTCGGTATCGTCGATCAGCTCTGTGACCCTGTGTTAGACTGGATCAGAGTTTACGACAGCACCAATGCTGTCGTAAACTTTTTTCCCAGGAATGATATTTACAAAGTTTTCTCCTTGGTTTTATTGTCCTATGTCCTGATCTTCAATTATATTGTAGTGAATATAAATATCTTTAAAAAGTCTAACCGATTTTAATGAGCTTAAATCATGGTAATCTCAAAGAAGCTGTGTTCATCCCTCGATTTTCCACCCTTAGTATCGGAATATTTTCTTGAAATTTAAATGGTGCCAACATTGCATATAGCTAATTCAATTAAAAAAAAGAATAATTGAAATGAGTTTACAATTGGCGAAGATATCGCTTAACATACACATAAATAAAATCGGTCGAATTGAGAACAACCTCCTTTTTTTAAGATGGTTAATGTTTTATCTCCACTTCACTATATGCATTGTGACGAGCATAAATGGCTTATCAACCATATTAAGTGCCATATTTACTCAAAGCGCGATAAGTGTGCCAATAATATTTGAAGAGTTCCCTTGATTTCTCCAGAATTCCATCACCAGACCCTGACTTCATGACATGAGACCACTTGAAAACTGAAACCTTTCGACTGAAATACTCCAAATCTGTCCAGCCGTGTTTGAGTAATCGGGGAAAATACATAAAAGTAAAAATATTTCAATGAATTGAGAACCTCCGTTTTTGAAATGGTTTAATAAATTAGCAAAAAAAAAATTGATTATTTATGAATGGAGAAAAAAAATCACGAAAAGATAAAGTGTCACAATATTTTATTATTTTGTGGAGCCTTTTTTTAGAATACTACGGTGGTATTATCTTGAGTCTACAAAGTCGAAAATAAGCAATATTTACAATTTGATTCTAGAAATTCAAACTGTCCTATCGTTATCCTTTTAATAAGGCACTACATAGAAAATTATGAAAGTTAGGTAGGTTCAGGCACCTAAGGCTTGATGCATTCATTACGCATACCTTGGTCTGGTTATTGCCGCCAACCACAAGAGATAACTTCTATGTACGGGTGTTACGCCGAAAATGTAAAATGAGTTTGAAAACCGCAACAAACTTGCATATCACTCATCCATAATGAATGACTGAACGCTGAACATGACGGGCTCTCTCCTATTATTTTTAACCGACTTAAAGAAGGAGGAGGTCCTATGTTAGGCTGCATGTATTTTTTTATGTGTGTTCATGGATATTTTCGCCATCTATGGACTCATTTGATATTTTTTTTTTGTTGGAAAGGGTAAGCCCTCAAAGTAGTTCCATTGTCACGAAGTAGGGAACTGATGATGGTATTTGAAGGAATACGAGAGAAACCCTCCGAAATTAAGGGCACATGTAGTGTGTTTGTCGATTTTTCTTCAAATTAAGCAGCATTGACGTTTAAAGTGATGAATGTTATTGTTATTAACCGACTTCAAAAAAAGAGGAGGATCTGCGTTCGGTTATATGTATCTTTTTTTTACTTATTCAATCAGGTGCAGCAAGTTTCTAAACTAAAAGTCTTACCACGTTATCTACATAAGGTATCGGGCCTAATAAATTAAAGTTAATATAATCTAACGTAGGATAGAATAGAATAGAATATTCTTTATTGTACACCATAATACATTCAACTACAATAATTTATTGAAACTACAATAACGTACTGAAGTTCAATAACTTACATTACAGTAAGTTATGTTCTAAATACTTTATCTACTCAATACGTATCTTACACTAATTAAGGAAAAATAAGCACTCGATTTAACTTTTTTTTAAGTGTTTATTAAAACTACATTTGATCACAACAAAGTTGACAGTAAAGTGAAGCAGGGCTAAATTTAAATTTAGATTCCCTATAAAGGCGGGTCATGGAAGCTAAACAACTTGCAACTTGCATAGCCAGATATCAGTTTTCAAAGCAAAGATAATTTCAAAGTCATTCAACAAACACCAAACTCGCTCAATACTTCAAAGTCTTTGGTTTTAATATTACTACTTTGTTTGATTTTCATTGTTAAGCGATTCTACTTTGAATTACTATTTTATGTAAAAATGGTGTTACAGATTTAAGTGATCTTAAAGGTACGTGTAATTAACACAAGCATTTAGCTTAGCTGGAGGGGTTTACAGGAATACCAGTAACGTGTGATCCCCGTTGCTAGTATTCGTTTAAAAAAAATCATTAATGATTGTTTATTACCGTAGCGCCGTAAAATAAAGACAAAAGACACGAAGACACACATCTGTGTACGATTAAAAACGTACTGGATGTACTGGTGCGGTTCGCTTATAATGAGTAATGACCTTAGTGGAATAGATTTGTGTCATCACAACATACGAGATATGCACCACGGCAATCTAGTAATGGTAAGTTAAAATACTTTGCTACATATTAAACCTAGTGCTCAAAACAAGATCATCTCGTATGTTTGTCAAACATAATCTCAAATGTTACACTTTACTGTAATTTATCCAACACTATCTTTTGCCCCCAGCTTCACTCGCATGAATGATGATTTTGTCAATCAATCTATCCTCGGGAACAGTACTTTTTTCTGGACGAAAGGTACCCTGTCTTTTTATGTATCCCTAAATTTCATGATGATCACTTCAATAGATAAAGCGTCAAAGCGTTACTCTCACTTTCGCATTTATAATATTAGTTAGGATGGCGACGAGTAACGCTGGTCAAATAGTTGGTTAACAGAGCCTACATAAGAAAACATTTTACTGTTACTCCAGAAATAAATATGTGTTCAAAATAATTGAGAAATAAAGAACTACTTACTCACTTTGATTGCATTCTTGTATGATTCCATAAATTTAAATAGATCTTGGACAGTTACAAAGTTATTTACAGTCCTTCAGTCAATATGTACCGCTAATGACAGGCCCTGGGGGCAGGCACGGTGCACGGATATCGGTCACAGAAGTCGGTCAGGGCCGTTGCCTTCCTTTTAGCATCGTAGCATATTATTATGAATATTCTCGACTATTGACCGCTTCACGATAGGTGCAGTGGTGCATTTTATCCAATACATTCTTAACTTTCCATTAATTATGAGATATAATATTATTCTGTAATAACTTTTAAACTTTCGCGTTCCATGATATAATTATGTATTTACGGGAATTATTCTATTAGTCACTGTGAGGTTGAAATAAATGTTTTTAAAGCATAACAACACGCATTATTTTATTGGAAGGTTTTTTAATGCCATTAAAACTGTGCTGCATAAGTATTTTTGGTTTAGGTTTAGGAGGGCGGACTTTTTTAGGAAAGTAATATCAGATCATGGTAGGAGAACGCGTCGGCTAAGTGCTGACCGGACTTGGCGACGTGGTCCCTAGAAGAAACTACGATGAGGTCACTCAAGAAGAAGTGCGATATAATTAGGAAAATGATGAGTGGCATTGAGGTGAAGTGAAAAAAGGTTAGTAGATTGAAATATTGAGACAAGAGAGGAGGATCGAGACTCATTTATTTATAGGCAACTATTTTAGTCACCTATGATTATTGTACGTGTCTAAAATGGGATCAACTTCTTCAAAATATTTTTTTATTTCGAATGATGAGGAAGAACTGTAGTATACACCGAGAATGATTGTAGTGTGATTGAGCTCGACTTCTAAGAAAAGAAGTTCATCCGAATTTTTACTGCAATTTGTAGCTACAAATTGTCAACTGTAGTTCGGTCATCACAAAAATATTTAATGTAGATTATGTCCAAAATATATATAGCTCGGCAATATGTATGTACCAGTATGGCCTTGGTTTGTCTTGTACACGGGCTACAAAATCTGGCAACAATGGCTGAAGAAATCATTCACTTGGCAGCAAAACAAATGTCGCTCGAAATAACAAAACAATGAGAGAATTTAGCAACAAATCGTGGCGTCTCACTCACGGCAACCTTCATGTCCCTTAGAAAGGGATGCTCCTATGCCACACAAAACAACAATAGAGCTGGAAAAGCATCTATATATTTCCGATGCCCATGCGATCATCCTGCAACGTACAATTCAATCCTAAAAATATGATACATTATTATGTATGTTACCACCGATCAAGTTTTATAGAATAATATAAAGAATCTTGAGCGCTCAATGGAATAATTTATTATTTGTCTTTTTGTATATTTGCTACAAAATTTTACTTTCAGTTGTCTATTTTACTTTCAGTTTTCTATTTCTATATTATATATTATTCTTAGTGGCACATGCGTTCTGAGTACTAAATATATAATATCGCACACCTAGATCTAAACAGGTATTAACTCAAAAAAACCCTTTTTTTCAAAAAAGGCGAAAATCTAATTACTGTGTGTGTAGATTTATGCTTTTTATTTCTCTATTGCTTAACAATGTATGTATAATTGTATATATTTGTTTTATTATTTTCAATTGGGTGCGTGTTGCTGAATTTAGCGTCTAGCGTCGAGTGTTGGTAATATTTTTGGATCTGTTTTATTGGTCGGTAGGTATTGAGATAAGGAATTCGATGGTGTCATAATTCAAAAATTGAAATTTTTGAGTTACCTCCCGTTAGATCTAGGTGTGATATATATACATAATAATAATAATAATAACTATTTATTTAGAAGAAAGTAAAGATCTCAGTGATACACACTCAATTCTGTATTGTGCGGCTGTTGCAGCATGTCGAGTAGCTGGTGTTAAATTCCCAGGAAATGACACTGCTACTCGGTCGAAGCTTGTTGTCCCAGCGTGGCAGTGCAGGATTGAGCGTCGTATCGCTGAGACGAGGGCACTCATTGGCAAGCTTACCTGTTTCAGATCTGGTAACACACGCCCGAGAGTAATGCGTTTTGTGAATCGGGCTTTTTCGGGAACTGGTATCAGTTCTTGTGATTACGCAGCACGAGTCACAGAGCGCATTGACTTTCTGAAACAGAAAGTTTATGCATGGGCAAACCGTATTCGGAGATACAAAAAAAGAGTAGACCGATATACTCAGAATCGTTCATTCCAAAGGGATGAGAGGTGGGTTTATAGAAGGTGGGAGCAGCCTGATTTAGTGAGTGACACACATTTCCCAGAAGTTGAAATTACAAATACATTTTGGCATAACATCTGGGCAATGCCTGTCACTCACACAGAGGGTGATTGGATGCGAGATATCGAACGTTCGTGTGAGTTGATTGATAACATGGAGCCAATAATAATATCTGACATTGATATAGCTTATGCAGTTCGTTCGCTGCCGAACTGGAAAGCAGCGGGACCGGACGAACTGCATAACTTTTGGCTAAAGTGGCTCCGTAGCTCACATGTATGTTTGGCATCTCAATTTCAATCATGCTTAGAATCAGGTTCGCTTCTGACTTTTATGACCACAGGCATAACTCATCTGCTCTATAAGTCTGGCAGTGCCACAGATCCCAAAAACTACAGACCAATAAAGTGTCTACCAACAGTTTATAAAAATTACTCACGTCCATTCTGAGCGTAAAGATAACATCTCATCTATCCAAAAACACCATTATAGCTTACTCTCAGAATGGATGTCGAAGTGGGGCCCGTGGCACTAAAGAGCTCCTTATACTTGACACGATTATTAACCAACAAGTTCGCCGTAACCGAAAGGATTTGGCAACATGTTGGATAGATTATAAAAAGGCCTATGACTCTGTGCCGCATACGTGGCTCTTGAGGGTGATGGAGTTGTACAAGATTGATACAACTCTATGCACTTTCTAGAAGACATGTATGCGGCAATGGAGAACCGTCCTTTGCTATCCAGGATGTCGGCGGTCTCAGGGTGACGGCGAGTTTATAAAGATCAGGCGGGGTATATTCCAGGGTGACAGTTTGAGTCCCTTGTGGTTCTGCTTAGCTTTGAATCCTCTTAGCACTTTGCTGGAGGGTTCAGGACTAGGCTATTGTTTGTGAAGAGGAGGTGAGGTAATATCCCATCTCCTTTACATGGATGATTTGAAACTTTTTGCCTGCAGCAAATTCCAATTGAAAAAATTACTAGAGGTAACTAAAAACTTTAGTAAACTTATCAGTATGGAATTTGGTGTGGATAAATGTGCAGTCATGCATGTAAAAAGAGGCAGGATTGTGGAATCTGAAGGGATGGAACTCTCAGATTCCACACACCTTAGATGTCTTTCCGCCAACGAAACTTACAAGTATCTAGTTATGTCACAGTCGTTAGGGGTAAATGAATTGTCTATGAAGCAATCGTTACAGGAACGCTTCTTTGGCCGCCTGAAAAAAGTACTCAAAAGTTTTTTGTCAGGTGGTAACAAGGTGCGGGCCTATAACGATTGGGTCATACCAGTTCTAACCTACTCCTTTGGCATACTTAGATGGACTCAAACTGAACTAGATGCCCTGGATAGAAAAGTTCGTACACTGCTTACCGCGTACCGAATGCACCATCCACGTTCATCGGTCATGAGATTGTATATCGTGGTTTTTTAAATGCCAAGACCCTTCATAACCGCGAGGTATGCAACCTTAGAGATTACTTTCTCTCCGCTGACCTGGATGTGTATCGGGATGTGGTGGCAGTTGACAACGGACTCACTCCGCTTGCTCTAGCAAAAGAGTACTGGCGCAAACCAGCAGTACTTAGTATTACAGATCGCATGGAGATATGGAAGAGCAAGGAGTTGCATGGACGTTTTTATCGGGCCTTAAATGGGCCCGATGTAGATTTATTAGCATCAGTATCCTGGCTACGGTTCGGTGGCCTCTTCGGAGAAACTGAAGGTTTTGTCTGTGCAATTACGGACGAAGTTGGTATGACGAATAACTATCGGAGATATATCCTGAAGGACGGCACAGTTGATATGATATGATGATGATAGTCCATCAGCAACTTGCTCTTAAATATAACCTTGTGACTATGGAATTACCGTATTACAGGTATGTGCCCGACCCAGTTCTTGAAAATGGTCGTGTAACATTGTACTGGGATCGGTCTATTATCACTGACAGGACTATTGTTGCCAATAAGCCTGATATAGTGGTAATAGACCGATTAGAGCGCCGAGCAATGATTGTAGATATCACCATTCCCCATGACGACAGTCTCTTAAGGGCTGAAAAAGAAAAACAAATGAAGTATTTGGATTTGGCCCACAAGGTGGTCGACATGTGGGATGTGGATTCGGCAATAATTGTGCCGATAGTCATATCAGCCCATGGGTTGATCGCGAAAAGCCTCGACCAACACCTTCAGAGGCTCACGTTAGGCAGCTGGATTAAGGGCCTGATGCAGAAGGCGGTCCTTCTTGACAGGGCACGTATTGTGAGGAGGTTTCTGTCTCTGAAACCCTAACCACCGGTAGCTTGGTCCCTGTTCTCGATGCCGGTGGGACACTATTTTTTATATTTTTAAATATATTTTTTTTTTAAATAATAATGTATTTAAAAATGTAATTTATATGTTTTATAAATGTTAATAAAGAGAATAATAATAATTTATTTGACATTAAATATTAAACTTACATATACTTACGTTTTTATTGCAGTTCCTTTATGCGTTTTAGATGAAACTGTAGTACCAACAACAATTTCAAAGGCTTTGCTTTAAAGAGCTTAGACATTTGTATGTTTAAAGCCAGTTATGTGTATACTTTTATGTCAATGTCAGTTAAAAATTCAATTTCTTAGTTTTATTCATATTTGTCACGTCGTTTGACCTTTTGATTTTTATGTTATACATTGTAATTATCGTGATTGCCATATAATGATGATTACGGATTCAAATGCCATTAGTGTAGCAGTATGATATATCGTATTATTATTATGTAATTTTTAAAGTCGGACGACGTGAAGGAACAAACTTACACTGAGAGGAAGCCCTAGGTATTAAACTCTAACCCCACGCCGTGTTTCTCATAGCCGATGATGCTGGGGACCTTCTTATGTTTTTGCAATCATCTTCAACTTTACCAGTGGAAGCTCACTTAGTTCAACACTTTACTCGAGACGACGCTTCTCTGCCATGAGTCGTATTTAAAAGAAATGTGTCTACATTTGTGACGAATTCCCGGCCAAGGCGTAATTAAATCATGAACTTTTCTTTCGAATACGAGCAGCTTAATGTAAGCCACTTTCAAGCCGATATTGTATTCACGATATTATTCAAAACGTTTTAGGATTACAACAGTAACAGAAAATAATCTTCTGTATATAGAGATACTATTCATTTATACTTGGAAAAAAGCAAGCTCGTGAGAAGACTAATTGTTTAAATCCATTTCACCATTTAAATTCCTTCATGAACCAGATACTTCATAAGAATTGAGATATTAAGGTTCTAGGTTCAATCTGGTGGAATGCAACACACTCACATTGTCACACGTCTTTGCAAACCATTCGGAGAAACGATATTTAGGTAGTTGCCAAGATACTTTATAGTTTGTTTAATCGATCCTTAGCTAAATGGAGACTATATTATCGTTATACATTTTCCGTGTGGCATCATAGCAATAGAACTTCACTCTGAACAATATCAATTCTGAGGTACGAGACAAATGCTGTATTATGACATATAAATCATCTTTAACTTGTATGTTCGTAGCAGTTTAGACTTGGAATTACTCTTTGGTATGCACCGGATATGACCGACTGACTGTGGAAAGTTTTAAAAGGGATCCTCTATTTGAGGAGAAACTTATAACTTAAAAATTGTGTACTTTGTTTCTTTTCGGTTCTTCTCCATAGGGTCTAGGTATTGAAACTGGCTATTAGCTTCACGACTGACTGATGGACTAACGTACGTACAACTAACTAAAGTCTAACTTCTAAAGTTAACATTGGCTTTGTTACTCATGTGGAGATACGGCAGTGCCCTCGCTAAGTGAAAAAAAAAAACAAACAAAGGCACGGCCGGTAACATCTTTTCTCGAAGTCATTTGGGGCATTTTCGACACCCTGTAATTTTCATTTAATTTGAACTTGTAGTTTAAGAACTATTGCAATTCAAAGTTCCTTAATTTTGTCACCGACTCGCTTACTCACTCATCATCTAAATTCTATGGTACTTCTAGCAGACACACAAGCTTTAAATTTACTACACAATTAGTGTTTAGCCTATATAGTAAGGAAATACTCACATATAGCGCAATTTCAGTCCCATTTCTTGGATATATAAATTGCAAAAATAAGTTTGTAATCCTATATAATTAATATGAGATTACAGGGTTACTCTTGTAGTTCATGCCGTTTTTCGTAGGTTAATAGTGGATTCGTAGGTTAAAGAGAGGTACAGTGGTTATAAACTAATACTGTTTCCTTTAATGCTTACCCTATGACTTTTCAATCGTACACGCCGATAGAATGGCCATACAACAAAATCAGCCTAATATAAGCGCTCAGAGTACTTTATTTATGTTTGTGTATGCTCAAATTTGGTTCCTAATGAACCAAATTTGAGCACAATGGTCATTTAGGACTATTTAAAATAATAGATTATTTTTATATGGTTATGTTATTTAGGCCAAGGCCAAGTCATCCTATTTATTAAAGAAATAAAGATGTCCAATACTGATACGGTAACTATAAAATGTTGTTAGTTAACAGGTTTCAATTAGATCTCACAACTTCTTCTATGTTACGTTTTTGGTGGAATTATACTTATTTTTAAACAGTCATTGCATCATAATGTAATAATAATAACATTTATAAACCATATTGTTTATATATTCATACCAATTTGTAGCTGATTCGCTTTATTTGTTCCTACATTCGGGATTACAGAATATTACTCATCAATATTTACTCTACCCATTAAGCGTCAAAAGCTGGATTTAATAATGAAAGTTTTTATAATCCTATTTGTAGGTATACCTTTTAAACCGATGTTAACTAAAGTTTGGCTTTCCACTATATTAAAATAGAAGCATTTTTGTAATTAGAGCACAAATAAGTCATTATCCCCACTTATTCTCTAGTGAAATTCTCCCAAGGAAAGCTTTACGTGGGCGTATGTGAGTCAGAATAACATATCATCTTGTGTGGGCATCGGGCAAACCGATGAAATCCAGCTATTCTCACAACATTTTTGATTTATTGTACGTATATTAAAGCGTGTTTTGTTTGTTACATGTATTCTTATGGTTATTTTTAAAGGAGGAGGTTCTATGTTCGGCTGTATGTATTTTTTATGTATGTTCACCCATGTTTCCGTCATCTATGAACCGATTTTAAAGCTTTTTTGTTTGTTTGAAAGTGTATGCTCCCAAGGTAGTCCCATTGCCACTAAGTCTGGATCTAATGATTTTATCCGAGAGAATCAGAAATGAAGGACAGATGTAGTGTTTGTTGATTTTTCTTGAAATTACGCAACATTGATGGCGCCACGGTTTAAGTGTGACCTCGTCACTATGCCGCGCCAAGTGTTGTGGGTTCAAATCCCACACGAGACCAAAATTTGTGTGATTCACAAATAGTTGTCCTGAGACTAAGGTGTTCTTTGTGTCCATTGTTAAAAAGTTTGTGAAACCCCCGGCGACACAGGAATATTCCTAATCCGGGAGTTGTCTTTCGAAATAAAAAAGAAGTTATTGTTATTAACCGACTGAAAAAAGGAAGAGGTTTTACGTTTGGCGGTATGTATCTCTATTTATAACTTATTCAATCAAGTGCAGTATGTTGCTAGAAAAATCAAATTAATATCTTATCACCTTATCTAAATAAAGTTTGGGGCTTTTTTAACTACAGTTAATGTAATGATCTAACGTACTGCAGTTTGGTAACTTACATTACAGTAAGTAATGGACTGAATACCGTATTTACTCAGTACGTACGTACCTTACACTAAAAATAGAGAAATAAACACTTTAAAAACAAAGCCGGCTTCAAAAAGCACTAATAAGGGCACTGAAAAGTGAAAAATAATCGATTTAAAACTTAACTGAAAAGACTACAATACATCCTTTTAATATTATAGGTAACGTTATAAAGGCACTAGGTACCTACTGGTCTGTTTGAAGTCGGTGCCAATCCTGAAACGTAATAAGTAATACTTAAGGATATAAACGGCTCAATTAAGAACGGAATAATATTTTGTTAATTTATTAAAGAACAACCTTTCAACTGTCACAACAGCGTTCGGTTCCTGAAGTAGCATATTCAAATTTAGAGAAGGTTACTGCCAAAAACCACGGTTAAAAACAGTATTAAGTATTTATATCAGTAAACAAAATAAGCAACGTTTAATATTCATAGTATAGTCGCCCTAAATGCAGAGGTTTTGAGAGGCAGCCATTACTGTCCGGCCATTTAGTGGCGTCTCGTGATACTCCTTACGAGTCATCTTTTATTTAAAGAGTGTTTCATTTCACTGGCACTCGTCCACTCGAGCTAATGGTGGACATGTATTTTATTGAGAATTAGGTTTTCTAATTTTGCTAGCTCTTTTCTATATCTTAGTGTGTGATATTATAATCTGTTTGGCTGTATTCAGAGTGCATGAAAAGTCAAATTATGAAAGCTGTCCACAGTTTCTTATAAATTATACATATTTTGAAACTGTAACACCAACAGAGTGATTTTATTTCTTTAGAACTGCAAAATCTTTACTAACTTTTAAACTTTCGCGTTCCATGATATAATTATGTATTTATACAGTCAACCTGTGACCACGGCCAGTGCAACCTGGTCGAAACGTTAGGCAATTCAGAGGTATGTAATACCTTTTCGTATTATGTGTATATTATAAGCAAAATCTTTTCTTTTTCTATATTGATAATCAACAGCTTTTATAAATAAATCACTAGCCAGAATTTTAAATGACAGACTTCTAGTATCCTTACAAAACTTGAGATAGATTTTTTGTTCTAGTATTTGCTTTTAACTATTAATTTACCTTGAATGTTGATTAAAATTAGTACACAATATTGCACCTTTAAATAATATAGGTAAATACCTACGAAGACGAGTTGTATGTCTTATTTTACTGAGAAGAACAGCTATGTCAGATATTTGAGAATTCACATATATTTAAGATTTAATAAATAACATAAAATACTTTATTTTGTTTTCATCTGTTCCTATTTCAATTAGTATTCATACATATAGAGAGAAATGAATGGTCTATGTGTAGATAATAAAAAAAACAACTGGTTCAGTTTTACGTATTCGCAGAAAATGTCCCCAAACTATTCAGATTATATGGATTGACTTGCCGATTAAAACAAGGCTTGCGAATCACTACATATTATTAAACAAAGTCTGTATGTCTGAACGCAATAAACTCAATAACTGCCGATGCATCACGCATTTAATTTAACAATACTCAAGTTTAATAATAATATATTTTAATAATAATTATATATTTTTTTATATACATAGCTAACGTAACAAAACAGACATCATTGTAAACTAAGGCAAATTGACAAAGAAGACTAGACGATAAAGTTTATTAAAATAATAAACAACTTTTTCTATAATGAAGTTATAAATCCAGTACCAAACTCATAGTTTTGCAACTTAATATCGCGAAATAATTTTTACTTTTAACGACTTGTTTCTCTCTTAATACAAGGGAAGGAAAACCGCTGATGAAGCGACATCAAATGAGATTTTGTGTGGGAAGCGTCTTGAAAGGCGGTAATTGTATCAATTAGTATGTATTTATACTCCATTGTTATTCAAACCTACATGATAGAAGGTTATCACATCCGCCTACAAGCTAAATGGCTCCATACATAATTTATACGTAAAATGGATATGCTCTGAAGTTTGTTTTCCAGAATTTCTCGTTCAAAATGTGTGGTTGCTAAATAAAGTAGGTTCCTTAGCGAAGACGCTCTTTACACATGTTTAGCATCTATTGATTTTCTGAGAGTAAACTGGCGGCCGCGGCGGTCCTAACTCATTGTGCCTTTACCCCTTTTTATCATAGAGAAATTAATATTTGTACAGACTCTCTTTCGCCGAAAGCAATATCCCTTTCGAATATTGTCAGAAAAGTTGGAAAGCCAGAGGGTTTGTTCCAATTATAATGAAAGTATCGACATTTCCGTTATTTGGAGTTGTTTCGCAACTGTGAATGGCGTTCTTGGCCACAGTTTGTAATAACAATCCTAAGCAAGAAGCAACTAATTATACCGTAGCGCCGGGTAGTAGTTTCTAGGTCGTAAAAATATCGGATTTTTATTACCCATCTGCCTACTAAGATTGATTGATGGTTGGCGGGGAACCCTCTCAATGTCAATCGCATGACAGTTTGATGAGGCAGATATTCTTTAACGGATAACTAGTTTAAAAATGTTAGGGATCTGTAAGGCAGATTTTTTTTATTTTATACTTTCTGCCAAAAATAATTGCAGCAATAAAAATATGACACGCCCTTTTCACCCATTTACAGTTGGAATTTGGCAAAATCCCTTACGTCGTCAAAGGATATTTTTGTAGGCCAGGAACGAAGACCATACGTTATGAATGTCGTGAAACGATGTAGGTTATGTAACATATGTGTTGAGACGGAATAGGTATTAAAGTTGCTATATTAGAAAACTTGAGAATATATTTACTTAACCTTTCACGGGCAGCGCAATTGTGTCAAGACGACCTTCCGAGTGTAGTTATGGCAGTATAGCACTGAGTAAAGTTGAAAGCGAATATATAGTATTTAATAAGAGATAGCTCGTAGATAGTCAGTCCTTCGAATGGCCAGGAAAACTGGTCCTTACCCGAAAGGAGTTGTCTTTCGGATAAGGACAATTTCCCCGGCCTCCATAAGTGTTGGCCTGCAGACGTTGGGAAGAGTAATTCGTGTTCGTGGTGTGACAGGCACGTATCTAGGTAGCCAGGTCTATCGGGGGTTCCAGGAGTTCCTTCCTAGATACCTGAGCCCAGCCGTAAACACCCGTCCCGGAACAACTGGTTTTAAACGACTCAATTGTGCCGTAACAGCGTTACTGAACTCTAGGTAAGGGGTTTCCAGAATAAATTCCTAAAATGATATAGAAATCACTTTCAACAAAGAACAGAGACAGTTTCCTCGCTTCAGAGAAAGCGCCTTTGTTCTCTGTGGATAATTTGATATGACCTCGTGTCTCTATTACGGCACAGGCACTGGCGTGGGGTCTTTGGACGACTGTTCGATGTGATTTTATTCGACAACTAACAGTTCCCTAGCGGTTTCGCTCGCGTGTACATATTTATATATTTGCACCCTAATTCTTTTTCCAAAATAAAAGTAGTCAATAGTCAGTCAGTAGTCAGTAGTCTTTCTATGAAAGTCCCGTGGAAATTGGTAAACCCGTTCCGGAGATTAGCCGGAACAAACAGGCAGACAGACAGATAAAAAATTTAAATACTGATTTTTAGGCATAGCTATCGTGCAAATGTGAGCTTAAAAAACTACTATTTTGACAGTACAAACAGACACTTCAATTTCATTTATTTGTATTGATAATGACTATTGTGAGTGTCATTTATGTAAATATTTTAAGCATCCATTATTATACAATTTAACTAATTAGTTAGTTGAAGCTAGCTGTCTCTGGACTGCTAATACTTAAAGTAGTAATTTCCGGGTCTGTTTATATGTTTGAACATTTTGTTACATTGTCCTCACATATAATATTCACTTATAAGTAATTTAACCTAAAAATAGTAAAAAAAAGTTGAAAAAGAGCGTCCTTGGAGTTTCTTGCCTGTTTATTTGTTTATTTATTTATTTAGACTTTATGCACATTTGGTCCTGTTCTTCTTAATACGATCTTCATATTGGAACAGGCAACTAGCTTCACGACTGACTTATTCTGACTGATTGCTGATCAAAAATACCTATAAATGATTCTAATTGTGTTTGATTTGACGCATAAATTTGTTTGTAAATGTGCCCTCACAATTTCACTCTCATTACACCTTCATTTGCGTGAATTATAATGCGTGAAATAATGTACATATAGAGGAGTTATATGGAGTATTCATATTCCAATTTTATCACACTATTCACTTTCCTTATTCAACATTTTATACTTCATATAACGCTTAGTCGCTGCCCGAAATAACTCCCATAAGATATGAATAGCTCTCAGGAAAAATATAAGTAATATTACATTTACGGCTTCTTTATGAGAACATGTAATAATACTGTGTGATACAACTACTAGGTGCTAAGCTTTAATATAATATGATAAATTATTTTCATCTTTTGAGGGCACTTACATCCCAAAATTTTACATATTATGTACGTACATAACGATTAATTGAAACATATAATATTACTTACATGTTTGCCGTGTAAAGTCTCACAAAGTAAAATATTAACTTAAAATTGTAACTTTTATGTAACCTTAGTAAATTATGTTTTTTGTAACCAATTTTTGAGTGCTAAATTTCCAAACGACTCCCTTCGCCGAGGGTTCGGCGCAGTGGTTATGTCGATATTGATCTGTATTACGTTCTTTTACCAGACCCCACATGTACTTCACACATAACAGTTTTAGGGATGTTGAGAACACCATATACCAAAAGTATGTTTAGCGTAATAATTAATAATCATATATTCATTAGTGGCTGATATTATATCCATCAAGTCGGCTAATGATCTTTTCCAGCCAACTATCTTGGTCTAAATAGATATTGAAAACGGAAAGAAAAAAGTTATACTTCTGAGATTTGAGCCTAAAACCTATTCTGATTGGATAAACAAGTATAATCTTATAGGCAAGATATTACTGTATCAGAAGTCTAATATATCTATATAACACCTTACAGAGATAGAAAATGATATATTTTAGACGCTACGGGTGTAGCGTAGCTGCCCAGACTTGTAGCACACTCGTAGCGCCCGTGTAGCACCTGTCGCACTTAAGGCAGATTACCGACCACTTTTCTTTCTTAGCATAAAAAGTGCCATTTAGTTTATCCGTTCTAGCGTAACGCTATGAATTTATTTATGATGTGTACAATGACTATATTTATTATTTAAGATTTTTAGATTTTAAAACAAAATTATATATAACATAAATTTGTTATAAAATGTTTACTGCCGTAATTTATTTCTCGTGGACATAATATGAAAAAACATTTCTCTGACATAACATTTTGCTTATAGAGGTCCTTTTTGATGTAAATATTAAAATCTAGAGGGTTCATGATTTTTGTTGTCATACAAACATTTTACGATGTGCCATCCGCCAAGGCTAATATCGTTTGGTTCACGTCGTATTGAGGGAACTCGAGCCAACTTAATTACGAGCTTTCTTTGAGAACCCCTCGCTTACGGTGCACAAACATTGAAGATGTGAAAAACAATATTATATTGAGAGATTAAATGAATCAGTGCTTCGAGTTCGAGACTAGTGGAAATCCGCTATTTTGGGGCTTACAAATTTTATATAAATCAATAAACTAGCAGGTTGGAAGAGATAAGTTGCTATAGAAACAGTACAAACGTCACGCATCTACGTGTATGAGACGTGAAAACGAAGCATAATATATGTAATAAGGCACCGTGGGATTAAATAATGGCTTTGAGCTCGATGTGGTCACGGAGCATGGAGCGGCTGGGGTGTGCGTAAGGGGTTAACGACCCACCTTACCACCTGCTGTATGTATTTGTGTTTTCTTATTTTTATGTTGAAGAGAACGATATATGATATCCTTTTATTTTACAATACATCATCGACACAAAAAGTAGAACGATAATACAAAACTTTTTTATTACTAAATATAAACTTTTTTTTTCTTTAAAAACAATTTAACTCCCGCACTAGAAATAGTTCTTGTGTCGCGGGGGACTTTACAAACATTCAAACCACGTACACAAATAATACTTAGACTCGAAAAATCTACATATTACGTGTTATATGTGGGTAACACAAATTTTTGGGCGGTGTGGGAATCGAACCCCCATCACTCGGCGCGGCGTAGTGGCGAGGCGACCACTGTCTTTTAACGCCTTTGCAATCAATGAACAATCGATTTATTGTTAAGATATTGTTATTTTATTTATGGCAATAAGGTGCTATAATTGGTATAGGATGGTACATACATTTATAATCATACAACGGCTAGTGGTCAGCGACATTAAGACAAACAGCTTATAGTTGGTCATTGAAACTGGTCAACTATACTAATATAATAAAGATGAAGATATTTTTTGTTTGATTGTTTGTTTAAACGCGCCAATCTCTGGAACTAGCGGTCAGGTTTGAATAATATATTTTTTATTAGATTGAGTATTCATTGAGGTAGGTTATAGGCTATATAACATCACGCTACGGTCGTTAGGAGTGGATCAGTAACCATAAACTCAGGTGAAACTGCGGGGAACTCTTAGTTAAAATAAACTATTCACTATTGTGTTCACTTTGACTTAGACAATGTTGAAGTATTTAATGGTAATTACAATTTAATACCTTCACGCTTTCTCCAGAATGGGATGTTAACAGACACACCGACAAGCAAACGACGAAGTGGCCCTTTAAGGGTTAAGTTTTTTTTGAGGTAGGAAATTCCAAAAACAAAAAAGATATTTATCGATATTGCAACGCATAAACCTACGCAACACTAAGGGAAATGGCTTGTAATTATATAATTTACTGTTTTATGATTGATGGAATTCTACTGAGCTTATGTCCATCGAAACAGTTTATTAATTATTTTTTTTTATGGAATGTGGGGCAAACGAGCAGACGGGTCACCTGATGGTAAATTACTTCCGCCGCCCATGGGCACCTGCAACTCGAGAGTCACAAGTGCGTTGCCACCCTTTAAGGTGGGAGTAGGAGATTAGGGGGAGGGGGGGAAGTGTGGGAAGAGGGGGGAGAGGGGAAAGACGGGAATAAGGGAGAGGGAAGGGTTAGGGCCTCCGGTAACCTCATTCACGCGGTGAAATGCAATGCAAGCATTGCTTCACGGCCGGTTTTCTGTGAGGCCGTGGTAACGAGCGGAGTCGAGCCGGCCCATACGTGCCGAAGCATGGTTCTCCCACATATGTCCTCATCTTTTTCTAAAACATTTTATGGTTAAAAAAATAAATAGAGGAAGAACTATATATAGGTAAACTACGATATACAGTAAGTTGTTACAATACATAAATAATAACTACATGTTTTTTCTTATGTCAACAATTGTTGAAGTGAGAACTAATGTTTTTTCTCACTTCAATAATTCCAGGCTTGAATCCTACGCTAAAAGATTTATATATCAGACTTTTTACACAAAACCTCCCAAATAAGAGTCAAGAAAAATAATCTTTGTACAGTAATATTTCTATCTTGTCATATACCTATTTATATATAAGGCAATGGTATATTTCTACCTACGTTACATTTGTTTGCGATTTACACAACGAAATAAGAAACTGCTTTAGAAATTTATATCTAGTAGTTTCTTTACTGAATAAACTTACTACAGATCATATAATACCGCAAATTTTTTTTTTGCTATAAGGCCATTCTTCATACTTTCAATACTGTGGTTTTAAGGATTTTTGCATTAAAAAATATATTTTGCTCTTTAATAAAATGTGTTTTAAACTTTATTCAACACCTTTTACCTGCGTGGTAACATCTAAGAGCATAAGGAATTGGTTAAGTTGGAATCGAAGTGACTACAACTTTATGACTTCAGACTAGGCGCTTAAATTGTTTTTAAAATTTTCGCAACTTTTATCTTGTATCAGGTGTGAGACTTAATCACGATAGTCAGTTCACCCGAGACCAGGATCGGTCCGATCAATCGAAACGTCAGATAAACATGTATCTGACCTTATAAATATTACCACCATTAAGTCCTGATTTACACATCTAAGAGACGATTAAAATTTTCAACGTAGTTATCAGAAATCTAATTTTATAAAGGTTTTGTGTGGACAGGATTGTAAAAAGAAACATAGTCCACTCACCTACTAGGCAATGATTAGTTAAGGGGTGGTGTATTGTAACACCGCCCGTAATGGTAGGAACACGATAACACTTGATTATTTTTCGTCCTAGTGTTGCCGATGATCGGGTGTACGATTACCAAATAACATACCAAATGTGCTAATCACACTAATGCGTTAAAAAGATCATTATTTAGCTATTTATCATAGCCACCTCCGTGATGTTAATACCATTCTTTCTATTTTCCCCTTCATCTACTATTTTTCTATAAGTACCACATTCCTCTTGCAAGTTTATTTTAGGGTTCTTAGTATATTAGTGTTTCCTTTTAAAAATATTTATACAGATGTGAAAGAAACTCAAGGTAAAGGTATTTCAAATATGATGTTAGAGTAGCGGTAGTGGTTACTAGGGGTTTTAGAATCTATTGGTATGTGCCCTAATCTTTGTCTTCATCTTTTAATTATTTTCAATCGGCAAGTTAATAGCTAGTATAGTAAACCTATTGATAATCCTAACTAATATTATAGATGTGAACGTGAGTTTGTTTGTTTATTTGTTACGCTTTCATTGAAACTTTACATACATGTTTTCACGGGTACAGTGAGTAACATAGGGTTTCCTTTCATCCAGAAAAAAGTGAGTACTGTTCCCGAAAACATAGAAAAATAACGGGCAAAAGCTAGTTAATTATAAGTTTCCAAATATTCAGTGACAAAATCGTTACAACCAAAAAAAAAACAAACCAAAAATAAGCTGGTCTTGAAATATTTGCTACGTTTTTGTTAAAATTTTAATCTCGTGATAGCTTTGATACCCGCTTTGGTAAGGCAAAGGATCGACAGTTAAAATGATGTCAAGAGGCCCGACCCCATCAATCACATCTTACCCTGACACCAATATTTTCATTTGGTTTGTCCTTATATGAATAAGTTAAGGACGTGATATATTAATATATTAGCATTACAATGACTGTTTTAAGAGTTAATATATGTATATTAAAACAAAACGAAATAGTGTCACACACACGTCAAGTGCCAAGTGACACTATTTCGTTTTGTGTGTGCAGAAACTTGCTCATACACGTATGAGCAAGTTTCTGCTCAGACCCCCTCACGCGTGGAGAAGAACCTCTGCCTTATGGAAGAACGTGTTTACATAGCACTGCTAGAAGTAACGAACATTTTGGCAAATGTGCGATAAAAAGTATTAATATCTCTATAATTGTAGGGCATAGTTGTATGCTATCCCGCAGAAAAAAACACCTGGCAAAGGACAGCGCAGAATGATTTCAGACATAATGAAAGAACAATCATGAAAAAAATGCAATATTTGTTTGCATAATGTATAGTGTACAAAATGATCTCTTACATTGTCGATATTAAGTTAAGCCTAATATTTGAAGTCCCCTTACACAAAGCTATATGTGCCAACGTAATGAAATGAATACAACACTCGGTTAAAGTATTCCGCAAGATTAGGTTGTTCTACACGTACTTATAATCTCGTAGATGTTTATGTACAAGCATAAAATATAGAAAATATATGCAACAAATTGAGTTTCTAATCTTTGTTGGAATTTGGTTAACAAAGGCTTGTTTTTATTTCTTAACTTTTCTAAATCCCTATATTATTTCTAGGATAAAAAAAATCTTACTTTGAAACAATGATATGTTACGTTACGTTTCAATTGATAGATATAGTTTATTTTAACGATATAAGAACAATAGGGTCCAAGAGTTCATTCAGCGAAATGTTATCGGGCGCTGGGTCACATTCGGAAACTCTAATGAACTGTGAATAACTGACTGATCCCTTAGTCAGAGATCCCGTCTGATGCCTACGTAAATAATATGATATAGATAAATCTCACAACGGCAAAAAAAAACTATTTCAGTGTAATTAAACAGGAAATGTTAAGGCTAGGTAATTTAGAATGTATTTCTTTAAAGCTGCTTCTAAGACTGGAACTAGGTCAAGTAAATCTTGGATTTCATCTCCAAAGACACTTGAATATTATTGTCTACATGAAGAGCAAATAATGACACATTTTACGCGGCAAAAATAATCCCTCCATATATTTTTCATAAGACCAATTAATAACATTGTTGTTGAATAATGGTAACTCATTGACTGAAAATTATCTTTTCAATTTTGATGTTGTCATTCGTCACTTATCTAGTAGTATTTACCAAAATATGATATAAACGGAGTGAAAGATCCGGTGAAATTTATCTCCATTTAGTGAGTACGTAGTCTGATACTGATAAATCACGCGCCCACTCCAAAGCTCAAAAGATATTTTAAGCAATAATTTTTCGAATTCTAAATATAGCAGAGAGATAACAAGGGCAATTTCGTTATCGTCAAGGGAAGAAAACTTAAATTGGTTACAGTCATATCACGTGGCGTAAACTGGAATTGGGATCATCTTAGTTGACATTTCTCCATTAATCTATGTTACCATACCTGATTAATTGTATTACATTCAGATTTTATACACGGGCGCTAATATGTATGGCACTAGGTAAGAGGCTACGGGTAAAGTAAAACTTATTTCCCAGTTTATTTTTCAAAGGATTATTTAAGCCACAAATGCAGTTTATTTTTTGTAGCAACCCTGCACTCTGGGTTTAACAGCCGAGCGGGCGCTGTTTATGTCAAGCTAGTGTGATGGATAGGTAGGGGTGTAATAAGGCAGTTTATCAAAAATGACTTTCACTATGAATAAAGATTTCCAGCACACAAGTTAGCTTTTTGTCGTTATAATGGTAACAAATGTGTATACTAATACTGTAAAAAAGAAGTTTTAATGTGTGCGGGGAGTGTTTTGGGTACGGACAGGATTATTTCTAACTATAAAAAAGCATTCGACGGATAATATAGAAAGAATGAAATACCTAGTAATATTAGCCAGTCAAGTCTATATTTTTTTTTGTGTTATTCTAAGTTAGATATTTGTTTTTTTATGTTCTTAGGGTCAGTTGTTTTATATTTTTTAAGGTGCTGGGTTCGAATGACCGCTAATGTTATTCGAATCAATCAGAGACGGTTTTGTGCTCTCCGTCGTCTGGTGTGTCTTTTGCAGGATGGGAGACTCCAATTTCTTATAACTTCTATGGTTATAAGAAATTTAGTTACAATTCTATTTCCTATTTATATTTCCCAAAATACGCCTTGCGATAATTGAGAGTAGAAGGTAATGGTATAAAGCGTGTTTTTGTGGTACTCTTACTACTCAGGGTGTAGTCATAAACTTGGAGGCTTTGTTATGGTTACTCTTAAGAACAAAGTGGCTCTAACTTTGTCTAAGCAAGGTTTTTCTTGTATGGCAATAAACTCAAAAAGTACTAAACGGATTTTCATGCGGTTTTCACGGATAGATAGAGCGGTTCATGAGGAAGGTTTAGGTATATAATTTATTAAGGTTTTGTGTAAATTGATTGAAATATGATGATGATTGTTGAAGATGTTATTTTTTACCACGGCCTCACAGAAAACCGGCCGTGAAGCAATGCTTGCATTGCCTTTCGCCGCGTGAGTGAGGTTATCGGAGGCCCTAACCCTTCCCTCTCCCTTATTCCCGTCTTTCCCCTCTCCCCCCTCTTCCTACTCTTCCCCCCCCCCCTCCCCCTCTTGTCCTACTCTTAAAACCTTAAAGGGCGGCAACGCACTTGTGACTCTCGAGTTGCAGGTGCCCATGGGCGGCGGTAGTCATTTACCATCAGGTGACCCGTCTGCTCGTTTGCCCCCTATACCATAAAAAAAAAAAAAGATGTCTCTGCTACCCGTGCGAAGCCGGGGCGGGTTGCTAGTTTATTATACTTGTCTTAAATAGTTATTGATATAAATAATATAATAATATTACATGTTGAGCAATGAAAATTATAAAATTAAATACATTATTTTGATTGAAATTAAAGTTGCAATAGAATCTGAAATCAAAATGATAGACTTGTAAACATATTATTTACCAATTAATACGGTACTGCGTTATTTCATATGTTTGCCGATTATTCGTTACTGTTGTAATTAAACAGCTCGTAACATCTCTATTCAGGTTTATTATTTCTTAAATGTGGTATACATGTCAAGGTAATTGCTAGATATGGCTCCTTCCTGCTAAGCTCCAAATATAACAGCAATCGTATTATGCGAAATTTAGTAAACAGAGATTTGGATCAAGTGCCTGGTGCACATGGACATTCAAGTGATTAAAGGTTCTGAGACACCTGTTTAATCCACATTCGTATGTCTCCTAACTTTATTACATACGTTAAATGTCGTATACTATAGTTTTAAGCAAGAGGATATCTACCTTAAACAATATACATGTTCACTTTAGTGCACATGTTTTTGAAACAGTTTTAATGAAAAAAAAGTAGGCATTCAAGGGACTGCCGACAGAATATAACATAACTTCACAATGTATTTGCATATACATACACACACATACACATCTGTGAAAATATAATTAGGTTAAAAAAATTAAATTAAACAAAGAAATCTGGAGATAGACATTCGCATTCGGAAATACTGGAGATACACATTTGCATTCGCGAATGTAAAAAATCCTACATCCGTTACATCACTAGTATGCATAACAACATTAAATACAATTGAATCATAATAAATCTTCGACTTGCAAAAAATTAATTAACTTTTAAACTTTCGCTTTCCATGATCCTGTCATCATGCCAGTCAGCCTGTGACCACGGCCAGTGCAACCTGGTCGAAAGTCAGGCAATTCAGAGGTATGTAATACCTTTTCGTGATCGCGTTAATTATCGTGGAAACATAATTGTGCAAACAAATAATTTTCATTGCTTGCAAGCAATCTTAAGAATGCATACGAATAAGCAATAATAATTTCCCGAACACTTATAAAAGTACCCTATTTATGTTTTTATGTCTTACAAGTAAAGCTTGCAATCATGATGGAAATTGGGATGTGGCTTCTTACGAGCGGTCCAAATAATTTAGCCAGTGATAGCTCAAGTTTTGGGTGTCGCCTAAGGACTCCTCGCTACAAATTCCTTTGCTGTCCCTTGGCTTCGAAGTTTACAGTAAAATTTACGACAATCTTCTTTTTTCTGTATTTCATTAAAAGTTTCTAAGCCTAAAGATTATACTTCTCATTCTTTGAATAATACTTGTCGTAAATTTCAATATTTAAAATGAATCGTATTACTTTTAACTGATGTATTAAAACGAAAGTGAAAGTGGCGGCCATTTTTTTAATTATGTCCATGAAGTGGCCCTCGGCTCGCTGGCGATCAATGTTCTTTACTTAGCATTTTGTAGTTTTTGTGATAATTAAATGTCTACTGGCGCTGCGGGGACAGTTATATCTTTATATATGTATTATAAAACGTCACGGACAATCAATTATTTTCAATGAAAAATTGAGGACGTAAATTTAATATTATGATTTCAATTTTGGAACTGCGCCGGTTTATGTTATATCTATCTAATCTCCGCTGTCCCACTGCAGATAAAAGCGTCCCTTTCGTAATTGCCAACGAAACCTGGGTAAATATTGTTTTATGTAACTTTCTGGTATATTTTCGTCACTTCGGTAAAAATTTAATAGGAAACCGCTACAGGGCAGCTTCATGCCTCCTGAATTACGATTTTAATGGTAGTTACGGCTTAACTAATAGTATTTGGTTATTGAATTCAAACATAATCATGATATTTAATAACCATATATAACCACGCTCATAATCAGTCACCATCCAGTAAGTCACGTTCTTGTTTCACACTGAAAAAAATAGACACGATCTAATTTACATTAATGGATTGTTACATTTGATAGATATAAAGCAATGTGGAATAGATAAAACTTAACATATTATAATATCCAACAAAGCGGATTAATTTCATATCTCCGAATGTGTCCCTCGCGGTGACAGAAGGCGATGATAAATCTGAATTTCAAATTTTATTCACAACAACCTAATGGCCCGTCATTCAAAAAAATGTATTTGTTTGTCCTACATCCTCTTCGCTTGATAGGGGCTCTTGTATTTATTGTTCTAAAATAAGGTAATAATAACAGTAAAATTCGATTTTATGTTGGTAATGTTGAACTGGGAATACCCAGCTATAAAGTATCCCTTAACAGTCTTAATACGGTTAAAATTTAACAAGTCCCTAAAATCCATTTTACTGCTCGCACTTTACACAATTTTGTGTCTGTTGTATTCTGAAATGGAAATACAACCGATATACCAGTTTATTCTCTGCTTAGTACATTGTTATATGGCTATGTACGCATCAGATACAAAAATTAAAAGTAACGAGTACCTACATGTATGAAAGTGATGTTAAAATTCCCTGACGTTGTTTTGCAGATAATATGATGATGTAAATAAGTCATAATACAAGTTAATTGATACTTGAAATTTATTGATAAAATAATTACAAGAATAAAAAAACCCTGGAAAAATATTCATGGTATTTTGATACCACTCAGTTTGTAACAATACGTAATAATTTTCTACCATTAATTTTAATTACTGACCTGGACGGGCTTCGAAGCTTTATACTTTTAGAGGTTTCGCTCGTTATTATAATATAAACGGTGTTATAGTATAAATAATGGTTTATACTATAACATCATACGTCTTACAAACTAGAGACCTTGTATAATTGACGGCCTCATCGCTTTTTTTTTCGGGCCCATCGACCATCCGTTCCACGTGCTATGTGCCCTGCCCATTGCCACTTCAATTTGCTGACCCGTTCAGCTATATCGTAACCTTCGTTTTGTGCGTTCTCATTACATACAAGTAAATATACATATACACATAAAATATACGTATTGTATACACATATATAAAAATGCACGGAATCAAGAGCTCACCCCTCAACAAGTCAGTTAATGCTCAGTTACTAATCTTTAAAATTCTAAAGTTTTTGCCAGGCTGATGGCCTGTGGCAATGCATTCCACAGAGGGATAGCTTGTATGAAATTCATGGAATGTGTAGGTATTTTCAGTGTCACGTTCTCCGAAGACTTAAGAACCCTTGTGTATGTGTTGTGTAAGAATTGAAAACTTACTTTGAGATAAGGAGGAGTGTTAGGATTCAAAAGTGTACTATACAGAATGTTACAGACAGGTGTGGTCGTTTATTAGACTCCGATAAAAACGTTAATCGTGGGAGAGTCATGCTTCGGCACGTATGGGCCGACTCGACCGGAGTAATACCACGACCTCACAGAAAACCGGCCGTGAAGCAATGTTTTCATTGCTTTTCGCCGAGTGAGTGAGGTTACCTGAGGCCCTAACTCTTCGCTCCCCCTCCCCCTCTCCCACCCTTCCCCTACCCCCACCTTAAAGGCGACGCACTTGTGACTCTTGAGTTGCAGGTGCCCTTGGGCGGCGGTAGTCATTTACCATCAGGTGACCCGTCTGCTCGTTTGCCGCTTATACATATAAAAAAAATCGGAAAGTGCTAAAATTTTAATTTTAAAAATACAGAAATCTTATTTTGAAACTGACATACTGAACTTCAAAATTAACCGTATTTCGTAAGATAGAGGGCTGACATGAATGAAACCATGGCTATTTATTACCTAGAATGTTCGAAATGTCTGAGATCACTGTCAGAGATGACTTGTGCAGTTGTATGTACATACCTATATCAGTCTCCTGTTGACATAGTTATACCATTTGTAGTATAATCTTAAAA
Source organism: Euplagia quadripunctaria (assembly GCA_963859945.1). Classification (NCBI taxonomy): domain Eukaryota; kingdom Metazoa; phylum Arthropoda; class Insecta; order Lepidoptera; family Erebidae; genus Euplagia; species Euplagia quadripunctaria. The sequence continues at coordinate 12,089,811 of OY982574.1, forward strand.
AAATGTTGTTGCAAGATTAGTTGTTTCGTGAACCTCCGACAGACTAGCGACCCGTGAATGTGAAACAGAAGTAGCATCATCGTAAGTAAGTCTGGCTCGATCGGTACCAATGTTAATGGGATTCAATTGAAATGTACTCTAAACTAAGAGGTATCTTACAAATATTACCAGGAATAAATCTCCTTTATATGTAATAAAGTTATGTTGATCCGATCTGTAAGTCATGGGATTGTTCTGCTGCCTCTGAGAAGATACCTGATGTTATTTGTATACGAACATAGAAATATGAGTACATGTGAGTAAACCTTATATTTAACGAAACGAAATGTTCCTATTTCACTTTTAAAAATATAGCAGTAATTTTGCAACTGTTTAATACTTTAATCCATAAATAATAAAATAATGGTTTGTCCGTCGGTCGTGTGGAGCTTGGGCGTATAATCCGGGCGTGACCGTGTCGAGGAGGTTGTTTAATTGATGCTCATCTCGTATTCAGGGGTCTGGAACCACAAGTGAAGGTATTTACGAACTAAATCCTGGTTTCCAACGTACCTTTTACGAATATTAATAGAATAGCCTATAATTACAGAAAACATACTTTTACGGAAAACATTGTCAAAATTTGGATTCGTAATATTCTATAATTTAAATACCATCGATTATTATATGTGAGATATAAGACTCTGGATTACGTTGGATGCACTAAAAAGGCAAGGCAGTTTAGAATACTTGTTCTTGTTTACTATCTATTTATACCGCTAGTTTACTGCTCAGATCTCAATGTAATATGTGTAGGTACTAAACAGGTGGGTGGTGGAAAACAAACATAGTTTTTTGTAAGCGATATCGGATTTCTTTAACTCAGGGCAGTTCGAGGGTGCTCCGACTTTACATGCGTAGATTTATTCTATTAACTTTCTTAATACAGAGTTTCTTTGAAAAAAGTAACTTGTAATATTACTTTTAAATTAGTAACTTAATCGAGTCCTTTTTAATGTTTTCATGAACAAAAAGAAGGTTCTCTCCGATTAATAGGATTCTTTTATTTATTAGAAAGGGTTCACGGACTACAATGAGTCTGTATAACTAAGCTTACAAAATAATGTGAACATTTATTCTTATGTAAATGTATATTGAATAAACATTTACATAACATGTGAGTATGTATATGTATTGTATGTTTATTATAACATACTTCATGTCATTCAATATATATAGGTGTAAGTAGATTTTTTTCCAATTACTTGCTGGATATTTTTTAAATATTAAATAAGAAAAGTTATTTTTATCCTGTCAAGTTAGTATATTACTGTTTTGCAAAAGAATATCTATCGTCTATTAAGTAGTTGGACCACAATCTGCCTATACCTATACAGTATAATTCACCCAAAGGTTGTTTGGAAGCGATCGCAGTCTGCGATAAGCCTGCCCATTGTTACACTAATGGTTTATTGTATGCTATTGATTGCTAATATAATTTTGGTGTGCAATAAAGTGTTATCTGTCTTCTAATCCCTCTACCTCGTTTTGAGTTAAAAAAATCAACTACAATAAATCTTGAACAACAAAAAATACTAAGATAATTTTATAGTTTGCTTGTTTCCGACTTATGCCTATTAGTTTTGAACGAGCTTTATAACACTGAAGTTATAAGTCCTCTTTATTGTAAACAGTTAGCGTAGTCCAAGATTCAAATTCTGGGTAAAGGTAGAAAGAAAATAAATAGTTTTCTCTTGTATATTTCCAGTTTCAACGCTGTTTTAAAGAATTGGAAAAATGGAATTATACGTTAACTACAATTATTTTTATCTTAATAGATTAACAAGATGGCGCTCTTTAAATTTAATGTAAATCGCTCTGTGTTTTTTCGTATAGTAAATATATTGTTAGAAATAGATACAAAGTAAAGAGACATGGTAGGTGTTTATCTACGTTGTTAAACATTCGAGTTAAGATTTATTATAATGATACCTCTTCGGTCACGGACTCTTTCTTCATAACCGGGATATCCTCAAGAGAGTATCCTGCTATTCTGTTTCTAAATCATCAGTTACTTAGAAAAATGGAAAGACAACAAACATTGTGTATGGTACTGGCGTTTTTAATAGTTATTAAAAAGGCATTCGGTACTAGAAACAGCTATCTTAAGAAACTCATTTTAATTATTTCACATTCAATCAGGATATAAAGTATAAAAAGTAATAAACTACAATTTACAGCAAACCACCATGATAGGTTGTATGCCAATCAGAACAAATTATGTCCACTAAGATATGTAACTATAGTTCGACAATCTTTGTTTGTGTGTGTGTTTATCTGCGTTTACCAAGTATTTTGTGATACCAAACGATCAGTTATCTAAAAAGAAACCATAACTATGGAACAAGTTCGTTTTCTTCTATCTGACTCTCATTCAAACTTTATGGGTATATATCCTGGTTTCATGCGGACCTGTGATATCGGTTCCGTCACACGGTCCATATCATTTTGAAACTGAAAGATAATAATAATAGCCATAAGTACCTATTAAAACAAACAGTGGTGGACAATATTCGAGAGGTAAAAAAATTATACTAAAAAGGATTTAATTGTCTATAAAATTTCGACTTAAAACAGAATTATTAAGCAAATGCTATTTTAGAATCTATGAAATAGGGTGAATACTTACGTCAAAGCGATCGTCACAGACATAAACAGGAGAAATTAAACATAATATATAGACGTTGGACCTCGCCGTGCAAGATTAAGCCACTTATTTCGAACTAGTTGTGCTCCGCGCGGCTTCGCTCGCGTGTACATGTTTATATTTTTTGCGCGGAATCATAATTCTTTTTCCAAAATTCGAATAGCCTAAGTTACTCCTTATAAAGGAGGTAACCTGGAACAAACAGACAGACAGATAGACAAACATTTTAAAAATTGATTTTTTGTTATAAATTTCATGAACAATTTAGACGCATTTAGTAAAAAGCTGTTAAAGATAAATTTATTTGTCAAAATATAGTACAATCGATGTTAACATTATATTACGTTCCTTATACTCTACCGTTTCTGGTGTACAATTTTTGATCTTACGTAACTAATCTTAAAACTAGACAATAATATTTCTTTCATATATTTTTGTTATTGAGAAATTCGTTATGGAATTAACATTTCCTTATTAGTCATTTAAAGAATTTACATTTAAAGTTGTTAAAGTTAAGGCGAGTAGTGTTTTTAAAGTGTTATCGCACTGAGGGACCGCACTCTTTAGAGTTTGAGTTGAGTTCATTTCTAACGCAATCTATAAAATTATCGGAGATGGACCTAATGTTTACTGTTAGCAAAAATAGACGTGACGTCACAAGTAGACGCCATGGCACCGACAAGCGTTTTGGCGTAAATTTTTAAGGTTAAAATTAAAATAGTTATTTTTTCTACCAACCCATTATTTCTTGCAGAAATAAGTTTTTTTTTAAATGGTTGTAGATTTCACAACAAATCAGAATCTACACACTATCATCTTCATTATTTTCTTTAACAGCGAAAACAAATGATAAATATATTCTAATATTCGTTATTCTAGTATAAATTATAGATACTATATTTCTACAGCTTTTTGACAAGCCATTAAGACCGGCTTTGTGGTTCCTCGGTCATTATTTGTCCGACAGGCCTGCGAAGTCTTATGCTAGTCTACCTTGAGTCCAATCTATCGAAGTTCAAAATTATTTTACTACATTTTTTTTTTATTACAGGTCGATGAGTTGACGGATAGACGAAGTCTGTGAAAGATGCCATTTCTTGCAAATCGCAATTTAATTTTTTATATTTTTAATGTCGTGCATTGTGATCTTATTGATAACTAGCAGTTCCCGCGCGGATTCGTTCGCGTGTACATATTTATATATTTTGCGCGAAACCCTAAATCCTTTTTCTTTTTCCAAAATAAAAATACCCTAAGTTACTCCTTATAACACCAGCTATCTGTCTGTGAAAATCGGTCCACCCGTTCCGCAGATTAACCGGAACAAACAGACAGACAGACAGACAAAAATTTAAAAAACTGATTTTTAGGTATCGGTATTGTGCAAATAACTGTATTAGCTTAAAAAAACTATTATTTTGACATTACAAACAGCCACACACGCAGGGAAACAATTTCAACTGTAGAATAAAATTAGTTAATTTTATATTTTAATTGCCATTATCTAGGGAAGCATTTTTTTAGGAATAATATCACTTGTAAGTGGCGGAAACAGTTAATTAGAGAAGGCAACATTTAAAGTTCTGATCTTTTATCAATTTGCTGTGTTTGAGTTATAAATTTTAAATCTTAATTTTGATCCTATAAACTTATTTATAGTAAACACAATGATATCCGTATTCTCTCTTGCATATCCGCAACAAAATTTCGAGAGCTCGCAGTATTTGGGAGATCAAGTAGCAAAAAAAATTGGTATTCATATGCAGACATCAGCCGCAACCGCAGGTCATAATTTTAGCTGCTTTAAAATTGAATTATACATTTCGACTTGCCCACAATACCAGATTGGTCGACGTTTATGTTTACTGCCCTGGTTATGTACGTAATGTTATATAAATAGAAAATATACATTCAAATATTAAGTATAGATAGATATGTAGAGTTTTTTGACATATTTAATATAACTATATCTTATAACTTATTCCCATAACCCGTTATCCCAAAACAATGAAGACTCATTATAATTTTTATGTGAAAGCTGGTACAACATATGTAATTCTATTTATTTTATTAGAATTGAAATGCGGCAGTGTGTATACTGTGTTAAACTGCTATTCATTTACAGTGGTCCTATGTACCTATCAACAGGTCAGTACTATAGGTAGGTATGCCAGATATAACATCCTCCTCATTCGTGTTTTGAATTTGATCAATACACGGACGCCGTCGCCGACCACATCAATTTAGCTTTAATGAGATTATTCGGACAGTATACAGTGACTACCTTAATGGATATTGATGTAGGTACATGTACTGGTAACATAGGTATACTCATCTAAATGCATTTGTATAAATATTTTAGTAATACTACGTACCATCCAAAACAAATTTTAATGCTTACGAATTGGTTTCACGGTCCGCGAATAACGGCAAAGTAATTTCAGTTAATGATTTGACACTTTTACGGTCTTTCCGACCTGTAATTGGAAGGTGCGTGTGTTCCTGCGCTTTATTAGTGCGATTAGGGGCCGCTTTTATTACTAATAGCCCTTTAAGCAATTAACTAACAGTCACGCTTATGTACCAACAACGACAAAGTATGTTTTAGGGGAAGTGTATGAATTAACAGTGTGATTAATTTCAATAACAAACGCGTTATGTAAAAACATTTAACGCAGTTTAATACAATAACATTATGTATTATTTATTGCAGTGCCAATGGTAAGTGAGAATAGACTGCTGATATTTACCGATTACGCAAACAATTGGCACAGTCAAATATCTGAATTAGACCTTTATCAAAATATTTACGGTATTCTCTGATTGCCATTGTACAGGCTCTGCCTAGTTTGGGATCAGACGGTGTGTGAGATGTGTCGAGTTATTATTATTATTATTGCCCTTGACGAGCTAGTCTAAGCTGCGCATTTAGTGAAAATAGCGCTGTAATAATACAGTGATCCCTCAATATACGGTCAATCTTGAAGTGGTTGGAGCAAATTCAACTTAAACAATGCATAGTTATTAAAACTTGAATTAACGCGGTCAATAGGTGTTACATACCTTTCAATTGCAAGTGCAACTTGGTCGAAGCGTGGCAATTCAAAGGTTTGTAATAGGTACCTACTGATCGCGTTAACTCTCGTATAAATATTATATGTACATCATGGAACGCGAAAGTTTCTCAGTAAAACAAACAAATGCGGCTTAGGATTCAGTTATTTATTTCGAATTACTATTAAAAAGCACACTGGAAATGATCTTCCAATTTAGAGAAAATCAAATGTAGAATGTAATAGAATATTTTTTATTGTACACCAACAACATATTGTTTAAAATAAATATACAAAATGATTTACAATGTAATCAATTAAGGTAATTATAAATTATCTCAGTAATTCCTCCGAAACTTTTTTAGTTGTGTAATTGCTTGCATTAGCGACGCATAAATTACATTACACTTAAAGCAAACAATTATGTGCACATTGAACTAACATTTTAGAGTTAATGGCATGTGAAGGCGTATTGATTTTTTCACAGTAAACCGTGAATACTGGAGCTGAAACTGTGCCTGCATAATATATATTTAGTGTTTTTTGTAAAATAAAGATTTCTATATTTGTATAACTGTGCCATAATCTACGATGGCAAATATAAACATTAGGGTTTTAGTTTAGTAATGGTTCTAGAATTTGTCCTGCACTAAAATGCCACTCTCTAAAAGAGAAGCACCGCTCTCATTGTTGCTGTTCATTCTGTCCAAGCCTATTTTCCAGCGGCTGTCATCATTAAATTACGGTGTAGCTGGCCACTTGTCACGTTGTTCACAACAAGTCGCTACTGCAGACAGCGGTGACTGTTGCTATGAGAATTTATCTAAAACCCGGTGCCCTTGTTGAGATAAATCATTATAGCCAGACGATCGCAATTTAGGATTGACCTTGACCCGAGACAAACGTTGGCATGAACTCGTAATTGAACTTAAGTATTTGAATAATAAAATACTAGGTACGCCGGTCGTCGTGGTCGTTGGTGGCAAGCTTAACAAAAATTAATCATTTTATATATTTGCGTTTTCAATTAAGCATCTGTACAGTTTCTTTTGGTTTCTGTGTGCATAACAGTTTTTTATTGGGCACTCAACGAATATTAATTATTATTTAATAGATTTGGTCAATACTTATACTAACCATGTCTAAACGTGAGTTGCGCAGATGAGGTCATCTGCGCAACTAACTGAATACCATGATATTGTAATTGGGCCTATTCCGACAAAACCACCATCTTACCCCTTTAGATTCCTATATGGGTTTTCGGATGTCAAAATCAATTTACGATGCAATGTACTTTGGAAGAGTGCGTAGTTAGAAATTTCGAAAAAGAACTCGCCTTTGTGTGAACTATTTACCCGTGAAAAAAAAAGCTATATAGTTCTTGTTCCATCAACTTAGTACCTACCTACCTGAGAGATTAGATCAAATATACAGTAGATATACTTTCTCTTACAAAAATCGCGTCAAATAATGGCACCAGATAGTACTACATTATTTACGTGCATACATTTAAACCATCCAAATAATAAACCAGACACTACAGTGAATTTCCCTGTAAATATGTTGTAATAGTTTAATTCAAAAATAAGTTTTGCGTCTGTAGTTTATTACTCACCACAACAAAGTGTATCAGACTCGTGGTACATGTTTCACACTCTCGCTCGCAAGAGTGAAAAGAAGAGGCGCACAAGTTACGTATTTCAAACATAATAACGTTATTAAATTATCGTTTGTTACAGTGCTAATAGCACTGTAATAGTGTAGTTGATACTTTATTAAATTTAAGTTAAAAAAAATACCTATTTTATTGAGTGAAAACCAAAACATGTATGGTATAATATGATCGAAACCTGAGAGGTCTGATTTGTCCTGGTTGTTCATAGGGACCATTTCCCTTCTCGAGTGTGTTTAATATTAAATCAGATCAAAGAAATTCTCCAAGCACAAACTTTTAGTTAAAGGTTTAATAAGGATACTATTATTTACGTGGTAATTAACTAAGATATATGATTTATTTAGCAATCACCACGAACCTTTTTATATTTATATAAATACATCTTGACGTATATTTCCAAATCCTTTATGTTATTAGATAAAGAGTTTTATTTCGAGGATCATCAATTTAGAATATATAACGCAAAATATTTTAATTTGAAGTTGAGTAAAAAAATCGGCCCTTTTAGAATTTTTACGTCAAAGGTTTTATTGTGTTTGATTCATCTATTAACATAGTTTCAAAATACCAAAGAATAAAGCTTTTTACCGTAACTACTTATTGGATAATATACTCAAAATCTAAGTCTTCAATTTATAAATAATATGATTGCAAAAAGCATACCTGTATAAAGCTAATCAACCTATTCAGTTATGTCGAACCTGTAAGTAGTATATAAGTAATGCTCGTTGTATATGAAACAGCACTTAGTAAGAGAAAAGCGTATAATCTGCAGCGGAAACGACGTCTTTGTTACAGTAAAGCCGAGTCTTAAAGATTATGCTGAAATTCTTGCGATAAACATCACCTATGTGAACACTGTGCTTACGTTAGATGATCTTACGTTGATTTGTTTAAAAAGAAACTCGTTGAATAGAAAAAAAGAAAGAATTATTTTATTCTTGGCAATGTTAAATTAAAAGCTTACGCTACACAGCTCTATAGGCCTCTTTCATCCTTACTAATATTATAAATGCGAATATGAGTTTGTTTATTTGTTACACATTCACGCCTTAACCTGTTCGTGGGAGAGCCATGCTTCGGCAGGTTTGGGCCGGCTCGACCGGAGTGATACCACAGCCTCACAGAAAACCGGCAGTTGCATTGCTTTTCGCCGATTGAGTGAGGTTACCGGAGACCCTAAACCTTCCTCTCCCCCTCTTCCCCTACTACTACCTTCCCCCTTCCCCTATTCCCACCTTAAAGGCCGGCAATACACTTGTGACTCTTGAGTTCAGTTGCAGGTGCACATGGGCCGCGGTAGTCATTTACCATCAGGTGACCCATCTGCTCGTTTGCACCCTATGCCATAAAAAAAACTACTCAACTTTTGTATACAATGAAAATTTTCAATACACGTTGCCAGGGGTACGGAAAAATAGGACCCCTCACATCCAGAAGAAAGTAGTGTTCTCGAGAGATAGAACAAAGCCTTTAAGCGAGCAAAGGCCTGGACAAAAACTAGTATCTTAAAACTTATAAAGGCATTTTCCCAGCTTCATTTCTCTTTTTGTGACATATTGCACGCCCAAAACAGACCACAACAAAATACTTCTGCCTTCTGTCAACACCTACCGTTTAATTATGTTTAAATAAGGTATATTTGACGGTCTCATATATCATGTCAAAACCTTTTACCGTTTATATACAGTCACGTCACGAAACTCGGTCGAGGCCGTAAGCCATGCACTGTGTAGAACAATGCTACGACTTGCTACGCCACGGAGCTACGAAATTTCAGTTTTATGTCTACGCTGACTTCTGTTGCAATGTGTTGCAGCGATATAACCGTTGATTAGTTTAGAACAAATGTAGAGGAACCTTGGAGAAGTTGGTAGCGAAATTGTTTCTCCTTAGACGTAAAATAATGAATTTACAGTACTAATTGGAATATAATTTTGCTTGTTAAGGAATTACAAGTGACTTTTGCCGTACGAGCGCTTCCCTCATACGTTATATGACAAATCTGTGTCGTTCCGAACCTGTAATTTTGTCAAGTGCGAGATAGAAGGCAATGAGGTCGCTTTACTGATTTAATTACATGACGTACTCGTATGAGGGAAGCAGCGGAGGAGGAGTCGAGTGTCGTCACGATTAGACTTCATTGACGGACTCCGAGGGCACCGCGCTCCCCACAGATACCCCTAAAGTTCACTCTGTCTCTACATTTAGCAAACTAACAATCACTATGTATGTAACTTATGTTCTGGTGACTTGTGTCGCGTTTAGGCAACTTAATATTAACAGTAATAAGAAATTTGCGTTACGTAATTCACGTTCTTTGTAAAAAGTTTTGAAAAGATTACAAAAAATGCTGCAAAAAATGTTATGGCTTCTCTCTTGAAAAGAGTTGTTTCCTTGAGTTATTTAAATTACTTTTAACTTTCAATCTTGTCCTTTGAACATTTATAACACGCTGATGTAAAATATTTTGTATCATGCTATTTTTTTATTATTATTTGAGGTATGAGGATTGCCTAGTTACGATGCACACAGGTAAGCTCCACTGTTACAAACTCTTCTTGCGAAACTAAACTACTAATAACTGATTTATTCACCAAACATTATTTACACTTCGATGGCAACTTAGCCAGCCTCTTTAGAAATATTTTAATAAATAACGTGTTTATGGTTTACAAAGATAGAATTTAATTCTCTATTCTCAAGAATGCTTTTAGACATAAGAGCAATAATTTTTAGACCGACGCCGACTTGAGTTAATTTGTTGATGGCGCAATTCTAATATCAGACTACTTCTTATACAGTAGACACAGCGAGATAGCACTAGATAAGACAAAAAACCTCGTACCGTCACAAAGGTTCCAGTTAAAAAAAGATTGTGGATTTGAGCATCATCTCAAACAGCATGTTGTTGAACCGGGAACGTTTTTCTTCTCACTTGAGACGCTTTCGCTATTGTAATTAAGGAAACTCTTAATGCAGTATCTAGTTTTTTAATCTTTGTACGTAGTCACCGGTTTTTGACACTAAAATCTCATTTTTATTGCACACCGTTTTATTAAAATGCTTAATTGAAAAGAGACAAAACTATTAACGTATGAAATTAGAGGATTCGCATTTACTGATTCATACAATTGAGCACGGATTACAAAGTTATTATCTGCCAATAAGATAAGATAAGATAACTTTATTTGTCTAAACATGTGTACAGATGGTGTTACAGTAGGTATGTTAGTGAGACTTGCAAAAAAATATATAATAATATGGGTTTCGAAGGTTAGGCCCGTTTCTTCATATTCCGGTATATTAGTAATAGAAATAAGTTACACTTCGCATTGATTTGCCTGTCTGATATCGGAGTTTCATATAAAGGGAGCCAAAGTTATTTGTGTTGAGATAATCGTTAGGTTTATTGAAAAGATCGAAAGGCCAGAAAGTAAATTTCCGTTTTATGTTTAAATTTAAAGTAAAGTGGTAGTTATAACACAGTGATCTGTCCGATACCTACGAATCTTAACAACACTAAATGGATGTGATTCAATAATTATGTTATAAGTACATTTTTTTTTAACCACGCTTGCTGAGCTTGGAAAAGAGGCTACTTTTTGTCGTTGTTAGGATGAAACAGGGGTCAAAAACTATTATGGGGGAGATTCTACGCATACGAAGTCACAGGCAACAGCTAGTATTGTATAAAATCTAATTTAATAATACGTACACACACTAGCGTTATAGCATTGAAATCAGTATGATCTTTTTTACCAAAAAATATAGTTGAAAGGATTTTCGATGTTCCATGGACATTTAAGTTATGCTGTTCTTTCTGTCAATATTGCTCAAACCCGGGGAGGGGGCGGATACAGCTGTCGAGTCGGAGCCTTTTGACTCGAAGGCTGTATCCGTCCCTTTCGCCTCCTCAGACCTTGTTATTATATATACGTATATGAACTGAGCAAACTCATGCTACGAGCATTTTCAAAATGCGTCCTACCACTAGCATCAACGTAAAGTTTATTTGTTTTAATAACAGTGCTACGAGTTTTAATTGTTATACCACGAGTTATGGCTCTGCACTATTTCGTTATTACCACGTAATTTAAACAAATGGGAGTCACTGTAACTAACTTTGCAAAATGGTTAACAATACATATATGCTGGCCCACACAGACTAGATGGCTTTTGGAAATAGCGTATTCCTCAGCATGTTCGCTACTTGTAGGAAGTCTTTAAAAAAATAATCCATTCCATGTTATGAGCAGCTCTGTCTAGAAACCGAGGCTCGTTATTGTAAGTTGTAATACATAGTCTCATGAGGTCTGGTCAAGAGACTATGAAAGACAAGTCTTTCAATTCTAAAGTTATCTAAATTTGGCAGAGTAATATTCTCAGAGTACACTTCCAGTGTACTCTAGTTGTATTAAATAAGTCGACTCGAGAGACGATGTGGACATAAGGTTTTCGTTGTGGTTCAAACCAAATACGGTAGAATCTTAAAAAAATAACAGTAACACTGATAAAAAATTCAAAAATATAATTTTTGGAACCAGGTTACAGCACCACTTCGGATTTTAAACCATCTACAGACCCACTCAGACATACAAAAACTCGGTTGCAGCATCCAATACCGGGTCATGCATTAAAAAAACATCAAAATCAGTCGTTCCGTGTAGTCAACAAAATGACACTTCTATTTTCTTAAATACTTTAATGTCATTAAGCCAACCACTTTCTTTTGTTATGAAAACAAGTGACGGCAAAACACCCCAGCTCAAAGCGTCAAAATTTGACATGGAGATTATATCTTTCTAAAATAACATTAAAATTTCCGTCTTTACCCGTTGATTTTCCATGCATGTATGTCAGTATTTAGTTCATTCTGCTAACGACATCGTTTGTGGAGTATAACTTGAAATTAAGGACTGATGACCACTCTCGCATTCAGATTCATTAAATTACACAATACGATGGTTGTACATTATTTGTCCTGTTAGTTTAACCAAAGTTGAATGACCCAGCAAGTTACAATCTGGTTAGTTATGACCGAGTTATTAACTTTCCTTTATTATGATTTACATTTGTGACATTTATAACATAAATTTTATATAAACTTATTGTTTTAACATGAAATTGTTTTATTGACGTATTGAATGTTTATTTAACTAGCTGCCATTTGTCTACGGTACATTGGCATCGCTTGTAAATAATTTATAAGGACTCGCGGGTGAATGGTGAATGCTTATTGCATTATCAAACTTTTGACAGTGGGTTAGCTACCGGCTTTTAGATGAACCTATATCATGCTCCTTACAACATATTATATTCGGGTATTAAATATATACGAACAAAGCACTTCCCAGACTTACAATAGAATACTGTCTGAGTTTGTGTGTTCTGATACCTAGTATCTAGGTGTTTTCAGTAGTGTTTTTATTGGCTAAGTCATTAAACACCTTGTCATTTTGTCAGTCATTTTGTGTGCTACAACCTTCAACCTTCTTTAGTATCTAGGTACACTTAAAAGTCTAAATTGTTATCAATCGCTTGTTTTTCATTAGAAGTAGTCTTTTAACCCTAATTCAATTAAGTTTTGTTTTGTTTTTAAATATTGCTCCTACAAGGTATATGAAAAATGCTTTCTATTTATGTTTTAAACGTTCTGGAGCGGTTGACTAGAACTTGGTTTAAGTAGGATCACTGTGTCTTTGAAACTTTTTTTATTTAGGTTACTTAAGTAAGTCTCCACTGCGTTTATTTTCAGGGCCTTGTTCTAACTACGAATAATCAACCCAAAGTGTAAGATATTTTAGAATTGAGGTTTTTATCTTTTTCCATACCATTATGATCATTTATGTATGTTCAGTTTTTGTAACCTGTTTCATAAACACTATTTGGACAATATTACGTGAAACAGATATATTAAAAAATTAACGCACATTGTCACTTTAAACAAACCTTATAATAGGCAGATATGCCATAAAGTCTATTTAATTCTGTTCTAAAAAATCTACCTCTCCAAGAGTAATATGAATATTATGCATAATATCGCAGAGCCGCAGGGCAAATGTTGTTTCGTTACATTTTTGGATAGCTTTAAAATTTAATTTCCTCGAGAGTGTCGGGTCGGATGTTAGACATAAGCAGAATAGGGTGTTACGGTAAATTACTGTTAAAACAAAGATATTTTAAGTTTGAGTGCGGGCGTGAAAACTGTCAGGTGAAATAATGGTCTACGTCGCGCCTTCCGTTAGAGCGTGTTCTAAGTTATCTACTGAAATTGTGTTGGCGTTACAAAAACATTTCACAGTTTTCTTTAGAGCCATTGCCGGTTTCGGCCAACAGAATAAGTTAACCAACAAGTTGATTTGCCTTTGATACTTGACATTAATAATTCTTAGCAAAATTCTACAACACATTACTTGTCCTGACAAGGATATAAATCAATGGTAAATAACGGCAGGCAAGCATCTACTGTTAATTTTTTTCCCTGGCTGATAAGAGTGTGGATTTTTGAAACGGTTTACCTGTACTGTATATGTAAGTATTATCATTATTATAAATTATGCAACCTCTGCACGGATGGCGCTATGGTTTAAGTGGCCACCTCGCCGCGCCGAGTCTTGTGGGTTCAAATCCCACACGGGACAAAAATTTGTGTGATCCACAAATAGCTGTCCTAAGTCTGGTGTTCTTTGTTTCCCCTTTTTTTGAATGTTTGTGAAGTCCCCCGCCACATAGGAATATTCCTAATGCGGGAGTTGTGTTTAAAAAAAAACAACTATAATATGTATAACTAGCTGTCCTCGCAGTTTCACCTGCGTTTATGGTCACTACCCCGCTTCTATAGGTTATAGCGTGATGTTATATAACCTATAGCCTTCCTCGATAAATGGGTTATCCAACACTAAAAGAACTTTTCAATTCGAACAAGTAGTTCCTGAGAATGGCGCGTTCAACCAAACAAACAATAACACAAACTCTTCAGCTTTATAATATTAGTATAGATATTAATAATCTTCTACATATAAGACCGTGCTACCACACCAGACAGACCAAAATGCATATTTATGCACACAAATATTTGCACGAATCGTGTTGCTGCCGAATGTTCTATGTATCAGAGTCATTCGTATTTAATTGCGTCCGTCCGTATTCCTACTCTTTTTGAGTTTTAAATGTTATAACATAATAAATATACACACATAAAAAATCGTCCTTGTACAAACACGGCTATCGTAGTTTTACAATAATATGAAAGAGTTTGTTTGTACAAACTGTTGCGTAGCGAGTGGCGTGCCACGTCAACGTCCAATCCTATCTGAGGCGTGGATTACTACATGACAGATTCGCTTTAATTAACTTGTACCCTGTGTCAGCCGCTTCACTCTCCTTAATGACTGATTTGTAAATCTTAATCAAAATTTAACATAATTGCTACTGAAGGATTTAGATATAAGTAAATGATGTTATTTAGCACTTTCATGGAGAACTTTGAAATTAGAGTCATATTTATAACCCGGAAAAAGTTATTTTACTTTCTCAAATATGTAGTGCGTAATTTTAGGATAGTTTCATTAGTAGATAGTGTTAGTTTTATACAGCGTGTAAGTTTGAGCTACGCAAAACATCTTTCTGTTTATACTTAACACAAAAGTCAGTTCATCATAAAAATGCGAGATTAAGGATTTATAATCATTCGTTTCATTTGGCGCTGCGTATGTATATGCAACATGCGTAGGGTATTCTTTTGTGTGGTACGGTGAATGAATGACTTTAAACGCTCGGCGCCATCAAGATCAGCTGATTGCATAAAATGTTTAAATGTTGTTTGATTAATTACATTGCAGTTTTTGGCAGTATGCGGTAATTATTACATTTTTTTCGGTAAAGTGTTGTTTACTCATAGTGATATCACTTTTAAGCAAAAAAATGTCAAAAAAAATGATGAATTTTTCGGCAGAAAATTCCAATGATTTTCGACTCAAAATGATGGTCTGAATACACTATTTCAGGATTCAGTACGGTATTCCTTACATTCTGTATACCAGTATACTGCTATTTTAATTAAATTTGATTAAATAATGGTTCGGACAATCATGAAGAGGCACCTTGGTGCATGCTGTTTGCAGTTGACATTATGTTGGTCGGTGAGGACGGGCGCGAGGTCCAGAGCAGGTTGGAAATGGCAAAACAGACTGAAGGATGTTGACTTGAAAATCGCAGAACCAAAAGTGAATACATATTCTGTGATTTCGGCAGTCTCTTCAGTCCTGAAACCATTTCGCTGAATGGAATAATGATACTAGTCTGTTTTGGTTCCAAGTACCGCGGCTAACTCCTACAAAGTGATGGCGAAATAGACCGAACTGTACAGTATCGAATTAATACAGGGTGGATGAAGTAGCGACAGGTAACACAAACAATATCTTATATCAGGTTTCTTGTTAAACTGGAAGGAGATATCTACAAGGCGATCATCCGACCTGGCATCCTGTATGGATCTAAAAGTTGGCCTACAAAGAGAACGGGTGAGAGACGCTTGCATGTTACTGAAATGGGATTGAGATGAATGTGTGGTGTGACTGGGTGGACAAGGTGAGGAATAAATACATTAGAGGGAGTCTGAAAGTAGAGTAAGTGGATGAAAAGTTAAGGAGCACTAGGTTATCGTGGTAGGGATATGTGATGCGGAGGGATGAGTAAAATGTGATGAAGAGAATTTTACGTATGGAAGTAAAAGGGTACAAGAGTAGAGAACGACCAAAGAAAAGATGGATGTACTGTGTTAAAGAGGATATGGCTAGAAAAGGTGTAAGCAATGAAATGAAGCATGATAAAGTACAATAGAAAAAGAGAATACATTGCATCGACAAAATGCAGGAAACTTGGTCCGCAGCAGAACGTTGGCTGGAAGCAGCAACGTCGAAAGGAAAAGATTCCTTGCATATTACATTCATAGTAGTGTGCAATTCAGCCTACAATCGTGTTCATCATTTGAGATGGTGGTGAGTAATCAGAAATTTCTGGATATTGCTCCTTTTTTTCCCTTATTACCTTTCTCAGTTCAGTTTTTCTTCGTCTTCTCTTTTTTGCATGTTTCAATTAACTTAAACTTTTCCTAGATTTAAGACTGTTATAAATTTCTCATAATATACATTTGTTTTTCCATTGAGTATATTTTTAGAACGTTTATTCTTCAACAGACTTATATTTTTTGTCTTTAAGTTTTCAGGTAGTGCTAGTAACTTTCTTTATCTTTTAATATTTGTTCGTTTCAAGCATTTCGTTGTTTCGTGGTTAAAACCTGAATTCCTAAACATTTTTATTTCGCTACTTAATGTATATAATGTTCATCGTGTGCTGGAGAATGAATAAACCGTGAGCAAGAATGTTAGATGAAGGGGCGATGAAGGTTTTATTGAAAAAAAAATCAATGCGTAACGCTCCTGTAAAAAAGATATATTGGGTCTTTGTGTTTTTTACCGAGAGAAATAACTTATCACCAATGAAATTGTAGCCGTATAAAGTAAAAAACCTACTTACAAGCTGGTTCTCAAAGTCTTACACAGAGTTTCGTTTGGCATCTCTTTTTCTTGTGCTATGATAGTCACTTCGAAGAAAAATGTATATGTAAAAAGTAATTAATGTAAGCCTACAACAGAGTTTTTTGAGAATTTGGCGACAAAAATTACAAATCATGAACCAATAAAATCAACTGAGTTTAAACATCATTTTTATTGTTTGGCGTGTTTTAAAAATAACTTTTGCCAATCCACCTTTTGTATAATCATACGGGGGTCACACTAAAGGTTTTTAGGAAATAAAAAACGGAATGATATAGAAGCCTGTTAATATTTTTATTGATTTTTGAAGTAGTCTCCGTTCCTTTCTAGAAACGTCGCATGCGATGAAACTATTGACTGAAGCAGTGAGCCCAGTCTTCCATAGGGATCTCTTCTACGCCTAAAGAAAGAAGAAGAAAAAGATTTATTTTTGGGAATAAATAAAAGTCACAAGGTGCAAGGTCGGGACTGTAAGGAGGATGACTCATTAGCTCCACACCTTCGATAGACAAATATTCGATAGTCCATCTGGCGGAGTGAGCTGGAGCATTGTCGTGGTGGAAGTGGATCCTGCTTCTTGGACGCTGCTGTCTAACATTTTCCAAGACAACTGGTAGACAATGACTGACATACCAATCTGCAGTAACAGTCCTTTTATCTTATGGAATAATTGTTGCGAAATGATCCGTCCGTCCAAAGAATGAGGCAATCATCTTTTTTGATCACCGTGACTTCTGCCCTTCTTTACTTTTGTCTTGAGGGAAATCTTCGAATGGAAACATCCATTGCGCAGATTGTTTTTTGGTTTCGGGGTCGTAACAATAATATATCCAGCTTTCATCACCTATGCGATGTCATATACGCATTCGAGTCACCTCCGTCATACTTTTCAAGCATTGAGCGGCACCAATCCAAACGACGGTGTTTTTGATTTTCCGTCAAATTATGAGGTATCCATCTAGTACAAAGCTTTCTGACGCCTAAATAATCATGTAAGACTTTATGTACTTGACTCATACCAATGCCTAAAGCTGCCCGAATCTTTTGATATGTCACCCTTCTATCAGCTTCTATCATTAGCCGCACAGTACTCGCGTTATATTCAGTAGTCGCCGTAGAAGAACGTCCTTCTCGAGAATCATCAGTGAGTTTGTTTCGACCACGTTTAAACTCATTAAACCAGCTGTAAACAGTGACACGAGATGGGGCTTCGTAATAAAATGCCAATCGAAGTAAATCGTAACATTGTTAATGAGTAAGACCCCAACGAAAGTCGTAATAAATCTTTGAGCGAAATTTTCTCTAGTCAAATCCATTTCGATGCACGACACACACTTTTTAAATTGCCGCCAATTTGTAAAAACCAATCCTACTAATCCTACTAATATTATAAACGTGAAAGTTTGTATGGGTGGATGGATGGATGGATGGATGTTTGTTACTCTTTCACGCAAAAACCACTGAACTGATTGCGATGAAACTTGGTATGTAGATAGCTGAAGACCTGGATTAACATATAGGCTACTTTTTATCCCGATATTCCCAAGGGATCGGGAAACCCCGGGACGCTGCTAGAGACATATAAAATCATTAAACATCTATAGATTCAGATCCCAAAGAGTTCCTGAATCGAAATTTAAATAATATAGAATAGAATCATATAAATGCCTATTTTACCAGCGTAGGTAAAACCCTTGCCAGAGATATACAATCTTCTATATTACCAAGTAAACCACAATCTTTTGTTCTTCTAGACACAGATCCTGAAGAAGTTATTCGGATTATAACTAACTTAAAAAGTGACAGTGCTCCCGGTTGGGATACTATCCCAACTAGATATCTTAAATATATAAAACATGAAGTGTCCCCTGTAATATCACATTTAGCTAACCTTTGTTTCAAGTCTGGTATATTTCCTACTTCATTAAAAAAGTCCATATTAACTCCTATACATAAGGGTGGAGCTAGAGACGATGTTAATAACTATAGACCCATCTCGGTCTTACCTATTCTGCCAAAAATTTTAGAAAAACTGTTAAACATCCGGCTATTATAATATCTAACATTCAACAAAATAATATCTCCATCTCAATTTGGCTTTAGGAAAGGCATATCGACGGAAGACGCCATAAAATCACTTAGCACCCGAATCACAGAGCAGTTGGACAAAGGAAACAAATGCTTATCAGTATTTATAGACCTCAAGAAGCCTTTGACACCGTCTCTCTCTCCATTCTTATTAAAAAACTAGAAAAAATAGGCATAAGAGATAATTAACTTGCTTTGTTTAAGAATTATCTAACTGAACGGGAACAAAGGGTTAAACTGGAACAATATCAAATTGATGACATAATAGTCTCATGCGGAGTCCCTCAGGAGAGTGTGCTAGGGCCTACACTCTTTCTCATTTACATTAATGACCTCTGTAACATGCAACTAAAAAGTACAGAATTTTTTTCTTACGCAGATGACACAGCTATCGTCTTTACGGGGTCATCCTGGGATAATGTAAAAACCAACACCGAGGAGGGTATGGCTCTGATAACTAAGTGGTTAAAGTACAATGTCTTAACATTAAATACAAATAAAACCAACTACATTTGTTTTAGCATATATAATAATCTGCAGCAAATATCTAGGCGTAGTAATCGATCAAAGATTATCTTGGCATCCTCATATTGAGCAATTATCTACACGGATTAGAAAGTTTATTTGGATATTTAAGTCCTTAAGGCATGTTACTCCAAGGAATGGTTTTTTTGACTCTAGTTCAAATGCTAGGTATGCAATTTATAAATAGGTCTGTATTGGTCTACAAAAGGGTGAACAAAGTACTCGACATCTATTCTAAGTCATACCATGATTGCAAGGCTTCTGTAGTTAATTGGTTAAAGACTGTTACTTATGACGATATTGAGAAATTATTGGAAAACGTGAAGTAACTGTAAACTGCATACACTCAATCATTAGGCACGCTCGCGACACATGTACACATGCTTGGAAATGCACACTCAAGTGAAAAGAAAATAAATATATATGGGTATGCGTGTATATGTGTATGTGTGTATATGTTTGTGTATGTATATATATGTATATGTATATATATGCGTGTGTGGGTGTGTATGTTTCTATGTGTGTGTGTGTGTGTGTGTATATACATGTATAGTACTATTTGTTATATAATTATAATATAC
This sequence comes from Euplagia quadripunctaria, assembly GCA_963859945.1. NCBI lineage: Eukaryota > Metazoa > Arthropoda > Insecta > Lepidoptera > Erebidae > Euplagia > Euplagia quadripunctaria. Next base: position 12,109,979 of record OY982574.1, read on the forward strand.
TAGCCAACCGCCCCGGCTTCGCACGGGTTGTAGTGGAGACATCTTCACAGGCGTCGTCATGTTTCAACCAATTTACACAAAACGTGAACAATTTAAACACCTAAGCACCTCATGAATCACTCTGTCTATTGGTGGAAGCCGCATGAAAATCCTTCAGTAGTTTTTCAGTTTATCGCGAACAGACAAACAGACAGGCAGACGGGGGGGGGACCTTGTTTTATAATGTGTAGTGATATCATGCCCTACTACCATTACTATCTATATAATATTTTTTGCAATGTGGTTACATTGCAAATAGACTTAAAAACGCCACTATGTTATCACTTGTACCACATCCCATATTACGATCAGTTTACTGACAGTCACCTAATTGCCACAAACAACACACGGCATTCTTTCACGGGCATACAAGAGGGTAGATCGTATAAGCACGAGTTGTAATAATGTTTATACATATACAAATATGATGCATATTATGTATGTTTATAGCGGATTCACATTGGGAGTTGCCACGGAAATATCAATAATTATTGATATGTCTGTGATATTTATATACAAACAAGTTAATATATTATTAGTACAATTTAAATTGCTTAACAAGTTAATCGTACTTTATTGTGCACTTACTCACACCAATTACAAACTCTGAGGCAAGTATTGCTTGACCAAAGTAGAATGTAATTAACTATTTTTAAGTACCCACAGTTTCTGTTTTGATTTTAATTCGCGTAATCTTATTAAGTGGCCACTGTTTGGATTGGATTAACTAGGTATTGTCTTGTAAGTTCAATTTCTATGCTTATGTATTCTCTATAGCAGTTGCTGCGATGAGCCCTAATTCTTTTTCAAGGGTGGGGGTAGCCTAAGTTACTCCTTATAAATGTACTATACTGGCCACACCAACTATCTACTAGTGAAGGTCCCATGGTGGTCGGTCTGCCTGTTCTGGAGATTGGCCGGAACAGACAGACAAAATTAAAAAAATTAAATAAAAAGAACTGATTTCAGGCATAGGTATCGTGTAAGTAACTGTATGAGCTTAAAAAAAAAAGTCCTATTGTCTTGACATTGCAAACGGATAATTCAATTTTATTTGTTTGTATGTATTGATTGAATGATCACTGATGAGTGATTATTGTATCGAAGTTGTATCTTTCAATGAGTAAACGGTAAATAAAAGATGTAATTATGTATTTAAACGGGAATTAACGCGATCACGAAAAGGTATTACATACCTCTGAATTGCCTGACGTTTCGAGCAGGTTGCACTAGCCGTGGTCACAGGCTAACCATTTGAATAAATAGTTTTATCATGGAACGCGAAAGTTTAAAAGTTAATAGAACTTGTATTTTGGTTGGAGTATGTATTCGTGTGTTTTTTTGTAAATGCATGTTTATTTTATTTTGTTTTTATTTTTTGTTTCATTCTCGGTATTGAGTTTATTTTCATGTAATTCATAGGTATTGTAAGGTAGGTACAGAAGAGCGGAGGCTCCCGGCACAGGCATTCTACATGCTTAAAAGTCGTCTCCAAAATAAATTTTATAATGGATACCTGTGTTTATGAAAATAAAGTTATTATAAAAGTTATTATTAAATAAATTTTTCATAGGCTGCTTTTCTTACTGGCCTATTTTAAAAACTTTCAGTGTAACCCACCTAAGCGATTTTAGTTGTTAAGGATTTCATACATGAACAAAAACTCTGTGACACCCTATATATTTACATCTACTTGCCAAAACACATTAAAACTATACTAATATTATAAAGCTAAAGAGTTTGTTTGTTTGATTGAACGCGCCAATCTCGGGAGCTAATGGTTCGAATTGAAAAATTCTTTTAGTGTTGGATAGCCCATTTATCGAGGAAGGCTATAGGCTATATAACATCACGCTACGACCAATATGAGCGGAGCAGTGACCATAAACGCAGGTGAAACTGCGGGGACGGCTAGTTTCGTTATAGTATAGGAAAACTAAATTGAATCGTAAGTTTTACATTCCCATAAGAAAACATAACATACATTGTAACTTGGATATTCAAAAAAGTGCCCATAAGTTTTTATTGTCGTGTTCGTTTTTCATAGATGACAAAATATTTAAATTTAAAAATATACGTATTATTATTACTAAAAATAAAGTTTATTTACGTATTTATTACTGTTAAAACAAAGATATTTTAAAGTTATGTAAGTAATTATACAAATATGCCTTAACGCTTATAATTTGAAATGAGAAATAGTGGAATGTTCAATTAAAGTTGTTTCAAACTTTGAATGCTGTTTGTTCACTTGAATTTGAATCTTAGGGCTTTAGAAATAAAAGTCATAAGATGTACACTCGTGATCACTGTACACTGTACATACACTTGGTTACAACATGATGGAACCTTAAATATTTGAACACGGAGGGTAGTGAGATTTCCTTCAGTGAGGCGTCCAGGCATGCCAGGCAATTCTGAAATGCTACTAGTATATATTTCGCGAAGTGAACGCAATATGAAAGGGTACACAAATATTTTTAAAGCGGGCATGTTGTATTTTGATGCGCGGCCCGGCGGGCGAGGGCGGGTTCGATATCGACGTGACGTCGTCTCGCCACCTCCACCACACACACATACATAAACTAAAAAGGGAACCGAGTAAATTTACCTGTTTCTCCTTTACACTATCTCTATAGAAGCACGAATACGTTCATAAATTATGTCAACGATGTAACTTTTTTGACATTGTTCAGCTTTGCGTAGTTATGAAGGAATTTTATAAGGTGCGAAAGCGTGAATGAAGCCCCGGCTTCTATTTGTAGGTGCTTCCTTTTTTGTTGTGTAAATGTTTAATTAAAATAAGCTATACATACACATGTATCAGTCGACATTCTAAACATCGTTAAGCTTTTACACATAAAAAAATATTTTGACCGACACGTTTAGTGATTGAATTCTAAGAAAGTCAGGAATTTTATCGGTAAAGTTCAACAGAACCATTAAAAAAAAACGGACAAGTGCGAGTTTGACTCGCGCACCGAGGGTTCTGTAAGCAAACAAACTTGTAGTGTAGATAGTACGTCCATCTCGAGAATCAGTTCTCGAAAAATTTTCCCGTCTTTTCTGAAAGACAAACTTAACTTTGCAGTTCTAAAAATACTTACCCAAACATCGATTTACGACAGTCAACTTTCAAATCGCAAAATCACGACATGACACGACAATAAAATAACGACTTTCGGATTTTTCCCTTTACTTGAGCTGTCAAACCTTGCTTCTTACCAAATTTCATGATTCTAGGTCAATGGGAAGTACCCTATATGTTTTTATTTACCTACGAAATGTTCAAATTTGTTGAAATCGTAGGTTTAATGGCTGTATCTTTTGATTGTGTTGACTTAGAAACTTAGTTTTTTTTACAGTTTCAAGAGACGGCTGACGCCGCTAAAGTACTTGATGTTAATTTCAACTTGATACCTCCACGGGTTCCTGAGGAAAAGGGTCTTGGTAGATAGACAGACAGACAGACAAACAACAAAGTTATCTTATATGGGATCCTTTTTTTCCTTTTGAGGAACGGAACCCTAAAAAATGCAAATTATTATTTTTATGTTAACTGATTAATTGTATTAGAAAAGAACCTTTTTTTGTGCGTGTGGAAACCCTCTCGGACCGTCACCCCACCGGGGTTTTCGGTAGGTTAAAACCACACGCTGTGCCATTCTGCACCTAAAATAAGAGTGATCCGGAAACAGGTTTTATTAAGACACCGGATGTCTTGTCACTCCTCTTAGCCCCTGCCTGCAAAAGCGCGGGCACTGCCTTCGGGTAAAAATCATCTCGATTAGGCGTCGCGTCGTCCAGGCACACGCGGACGTCGCTTCCTCGCGACTAGCCACTATAACGGGTCTGCTTGCTAAATTAGATATATAGAAATGTGCATAACTAGAAAACAGATTTAAAAAAAATATAGACTAAAAATTACAGTTTAAAAACTTTTTACGCCACGCTTTGTTACAATCAAAAATTATTTTCTACTTTTTAGTTTGGTTTTCTATTAAGTCTTAATTTTTGTCTTGTTTTGTCACCGATACGTGTGCAAATTTTTAAGTTATTCGGATCTTGAAGTTTGTTAAAACTACGTTGAAAGATTCCGTTACAGAGATAGATAGATAGATAGATACAGGTCAAGATAGTATAAAGCGTGTAATGACGACGACCGATACATACGAGGCATAAGAAGTTGTTATACCAGAGTGACAATATGTTGAAGCTTCTAAAATTATATGAATAATATTTATTACCCATAGTCACGCAACCTAGTATGACTATGAATCCTATTTCACAACAGGGGCTATTGCCACACTGAATAATTACACTAAAATACGGTAGGTACATATGTATGTTAATTCTTGTATTTGTCAGTAGTTATGAGGCATGAAAACGTTAGCAAACAAAACACGATGACCCCGAAATAGGGTAATATGCCATTACATATACATAATAAATATATAAATATATATATCACGCACGTAATAATGGAAGGATGTCATGGCTTAAACGAACCATTACGAAGAGAGACATCAAATCAGTATGTTGTGGTACGGTCGCCCGCGTTATTACATCAACCATGAGTTAGTGACTGCTATGTAATTCACAGCTCGTAAGAGCCTGCCACTGATGCCCGGAAATTATTCTTCTTAAAGCTTGTTAAAGCTCAAAGCTTTGTTTACGTAAAAAGGAATGTTGTTTCATGATTTATCAGAATATAAGGCTAAACACAGTTACGACGGACACCTTTAGTGTATGAAAACTGATTTGGTTTTATAACCATTTGTTAAGTACCTACTGTTTCGTAACATCACTTGTAGTATTTATTTTATTTAGTAACTAGCACTTTACTTCAATCTTTCTTTACTCATAACAATGTATCAGTTTATGCTAATCACGACATGCTCATACATATTGCTGAAACAACAACATTTTGCCTCTGTAAGTAGAACAGCTCGTTATGCTCTTTAAAAAAAAAAAGTTAACAGTTATCAAAATCTAGAAATTGATTTATTGCCAAATATATGGTGATACAGGTCACCTTACAAATTTGGCATACATGTTTATTTACAAATTGTTTACTGATTTCATTCTGGTCAAAAAAGTTAATATTTATTAGGTATACCTAGTGCTTCTTTACAATAATATTGGAGGTATGTTTCCCATTCGCTAGACCAATGATGTAAGACTTACTTCAATATATACCAGCAGACCAGCTATCTTTAATATTTATGATTTGCAAGGCCACGTGATCCCTACAATTAGCTTCCATGCGCAGCGATCTAGAGTCGTCAGACTCCTGACTTCCCGATGCTGCATGTCGAATAGGATCGTGTTCTAAACGCTGCTACCCTACAACATCAGACTCTTGACCTATGAAGCCTAACAAACTAAAAACTACGTAAAAACGGAAGACAATAAGATTATAACTACTCAGTTGAAATGAAAAATGAGCTTAACCCTACTTATTAAAATAAGGAAAAAACAGAAATCTGAGAAAAAAAAACTATCCAACAAACTGAAAACAATTACGATATAATAATTTAGTACCAACAGACAATATTACTTTTTTTTAACACGGGATCCCTAAATGTTTTTAAATTGCTCTGATAAGTCCTAAATCGACTAGTGAAAGTTCTAGCGAAATCGGCCCAGTCGTTTCGAAGATTAGCCCGGACGAACAGATAGTCATAAATGTTTTAAAGGCGAGTATTGGATTTGGTCACAGACAGTCACATCAATTATATTTATATGTATGTATTATGTATGTATAGATTATAGATAACGCTTCCTAATAAAGGGTGTGTAATGCGAAAATGTTTACATCTGTTCAAACCATGCCTTTGCGCCGTAATTAAAAATGTTTATGCAGAAGTTAAAACGTGTTTAGAACTATCGCCTAAAAGATTACACAATCGCTGCAGTCACTTGTGTGTATATGAATAGACACTTAAAAAAAGTTAAACCGACTTCAAAAAAACACTAACAAAGGGCATTGAAAAATAATTGATTACAAACTTAATTGAAAAGACTACAACACATGTGACACTTTTAATATAATAGGTAATGTTATAAAGGCACTACGTACCCACTGGTCTGTTTGAAGTCGGTAAAAATAATGTTTTATCTTGTCATGATGTTGTATAAGAGACATTTCAATGAATGTTGGTAGAAATCTAAAAAGACCGATTCAAATCGGATTCTGTAATATGATTTAATTTTGCACGTGTATCAAGTTTATTGGGGAGAAATGTCAACATAACGAGATATCATTCTATATACACATAACATTCTATACATTATATGGTCTTTACATATGAAATTGGCTTTTCATAAGAAAAAAGTAAAACGTTTTCTTTTATGAAGTTAAATATAATATATAATTAATCAAAATATGTACCATTGTTATCTATGCACTTTTACCATTTCATAGAAAGTTAATTAATTCACTTGCTAAAAAAATTGTGAGAGAAAGAATCAATTTAATCCTTAATGGCAGTTTGGACTGCCTCATCGGAATTGAATTTTTATCTTCGCAAGAAGGTCCTGGGAGTATGGGTGTCGGAAACATTCCAATCGCAGGTCCTCTAATTTTGCGACTGTCTGTTGTGTTTTGTGTGTATATATTATATTGTTGTTCTGAAGTAAGTAGCAATGAGCTAGAGCAATTGACTAGTCTCGGTTGTTTAACCGCCAGCTTTTCCATAATTGTTTGCAATTGTTGACAATACAGTTCTGCCGTTATTGTCTGGCTAGATTTTAGGAAACTGTAGTGAACAACACCAGCACCAGTCCATCAGACACTCACCAGTACCATTTACTAGTCTACTTTCGCCTGAGGCAAGATTTGGCCGGTTCTCTTGGGTTCAACATTTTTGATAATCGTACAGGATTCATTTTTCATCATAAGTAAAATACGATTCAAAACTCCTCTCATTATTGTAACGGTTGAGTAATGTAACGCAATACTCAACGCGTATTTGTTGGTGTGCTTCACTACACTTCACTAATTCTGATGTGGTTTGCATTAGATCAGCTTTTACAGTCAGAACGGTTCCCGAGGTTTCTGCAGGTTAAAATTGCCAGAAGAAAAACGTTGGAACCAAAAACGTAGGTACCGCGTCTTTAGACAATATTTTGTAAGTCACAAAAAAGATTTGAGATGTAAGTTATGATTTATATTTTACAGTCATGAAATTCTTGAGGGCATTTATTTGCACCGTAGTCACAGCGTTCAGTCGTCTGCGACCACTGACGTCATTCTTAATAACTTCCTTTTGTTGAGAATTATCATGAACAAAGGACAAATACCATTGCGGCAATAACTGTGAATACCAGTCCTGTTGTATAATGTAGTATTCTCCGCACGTTTTAGAGCTGTGTAGTGCGTAATACAGTAGGAAATTGTTCAATAATCTTTGAACAGTGACTAATAGACGTAGATACGTAATTACCGTACCTAGTTACTAATTGATTACTTATGCGCCTCACCTGTTCTCCGAACTCTCTCTATTAATAGTTTGGAAACTATTAGAAAATGTCATCACAAACTTCTTCTGAAATATTTTATAGACCTCTCAGAAGCGGTAGATTTGCTCTCATGAGTATAAAATTTAAGATACTTAACGAAATTTTCAGTTTCAATTACACTCTATATTTTTTAAACTTTTAGGATTATTTTGTATATTTTCGCAATAGAGATATTTCTATAAACGGCGTCTTCAGCTGTAAAATTACTCTGTATAAATTAATTAAGATTATACCACTCGAAACAGTTCTTAACTTAATAACTTTTCTGGTTATTTTTTTTAATTGCGAGCGGTAGCACCGGTTAAAGTCAGCTTCTATCATTTAAAAATAAAAACACAAGTAGTTGTATATTTCTTCTATAAAATACCAAAAGAACTATCCAAAGAAAAGATCGTTCAATAATATTGACTAGCCCTATAAAGGGGCTAATTAGTTTGGATTGTGAACAAATCGTTTGGTTGATAGGTCGGTTTGTTCAGAAGGTAGTAAAGCGATTTAATGCTACCTGAAATCATGCGAGCCAGACGTCTATCGTCAAGCAAGCGTCCAATGGTCTCGGTGGGATTCTTTTTTGTAGGTACGTCTGAGCTATTTTATCTCCTAACAACATATCGAAGTCATGTCTCACTGAGAACTGAAGTGAACGTATTGGTTTAAATAATTTAATTACCTAACTAAATGCGTGGTTATTTCTAAAATTGTATTGGAGAAGCGTGCACTCTATTGTACCTCAACCTATTTATAAGAGCGGCGGATTTTGTTAACAGTTGTGTAAAACCCCATTAAAAATTATTATAAGTATCAGAAGGCAATCGATGGTTAAGCTCATCATAGAGATTAGAGAAACGTCACTAGCTAAAAAAATAAAAACTGGAAAGAATAGAGACAGAGGTATCGTTACTTATTCAAGCAAATTGGACTCGAGCGAGCGGTCAGAAAGGACAAATGAGAAGGGCTCGTAAAGAGGTTTAATTGCCCTCCCTTTACTCTTCGTCATTTCAGCGGCCTACTTTGTTTTCATCCAGTCTAACTGAACAAAAGACTAAGTAAAATTACGACAACATTTATTTTTAACTTCTGTACGTTCTTAAATCTAAATGTGTTTATTTAATAGAGTCAATTAATAAAGGAATCGACAGTGCAAGGAAGCAATGGGCTAAAGACCAAGAAGATTCAAAATTATAATATTCAATTTGAATAAGCTACTCTTTTAAATCGTGCATGATATGGCCAATGTTCGTGATAAATCAATATGTTGGTTTCGCATCAAATCCTACAAAGTTCTTTACAAACGACTAATACGTTAAAGGAAATTCTTCCTATGTGTAAAAGTCGTTTGTAAAGATATAATCTTTGCTTTTATTCCGACGGGCTTATTCGAATGTTGTGCCATATGTTTAAAGTTATACGTTATCCGTTGGCTAACTTATGAGTGACTGAAGTAGAATAGAATAGAATAAACTTTATTGTACACCAGTAAATGTTGCTTAAAGTAAGTTTACAAAAGAAAAACTGAAGTAAGCTGTGAGGGTGGAGATAACACAATATACATGTATATTAAAATAATACTAATAGATTATATATTATATTAGAGTAACGTAGAGTTGTACTGAGACAGCATTTAATTAAATTTTTCTTAAAGTTGCATCATCATCATATCATCGTCTAGATAATATGTATTTTAAATACCGCTAAGTATGCAAACAAGTAATATACGACCTGCCAATCCTAACGCCCCTCCCTCAGCGCTCTGGTGACTCCGTTAACCTACAACAGTTAACAGCTGGCCTATCTTCAACGAGTAGGTATATACATATAAAGACTATATAAATATGTATATAAAGATACGACGGCCTCAGGCACTGACTTTAGTTATTGAACACATCAAAAACAACTCCGAACCAATGAACAAATTCCAAATTTTGCGTTCCTTCGATATAACATATTAGTCTAAAATATTATTTACTCTAAACGCTTGAGTCAGTTTCCGGTATGTGAATTATGAAAGGCAAAACAAATACTTCATAAGTTATTTTTAAGATTATATGATAATAATAATAATGTTCTGGGAACATATTTATTACACAACATTATTTTATGTAGGTTGACTGTCTACTCTAGTCCATAAAAAAAACACCAAAAAGGGGGGCAAGATAAGCAAAATAGATAGTGAAAGTTTCGAAGGACACAACTTAGTTGCATTTAAATCGGTTTACTATGTATTAAACTCTAACAAATGATGCGCATAAAACGGGATCCAATTACTAATTATGTGTGAGTACGAGCGTGTAGTTATTGTCAACAAATTGTTACAGTGTGCGTGTTTAGGGATGCCTGCCTTTCTTGTATAATTTCATAAAGAGATGATAGAGAGATTACATAACATATTAATCAACAAAAAAAATTAAAATATAATCTGTTTTTAAATAGAGGTGTAAGTGGTTCAATCTGTTAGAAACGAAAAATTGTCGGTCTAATTCAAATTACAAAGGTACCAATGTGAATTAGCGAAAATAAGTGATTAATTTCAATTGATGAGATGTATTTTTTTTTATAAAATAATAATAATTATAAGACTATTATTATTATTCTTTAAAGTATTTTAACTATTGATGTTAGATAATACAGACGTATCATCTAACATGAATAATTAAAATACTTTGAGTCAAAATCACCAATTTCATTAGGTATCATTTTCTTCAGTGATAGACTTTTTAATAATATAAAACAGGAATAGTGTCATGGTTTATGATTACTGCTAGTTTTTGTAAAATTACCCCGTAAAAAACTGACAACACCGGCTAATCTGTCTTGGCTAAAAATTTTGAAATTAAATATCGTATTTTCTCAGAAAATAGTGTAAATTAAAACAAAAACTTACCGACAAAAAATAATCTTAGTGTTTTTATAAGGTTTTCTAGCATAGTTTCGACATAATTTAATAGCACAATCCGGCATAGTTAATTGTTTTTCGCAAATACGTCGACGCTTAGATATTCAAATGACAATGACGTCTGTCACACGCGAATCTACGGAATATAGTCGACTTTATTAGCACCGTTCTGTACGGCCGTATATGTCATCTAGACAAGTAAATAATCAAAGTATTAAAGATAAATATAGAGTACTAGCTGCGCCCCGCGGTTTCACCCGCGTAAGTCCCTCGTTAAGTTTTCTTTTTTGTGCAAACTTCACATAAACCATCTACTAAATAGTCCGAACAAAGCCTAAACATTTGGTTTGGATAGGTGAGCCCGTTCTTGAGAAAATTACAACGAAAAGTGGAATTGATTTTTATATGTATGGATTTACACTTTAAAAATAATTAATTTTTTATCAAAATGAAAATCAATTAAAACGTGTATTTAGACAAAATTTGTATATACGTCCGTGTATATTTCATAATATAAGTGAAAGTGCTATGTAAAAAACCCTTGCAGAACTGCTTGTCAGAAGGGAAAATAATGATGTTTGAAGGGCAAAAATTGTTCAATTTAAATCAGCGTCGCAGTTAACAGCGATGAATAATTTTGTGTTACGGCAAGACATTTAAACAGTATAAAAAAACGTCGAAGTGACAACCTAATTCTCGTTGACTTCAGTAATGTGATCTTTGGCTAAAGTTTACGGGCAGATTTTGACGCAATTTCTAAACAGTGTTGTCATGGCATCGTTGGCATGGCTTTATTTATACAAATAGTGAATTACGGCTCTTCCTCATACGAGACGGCAATAATCCTCATTTTAGTTTAAAAATAATATATATTAACTTATTTTTCTTTTTATTGTGTAACACCATCTATGGCATTTTCTTATTAAGAAACTTTAGTTTAGCTTAAACTGAGCACGTTAAACTGAATTTGTTAAAAATTATTTTGTGCTCTATTCCTTCTACCAACTAGGACTGGGATTGACTAATAGTAATCTTGTGTGGGGCCATCTTCTTAAGACGCTATAACCGTTTACTACTACCTCCACCGTGTGGTTATTTGTTACAACTAATTTATTATTACGCAGTGCTCACCCACATACCATTTTTGCTTAAATTACGATTATTTTCTGTGTTAGTGGTGTAAAAATAAAATTTAATTGAGAAAATTTTAGATCAACTGTACATGTTAAATGTTTTAGATATAAACCTATAGTTTTTAATATTAAATTTAAAGAAAGAAAGAAAAATGTTTATTTCCAACATAGCACAGTACACATAAATAATAGGTATAAATATCAGTTTATAATGTCCAATAGAGATTTTACACACTTAACCTAATAAAAATATGCCCTGCGCCAGGCAGAAAATGCCCCCGCCTCAGCATAATGCTTCTGCAATACAGCATTGCAAAAGCGCTGATTTTCAGGCAAGGGCCAAATTTCTTCATATTTATATTCGAACTTTTGGTGGTAAAATTTTATTGATTTATTTTATTTGCTATGACCTCACTACGTGAACCAGAAGTACTTACGTGTAAGTCATTTAATTCCCTGACAGTTTCGCTTCACTGTTTGCTCTGGGGTTCGCTCGTGTATTTCCGTCAGTAGATTCGTATTTAAAGACAAGCGGGGCTGTCGTCGACACGACAGATTAGCAATTACTCGCAGCCGATTGCACGCAATTAACGAACTCGGGCTTTCATTTCCTTCACACATCTTGCCTACATCTATAAGTATCAGTGCCATTGTTTACTTACCCATCTTTATCACCGTATAAAAACCACTTGTAACTTACTTCCCAAGAAAACTAGTCGTGCTAAAGTTTAGTTTCATTTAAGCCCAGCTCGGACATAGACACCATGTGTATATGCAACTTTTTAAGTTACGATTCGAGAATAAAGTCCGTAATTTTGTTTGATTCAGTACGGCTCCATGACGATATCTAACAGCACAATGGCGATTTTATTTTCTTGTTTAGTACAATGTTTTGTGTCGGCGAACGGTTGAAATTGGATTGAACAAGCGCGTTTTGCGTAACACCCGAGCCGCCGAGCCACGCGATAAACAGTCAATTTCTAGAGCGAGTCTTCACGCTTAAAACACGCAGGATATAAAGGGGATGGTATTTAATGGGTCGTTTATAGCAACCTCTCAAGGCATTTAGAAGTCACTCTGATTGAGTAATATACAAGATTTAAAAAATGTTAAGTAACCTCTAGGAAGGGGGCTAAATGAATTGACTTAAAGTAAATTAAAAGTCAGGGCGCGGTCGCCATGTTTTAATGGCACCCGTAGTATTAATTTTACTTAGGCAGCAAGGGTTTGTTTGTCCGCTATTCGTGGAACACAAAATGTCTTTATCGCGGTAATTGGGAGTCGTATCTGGCTTCCAGCGGACCCTTTATGGCTGAAATTGAAACATTATTATGAGTCTATATTTTAGTTACCTAGGTTGTTCTTGTAACCTCGGCGACTTCAAGGACTATGAAATTTACGAATAATTACATTATTTGTCTTTCTAATACCAATAGAAGTTTGAATGTAGAAGTACCTATGTCTTGTTCATTCTGCAGATGATTTTGAGTTAAAACTGTTTTTTTTAACCATCGAGGTAAAAAGGTGGGGTGTTATAAGTAGTGTATCTAACAGGAATAAAAGCGAGGATTTTCAAAAAGTGTATTTACGAGGAAAGTGTATCTACGAGGAATAAATCTCCTAAACGGATGGACCGATAAGGACTCGTTTTTTTGTTTGAACGATAACCTGATTGAAAGTGATTCAAGAAAATCTATTCAGCCGTTCGAAGATCATCAACTGTTTTTTAATAGTTGAAGAGATTTTTAGTCGGGGGTGTATTTAATTTAAACTTGTTAAGCAAAATTTTAATATTATAAATAGTGATAAGAATAAAAGACAAAGTTTTCTTCACAAAAACGTTACATATATTGATCGCGCTACATCCTACAGTTTTCGAAAAATATATAGCCTACGTACATAAATACTTTATAGAAAAAATATAAATATTATTGATGTACCTACCTACTGAATTATCTTTTTGTTATGTTTCGAGCTCGTATCTTTTTATAGCGAATGGTTCATGGTTCATAATGACTCGGTTATAGTTAACTATAAGGACCAGGGTTATTATATATAGCTATCAGAATTAGTTTTACGGTAGTGAACAATAAAAAGTAATATACATATATTATGTTAACATGTTATGTTAACTACAAATGATATAATACATATATGTCCCAGTCTATTTTCCCACCTGTAGCAGGCAGCTAGTTAGGCGTTTTCTCACGTTGCCTGAGAGGTATGCTCCAAGCATTTGTACGTGCAACGACTTAAATAGCTCCATTAGTGAGTTTATTCAGGACTGACACTCAGTTGGCAGGCCTGTAAGGTAGTTAAAAACAGTAAAAAAAAACGGTAGAAAATAAAACAAAAGGAGAAAAAAGTTAGATACGGGATAGTTTATTAGCTGCCATGACGCCACTTATATGTCTTTTAGGGACAGCATACAGTAGAGATACACAATATTTGAACTTTTTCATAGGCTTTCCTTCTAACAAGCGAAGTATTTAAAACACGTAACAAAAGCTGTAGATAAAGCCTGAAAACCTGCGGTATAAATATCCAAATATACACTTCGTGAGTTAATGTATTTTTATAAATAGAGAAATAGATAGGGAATAGAAACTAACAAAAAAAAGTTTATAAGTTATAATCTTTACTATATATATAATAACTCTGTCTGTCTGTCTGTCTATCTGTCTATCGCCCTTTCACGCCAAAACTACTGAACCGATTTATAGTCTAGAGCCTGAGAAAGGACATAGGGTACATTTTAATGCGAAAAAAGGGGTGTAAGGAGTTGAAAGGTGGGGATGAAAAGTTGTATGGAAGTATCGCCATATTTAGAGCTAGAAGCTTGAAACTTATTTTTTAGGCTGTTGATTCGATATTAATACACTATTCCACGCGGACGAAATCGCGGGCACAGCTTATACAATAATTTTCATTTCGCTTTTAGACTCGAAACTCTCCTTTATAGGCTCCAATCCTGTTGTTAAAAATTTAAAGACCATCAATATTAAAATTCATACAATCCAGATCTTTTCTTTTTTACGGGTCAGGTAAAGATACATTTGCTAAAAATGTTCTACCAAAAATATACTATGCCATTTTGATATTGCAACAAACCGCCATTTACATTGCGTAGAGGGTAAGCCTATTGCCCTCAACCGAGTAATTTGGGAATTTAAGATGGGAAAATTGGGAGTTTATTGAACGGGAAATGTAGGTAAGAAAGAAAGGCAATGGAAGGAAAGACATTTTGCTTATACGGATGGACTGGGGAGTGTAAGCTACACCTCGAGCTGGTCAGGTTCTCATACCTGTAACTCGAACTGGCTGTTTCCGTTATGTCCGAGCTTACCTTAACTTAACTTAACTTACCTTATTCTTATATTACTATTTGAAATAAATGAAACTCTAAATAATATTAAGAACTTGACACATCTCACACACGGCCGTCTGATCCCAAACTAGGCTGAGCCTGTGTTCTAACCGGACTGCTGATAAACTTACTTAAATAATTCTAAATACATACAAATTATTGTTATATACTTGTTAAAGTTACACGCTCATATTGATCTGCTTCTGTTAACAATATATATACGTCTTGTCGTCGAAAGAAAACTAATATGGAAGAGTCCACTAAAACAACGTACTAGGTACGCGCTGATTTGACGATATTATTAACATTTGTTCGTGGTTACCTCTATGTAATTTGGCCTATTATGGCCTAGAAAAAGAAGTTTCTTTGATAAGAAGTTTCGTTGTATAGACGGGCATAGATAATTACCGAACAGATAATATACTTATGATTTAGTGTAAAAAACATAATGTATTAATTATACATATTGATTGTGTCTAAAAGACCCTGAAATTACCAATGGGGGCGGTTAAATTAAGACCGATTACATGATAATATACAGAGATCAAGAATGCTTTTGAGTAGCAATTCCCAACTAGAGAGTTACTATCTAGTGGGTCTCCGATTAATTGGAAAGTCTTCCCGATCGAACTGGTAGAGAACTCCTTCGGAGATTTCTATTGGTACACCTAAAGTGGCAATTTTAGTTTTCTTATAATTTGTATAAGTATAAATATATGTAAATAATATGTTTTTTTCATAATAAGAAAACAGTCTGCCACTCAGGGGAAGTGCATCAATTGTGAAAGAATACAGGTAATATTAACGTTTATACTTTTAGATAAAATAAAACATTGTTTGCTAGTTTCGAAGTGTGTGTCTATAAATTTTGACTAGTCATGCTTTTATCAATATAGACAACTATTTAGTTAAGGCAGAAGGAAGTCTACTAAGTTACTTGTGCAGTAATACAACAACGTTTAAGTAATAAAAATTATCCTTATCAGACCGCATTATTTGTTACCTAGGCAAGATACTATACGAGTAAGTTTGAATAAGCAATATCCCTAAAGTTGTGTTACCATAATATTCCAATACAGTAACCGGAATGTATTCCACCCATGGATATACAAATTCTATTTAAGTGTTATAGTCGATAAGTGTCAGATTCGTTTATATTTACCCAACGCATTCTGAGGATGGCTGCGAGGGAACCCCACTGTTATTTTGTAAAATTGTATGAATCGCAATGATGTGAAAACGGTTTTATGAAATCCGATAGAGCATTTATTACATTTCTATAAATATTTAACGGCCGAAATGAACAGTCGAATATCCTGAGAGAGGAAACAGATTGATGTAGTCAATTGATATAAATATATTTCAGTTATTTTTTAATAAATGTAAAACAATACGATACAGAAAGGTGTGGTCACATTTGAGAGTCGTATAATAAAGCCTTAAAATAACTTAAACCGCTAAATAACTTAGGCAAATTTATAAAACAATTTTATAGAAAATAGATAAAGCAATGCGTGCATCAAACTCTAGAGATTGTATGTTAATGTTCTCATTACCTGAAAATAATTTACATTTAAAAAAGTTCAATGATTGCATTAAGCCGATCTTAACCATTGGAAGTACTGCAATCACCTAGGTAGTGGAACCTCTAAATATGCGTACAGAGAACAAAATGCGTCTGGAGTTACCATGAATATATCGTAATGTCTTCAACTCCAACATTGACTTGAACTGTGTATCGGCAATGTTGTCAGCCTACTGAACATGTGTGGAATAAAAGAGCCTGTGTCTTTACAGTGAAGACAATTTAATTAAGCATAAATAATCGGTGCCGAACACCGAACACTTGCGACCGGTTGCGGTTTACAGTGGCACCCCTGGTATTGCAAGCGTCCGGATCGGAGGCTATGGTGACCAATTTTCATCAGCAGGCGAAAATGCTTTTAGAATTTTGAGTTTATTTTGCTATTTCTTACAAAAACAGAACTACAGATTTATAGATACATAGAAATGAGGTTTAGAACGCCAAGATTTTTTACTTCGAACCTTCTTAGAAAGCTACAACGCTAATAAAAAAATACAAAGTTTAAAATATTCCCTACGTAGCACTTAAATTCGAACGCGTGTCAAATTCTGATAATGGAGTTCATTACGAGTCAGATTAAGCATAAAATATTGCCGTACCGAGTATAGGAATACTCTACAAATAGATGGGTACTTACGCGCACAAATCTTTGTGAAGTATGACCCTAAATTATTTAAGAAATTATAACACGTACTGTAGTTACTTAAAGTGGAGTGCTTTATCTTTATTGACTTCGGGAAATGGTCGTCTGACTCGTCAAAGGTTAAACGGGTTATTTGGAGACAACTTTTGAATGCAGCTGAATCAAAAGACAAATGCACTTAAGGTTCAACACACCGCTTTATATATTCATTAATTATTACCACTTTTGATCCCTGGAGCGGCTTATGTCTAAATAACCAGAGTAGGTAATTGCCTACCTTTGAACGCTCTAACCACTGTCTGTACTGTCTGTACTTTGATTTTCTATTGTTGTAGGACAGCTTGCAGGCTATTTGCTCTTATATATTCTTCTTCTTATATAACTTGCCGATTGTAAACTTCCTCATATATGTATACATCAAATTAATAAACAAAATATTCTGTGCGGCATCTTCAGTTTAACTCCTGCTAGTTCCCTCTATCACTGAAGAATATGAATTATGTAAGAGGACTAATTGTAAATAAACTTATTTAGAATAAAATCCATCTAAAGTCAGTCGGGATTAAATTAGTGAGAGAGAGATAGTAAATCTTTATAAAACCAATACACACTTGCTAGATAATACCCTTTTGTCTCTAGGCTTTTCGCAAATATAGTGCACTGTTTTTAACACCTTTTTTTTATAATCTACAAACTTCTTTCTTGTGAATAATAGTGAATTTTATGTATTCATCTCGTAAAATTGAAAAAGAAAATTGTACTGGTTGTTTGATGGTGTTTTGTAGGGTATACCGCCGTTTGCCCGAATTTTATTTGCCCTAATATCATTTGCCACAATAGTCAACAGCCATAATATTATATGACGTAATATTCATTTGCCCTACTCTTATTTGCTATATTAGTCACGTGCTAGAAGCTTTGTTTCCCATAAAGTCACTTACCATAACATCATTTGTCGTAATCATTGTAAGCCACTTATTATCACATGCCCTAATTATCACATGCCATAATTATCATATGCCATAACATCATTTGCCATCGACATTGGGTGTGTAACGGTTGTTACATCAGGAGAAACTGGATGCAATCGGGACTTTAGGGCACACCGACTCGGATAGGTTAGGTTAGAAGGGGATGGCGCCATCCCCTTCGTGGTTATTTTTTTATAAACCACCCAGAAGTAGTTTGGTTAGGTGCCATTTGAGTTAGGTTAGAACTGTGACCATTAAACTTAAAAGAGTGACTTACCAAACATTACACACCCATCGACATCGACAGCTAGAAAGCTAATAAGTAGGTAGGTATTAGAATTAAAAACAAGTTTAATAATCATACTATATAATTATAATTAGTACAATTTCTTTTTTAGCGTAAATACAAATTTGATGCTAAAGCACGCAATAATTATTATGGCATTTAAATATTATGTCTAATAATCATTATGGCGTTTAAATATTATGTCTAATAATTATTATGGCAATTAAAAATATGAAAAACAATACGTATGGCACTCGTATCTTATGGTATCCAAGTTTCGGGCAATTAAAAGTATGTCATTCATGTGTATGTCTTATAGGGCAAACAAAACATTCGGGCAAATGAAATTCGGGAATATGATGATTATGGTATATAATCTTCGGGTAAACAATAGACAACCGTTTTGTAGCGGTTGGTTTTGGGTTTAATTTAAACCTCAAAATAAAATAAATTAGTTAGCTGTAATCATTTTTCTTATAACTTTTCATATATAGTAATATTTTCAGTTTCCAATAGCAATGCTTTGCTTTAGCTTTAGCAAGTAAATTACTTAAAAATGTCCCATTTTAACATTGACTGTCACTGTTTTCATCACACAAGAACAAAAATATATTCCGATACCAGCTCAAAAATCATTTCCATATTTTCAAATTACGTTTAAATTGAAATAAATTGCGACTTGCGAATGCCGGGATTAACAAATTGAGTATTTATGAATACCGCCATTATCGACATGAAGCTGGTGCGGGCGACCGCATCGCTTTCTCATTATTGATATAAGACTTATAGAATTTTTGATGTTCTTAGTATTCATTAAGAACATTCCACACTCCACATAAAAAAGCTGAAGAGTGCTGAATATAATGAAAAATATTTTCATGGAATTAAATTTTTAAGTAACAGGCAGGAAATGCTAAATAAAATAAAATTTTGTAAACGTTAACTTCAAAGTAAATATCATATGGTTTTTCAGTTTATGTTTAGATAAATTGTAAATAGGAACAGAACGTATATCGTTTAAGATTTTATTTTTTTATTTTTGTACGAATGAGGTGAACACATTAACCCAACTTCGAGATCACGTTTTAAGGTATCATGCAAGTTGACATGTTTAAACACCTTAAAGGATTCCTTCATAGATTAATAACAATTAGACATTTTTAGTGTATCGGAACCTCCGGGTATCGAGCAGTAAATAAGGTTGCGTCCAACAGACTAAATTCACATCACAACTGTCTCCGGCATTAGACACTTTGCCTGGAGAATTCGTATCATCGCTGCGCAGGAGTACCCAGGGGTCTGGACGCTCATTTCTAGCGTCACATCCGACCATGTCGTCTTTTTGCATTAGCGCAAAATTTCCTTCTATAGGCGCGCTAGCGCGCCACTCTCTATCCCGCTGATAAGATTTTGTATTGTTCTTTCTATCAAGAACCATTCATCGTCACCTCGAAACCCTTGCTTTGTTCGGAGGTCTGTGTCAGACCATATCCAAAGCTCTGAAAGAATCAGGAGATGGTAAATTAGCTGTCCAATCCTATATTTTTACTTTAGAAACAGACAGACAGACTTAAGACACCGCAGGAATCCGTCAGTCATTGACGTTGTGGTTCTATTACAGTCGAGTAAATTTAAAAAAATCTTTTCCTTTTTGTACTCTAGAATTAATTTAAATTTGGATTCATTTTAATAATGGTGAATGATGAAGATGTATGTGTACTTATTATTGTAAATTTTGCCTAATCATGTAAAAACACAACACTAGTGACATCCTTATATATCTTGTGCTCAAGTGGCAATCAGCACAAAAGAACCTTTCACGTATAGTAAGTAGTAGACACGTAATAGCTTACGCAAGGTAAGGACAGGCAAACGTTTTTTGAATATGGAATTTAGTCCCGGCAATCGCTATTTATTTAAGATTAAGTAACTACAATGCGTAAGACTTCTGTCACATAAGAATTATTATTTATTCCGTAGCAGATATTTAGATGTAATTCTGTAGAAATAAATTTCGCATCTAAAGCCTTAACACAAGTCAAAAAGTGAATCAACATAACAAACATATTGGTTCTCGGTTCAATATTTGTGCGGGGAGAACTGCCGTTTAGGTTACCAAATATTGTTGGTTGAAAATCCAACAACAAGCTAAGATCTCCGGAACATCTCTAAAGTGAAACGCCGTCGCAAGGGCTAAATTCCATTTGGCAATGAAATAATAATAACTTGAGTCACCTCACACAGGGCCGTCTGATCGCAAACTAGACAGAGCCTGTACTATGGTAACCAGACTGCTGATATACACAGGTACTTACTTATTACTAAATACATACATATTATAAATAAATTAATAAATTGACTATTAATGGCCGTTTTCTTTCTCTCTCTCTCTCTAGAATTCGTGCTTTCTAGGCACTCGCTAAAGCTAACATTAACTTCTGCTAGTCATGCATACTACAACTCCAATAACGGGAGTCTGGCTTCCAGTGTCAGAGAAAATCGAGCTAAAATCATCTAAAGTGAGTTTTAACGCTTTCGCGGCTTCACCAATGTGAATCTTGGTACCCTTATGTTTGTTCGGGATAAAATCTACCGGTGTGCTAAATCAATCCAAATCCTTTCAAATGTTTAAAAGTTATAACAAACTGACTCCCACAATTACATATTCAATCACTTTCTTATTTAATAATAATATTAGTGACAATTAATAAATTTCCATATATGCTATTTACATATTCTACGGGGTTCAATTTCATAAATAAGTAAATTTCGACTGTTTAAACAAAACAAGAAATCCTGCTGGTTTGGATGATCGAACCATGTTACTCAAAGCATCATACCTTAAAATCCAAATCGAACGTGACGGTCTGAGGGATTTTGATAAAGTGGAGCTATTTCTTCCCTTTAAAAGTTATAGTCCTTTAGAGTATTAATGCAATAAATACCTCACACCACTAAACCTAAATGCAATAAGTAACAGATGCAGTCATTAATAGTTAATTTTTCAACTTTGCTCTCTCATAATTAAATAAGTATTCATGCTATAAAACTTTTAACATTACCTTGATATTCTTTAAAATTTAAAACCCTCTTTAAGAAAAGTTTTGGCTATTAGGTACTCTACCTTTTAAGAAATCTTTCGCCCCAGATCTGAACTATATGGTAAATGCTTTTTCTTTAGTTACTTAAATTACGATGTAAAATTATCCAGTTTTTTTTCATATCCATATAAATTTAAAGGCTTTCATCATTCATTCTTAACCTTTTTTAATACCACTTACGTAAGTTCTTGATAAATGAAACAGTCCACACACATACTAGATTTGGTCAGAGATTCGATAATATATCTATAACAATATGTTGTAGATGCCGAAGTGCATTACAAGTTCGTAGCTCAATTCAATTCAACTTAATTTTATATGGTTGCTAGTAAAAAAATCCTTTTAAAAAAAAAAAATATTTGTTTTTGTATAAAACGGCTATTTCTTACCTAAGTATGTACTTAGGTAATTCTAAAGACCTAATATGTACCTGCTATATAATAGGTACATATTTGGTCTTTAGAATGTACGTAAGTTATATAAAGTAGCAAAGCAAATACCGTAGCGACCTCCTTCAACTTTTCTTTTAATAAATAGGTGAGAGGACGCATAAAGATGAATGATGGAGCTCACGTTCTGGCTTTTTGGAGAAGGAAAGATTGTAAATCGTGTCACTTCCCCAATGTGTGTCGCAAATGTAGAGTAGCAGGTATTTTATAACAGGTAAATTGATCTCAATAGTCATTGACATGATGAAGCGTATCAGCTAATATTGCAAACAAGCTGTTTTCCAAAGTTACACCTGCGTTTATGATCACTGTTCCGCTCTTAAGAGTCGTAGCATGATGTTATATAGCCTACCTTAATGAATACTCTATCCAATAGAAAAATAATTATTCAAATGTGACTGATAGTTTCAGAGATTAGCGCGCCAAACAAACTATAAAAAAAACTATTCAGCTTTATTATATTAGGATAGATTATCTATATCTTCTATCTTAAGAGCGGCATAGGCATTAAGGGTGCAGATAAATATAAAATACTAACGAATAGACGTCAATTTTCCCTCCTTATACTTATTCTAATCACCTCCTTAGGATTACAAGTACGGAATCTGGCACTTTCAGCCAACAATTATATGGAACGATAACCTCAGCTGCGATAAGCTGCGATTGAAGATATTTTAAGCTTTATCCCGGGTTAATTCTGAGGATGGCAGGCCAGCGAAGGGCTACTTTAATTTGAGACCTAAAACTTCACTTGAACAAATAAGATTTACCAATATATTCCGTTAGAAGCCTTTATCTAAAGCGTAAGTTAATTTAAATTTCAATTAAGCAACTGTATAAATAAACGGATGTTCTTACCAAGTTGCCCGTCGGCGTGCTGGTCTTAAATAGTCATTACCGATGCAGGAAATAATTACTGTGAGTTTTATTAATAGAGCCTGAGGCACAATAGTCTAGCAACAAAACTCCATCCCAAATAGAATCATAGACGTATCTAAAAGAAGGAAATAGAGGGATCCTTTAATTATATACATATAATCAAAGGCCCTTCTTTGATTATATGTATATAATTAAAGGATCCCTCTATTTCCCTTCTTTTCACAGATCCCTATCTTACCTATATCGATTTTTCCAACTGGTCCTTATCTTAACTTTTGATAACCCTCAGTTAGTTAAATTAGAATTGCAGAAAAGTAATGTTTCAGGTGATTCTCAACCGATTTAACTGTCTCAGACGATATTACCGGTTATGGTTAAAATTGATAAATATGACGCTAACCTGAATATCTGATTTTAAACTAATCTACTTAAATCTACTCAGTGATTACCTACTCATTGTAAATCACTAGGACAGTTTAACAGTTGCTGAAACGTACGTATTTAATTATTACATTTATAAACATATAGGTAGATACTGAGCTTTTGAAAAGCGTAAGCTCTCATTATTATTTACCTGGAATAAAACTTTGTTTAACTAATAAAACAAATTTAAATGAAATTGAACAATTGAATTTATACAATACATATACAACCGTACGTAATCATTACAATTTGATTAACATTACAATAATTTTAAGAATTTATCGTAGTTAAATAAACTCAATAAATAAGTTAAGTAGGCTTAATCATCATCATCAGTATTTCCTCCCTACATTTTTAAACAGTATATTGGACAATGTTTATTAACTTTATGTAACGAAGCAATACCTGTGTATCAGAAAACAAACGCTTATTTGATCTAAACATTATCTATAGATTGTACATAGTGTACGTTGATTGGTCTGCGGTCTAACCAGCGCATGTTCAAAACTTCAAACCACTAATGCGTTTGAAGTCCGTCCCAAATTGCTATAAAGTATAATGTATTTTTTTGTTATAAACTGTTAATACAACGAAACTAGAACAGATATAGATGTTTGAATTAATTCTGTTGACCTCAGTAACTATGTAGCATGTCCTTATTTTTAAACTTTTTTCATTTGATAAAAAAATACATATTTTTTAGGTAACATAGAAGACAGATAATGATGAGAAGTTTTGTTGGCATAGTTACATGTCCCTTAAACAATTTCGTAGTCAAAAATGGCCATTATTTTTCATACTATGGTTGTTCATGATTAAATAGATACGGAACTTGTAAATAATCACTCGACGCACAAGTTTAGTCAAGGTAATCTCGTTTGGTTGGGGTTTTCTGTAGGGTGTTTTCTCTAACTATTCAATTGTAAAATATTGGCAGTATGTAAGTAACATGGAAAAAACCGTCAAATAAAAGCGATTGCCGAGCATTTGATGGAGTCAGGTCCCAATCACTGGAACTAAACCAACCAACCACCAACCGTCCTTTTATTACTCCAGAATAGTACGTGAAGCGGTCGAAATAAAAAACTTTAAAAATTTGAGAAAATAGGTACCGCTTGTCTTGGAATTCTGTCATCAGCAAATGCAATCATCAGCGAATACACGCTACTTTCTCAACAAACCTCAACGGTCGTCATAAGTGTAGTGTGTCGAAGTACAGACAGTGCGAACGAAAATAAAAATAATGAAGACCAAGTACGGGTAGTTGCTGAAACTGGGACTACACGGAGGCGTCGCTGAGCTCTCACCAGTCTGCCTGTGACCGTGACCACGATCGGTTCAATTCAATCGAAACGTCGAGTAATCAAAAAAGGAATCGTGCCTTGTAAATGTTATGTAAATGCCACTGAGTCCCGATTTACACATCTAATATGTATAGTTGCGAAAGATTAAAAGCAATTATTAACATATACAAGGACTACTGTGTATGTTTAATAAGACGTTAATGGTAAAAAAAAAGTGGTTCAAAGATCACAAAACGGTCACCACTATATTCACTTTTAGATTATACCAGTATTGATTACATGTGGCAAATGTTATATTTTGTATAACATTGTCTTACCAAATACGTGATATGAGGATAGTTATTAAGAAAAGGTGCGCGTACAAATAATAAATTATACTTCTTTACGGTCGATAACCGTGTAACACTATATTCCATTTATTGAGAATATTCGGATTCTGGAACAATATCCGAGTATAGAATCGTAAATTCTGGGCAGCTGGTAATTGGCTCGCGCCTGGTTCTCTATGAAATGGGATCTAAACATAACGGACAATATTCTACTACCGAACGTGTAGGTTATACTTACCTATAAACTTTTGTTTTCAAGGATAGGCACTGGATCATGTTCAGATTAACATTTGTAATAAAAGTAATCATAAATTTAAAGTCTAATGTATTTTTTATTGCTGCGTAATGAACTTCAAATTGTAAAGGAATAGGGCTTATAAAATTGCCGCATCATTCAATAGCCCGCCTACAGTTTCAACGTTGTAAAGAATAGAAAGAATTCTATAACGATGCACTCGACGTTAATATGTGGATGCCTACACGCGATCGTTAAAAAGCCAGTGGAAAGTAATGTCCTATATCAATAGTGAGCCCTTTGTTGGAATTTCCAATAGCTTCTGACTATATCATCTAGTTAAAGGCATCCAGAGCATCCAACAGAAATTTAGTATTGACTTGGATTTCAATACCGCCGACGGATACCTGCCAATTATAGACTGACATTTGACCTTTGTGTACCTTAAACAGGTAGTTTGTTTTTCTACTATTATGAATTTCTCATCTTTATACCTATTTCAATAATTTTAAGTCAAATGCATTAGTATTTGATATCAGTATTTGTAAAATTTATGACTAGATACTATTAGGCATCGTTCACTCTTTTTAAAGATTTTTTAGGGGTTTCTGAAATCTTATAATTTAATTGTAAGCAAATCCTTGAAAACGTATACTTCTACATATTTACTACTGAGTTCCGCTCCAAGAAGTTTTTTTTTTATGGTATAAGGGGGCAAATGAGTAGACGGGTCGCCTGATGTTAAGCGAACCGGCCCATACGTGCCGAAGCATGGCTCTCCCACGAAGAAAACATGAACATCGAATCAATCTGAGATTCCTTATTCCAATTTAAATTAGAATTCTCGTACTCGTAGCTATGGCAAAATCAAAAAGCTTTACCAGATAAGATTCGATTTTGATCGCCTTTTGGGTCATTCTCATTTACGGTGACAAAACGGATTTTGATAAAAGTGCTCCCGTACCTATATTTAGTTCTTTTGCTGACTGCTTTTTGTTTTGGATAACGTTTATTCTTCATGTCTTTTTGCTTGACTGTTGCTCAATAAGCTGGAAATTAATAACATAATTGATAAGCTGGAAGTCAGGTATCATAATATCAGAACTAAGGCAACTATTACGAGAACCATAAGAAACATTACTAAAAGGAACGCAATAATGTAGTAACGACTATCTACCTACATTATTTAACACCGAAGGTTTTAGCCGCAGGCAATATTTGTCTAGGACAAAGGTAATCAGAACCTCTTGGTAGATAATTCTTGTCTCTACCCATAATATAGACAATGAACCCTTAGGTATTGTAAGGCCCAGTGTACTGTAGCTGTAGAGGTCCAGAGAGGTCTTATGTATTGCAGCTTCATTATAAAGCAACTTTATAACGTAACCTCTAATGACTACACTCTTTTGTTTTTGTTGAAATGTTTATTACTATCACTGCGCTGGCCTTTACCTGCAACGGATCCGGATAATAATAGTACAGTAGTATACGCAGATACCTATACTGCGTATGCTACTGCACCTACGTGTACGCAACTTTCTAAGGAAAAATATTTTTTCGAATCATGTCAGTATACATTAGATCAATGCTTATAAACAAACAAACTCTTTAGTCATATAACATTCCTTTACGTTGTGTGTGTGTGTGTGTGCGTGTGCGTGTGCGTGTGCGTGTGCGTGTGCGTGTGCGTGTGCGTGTGCGTGTGTGCGTGTGCGTGTGCGTGTGCGTGTGCGTGTGCGTGTGCGTGTGCGTGTGCGTGTGCGTGTGCGTGTGCGTGTGCGTGTGCATGTGCGTGTGTGTGTGTGTGTGTGAAGTTTGAGCAGGAATTTCATTTGTTTCTTTTAAGTATGTTTTGTGTTAGTTTGTGTTGAATAACATATGGGTGATTTATTATGTCTTTTGCAGTGGGCCTCATGGCTAAGTGGTAACTGAGTATGTTAGCACATTACAAAGTTAAGTAATACTAGCCAGTCGATGATGGGTTACCATGCTTAACACATTGAGACTCCTTCGTGTCTCGGAGAGCACGTTAAACCGTCGATCCCGGGTTAACCCGGGACCGACGGGTGTTTGTATATAAATACAAACATCTGTGGCATTCGTTACGCGTAGTTGGAGCCCTAAAAAGTCCAACAACCTGGTCTAACTACAAAACTTCGATATCGCCTAGTACTTGGGTTGTGGAGGTCTGATGGCAGTCGCTTCACGTAAAATATCAAAGTTCGGCCGTATCGTAGTTAGACTGAAAGCCGACCCCAACTTAGTTGGAAAAAGGCGCGGAGGGTCATGATTATATCTTTTGCAGAATTTAGGACTTCTTACGATAATTTAATTTTTATTCGACTAATAAACTTTAACATTATCTATTACTGTAGTGAAAATAAGAGAATTGGAGAAACACGTATGTCCAAAATCTGTGACAAGTGTGTGTTTCGAAAAGACTTGTGGAGGAATGGTTATCGTGCCCCTTTAACCCAAAAGAAGTAGCCTCCGACGAGGCTAGGTGATCATGTCTGGCGGACCGCGGCCCAACGGTTGATGTTGGGAAGTTGTATATATACTAATCGACGCTAGAAGTAACTTGCGCGATGCAGGATTACTCCGTAGTTCGGTGTATCTTCGGTAGATTACATTGAAGTATGTTTTTCACTGTACGCGGATGTCGCCACAGGCTGATCAATGCAACAATTAATGAATCGTATATCAAATCTGTTGCCAAGTGTACTCGTATATTGAGTTACTGAAAGCATCATAATTTTTTCTTTGATCAACAGCTCTGTTAGTTGAACTGAGTCTGTATTTTGATCAGCCTTTCAGAAACCGGGTGTTAGTGACTACATATTACGTGCAGATTTAAAAAGTACATTATAACCGACAGCGTGCGTATACCTAACTTTTTAAATTCAAGCAACTCGCGCCAATCGATGTTTGAAAATGTATAAATCTAATGTTATCGTGCTCTAGAATTCGCTACAAGTATGTGAAGCGAGCGTATGTACATAATGTAGCGCTCTAGGAAGCAACAAATTTACTGGGGCAGGTTCTCCAAAGGGGCGCAAAGTGCCTCCGTTACTTGTTACCGTTGCGGAGAAAAGATTTATGAAAAGAATAAGGAATTTTCCTTGCTATAGCTGATCCCATAAAGGACAAAACGTCACAAAAGAATATGATCGATTGTATCTACAGAAATTCTGAAAGCGTTACGTATCAGATTAAGAACAAGACTATTCGAGAAAAAGAATAAGTTGTTCAAAATAATTACATATATCAACGATATTTATTTAAAATAATACTTACTACACGGTAGGAGAGCCATGCTTGGGCACGTATGGGCCGGCTTGACCGGAGTGATACCACGGCCTCACAGAAAACCAGCAGTAAAGCAATGCTTCGTTGTATTTCGCCGAGTGAGTGAGGTTACCGGAGGCCCTAAGCCTTCCCTCTCCCCCGCTTTCCCCCTTCTCACCCTCTTCCACTTTAAAGGTCGGCAACGCACTTGTGACTCTTGAGTTGCAGGTGCCCATGGGCGGCGGTACTCATTTACCATCAGGTGAACCGTCTGCTCGTTCCTCTATCCAAGAAAAAAACCTAAATAAATGCACATATTTAAGTTGGCAATACAGAAGAAAAATAGGTAATAGTGTAACAATACTACTACTATTACTATAATGGTAAAAGTTTATAAGAATGTATAGATGCTTGTTGCTCTTCCACGCAAAAACTACTGAACCGATTACGATAAAACTTGGTATATAGATAGCTGGACACCTGAATTAACACAGAGGCTACTATTTATCCTGATATTTCTACGGTATCGGAACTTACGCGGGTGAAACCGCGGAGTGCAGCTAGTGTTTTATATGATACCGCTATTTAACATTAAAAAGTTTTAGACATGTTTGAATAGTATTATTTATTGATAAAGCGCACACTCACGACTGTACATTGTAAAATGATTTATCTCTTTGCTTGGAAGAACAGACATTGTCTGAGATGGGCTCACCGCAAAGTGTGTCCGTGAGCCGAGCTCGTATTGCCTCTGTAAGCCTCCCCCAAGTCTCTGTTTATCTGCGACTAACATATGTTACGGTTTCTATGTATAATCGACTATTCTTGTTTGGATAATATGCACACTTGATTATTATGACAGAAATTAGGTCACTGCATAGCTAAATTTTACATAGTTCTTCTTAGTTCTAGTTAAATGATCGTGAGACTAAATGTGTTTGTCACTATTCTTAGGTCTACAAAATAATCTTTCAACTTTCGCGTTCCATGATATACATACAAATATATGATTGTATTAACGGGAATTAACATGATTTTGTTGATTTGCATGTACATACCTTTGAACTGTCTGACATTTCAACCAGGTAACACTGGTCATGGTCGCAGGCTGACTGGTAAAGCGATGAAAACTTTAGATTTTTTTTATGAAATGAGGGATGTAGGAACTCCTACTTCACAGACATGACGATGGATGGTATACATAGCTTTACCAGACCCCGTGACCGTAACCAATTTAATCTGGTCAAAACTTTTTCGACCAATTCGCTTTAATTACCGTAATACATTAACGGAACTTAAAGCGATTATACCTACTATTAGGTCTCATCAACACAGTTTATCCTAATCTGATTGAAGATCCAATTTGGTGTTACGTTTTGTATTATAATAGATCTTGCAGAAGTCGAAATCAACAGTATTATTATAAACCAATTACATTTAAATGCTGCCTATTGTCTGTAAGTAAATTGGAGTTTACTAAAGATATACAGTTATACTCATGTATGTCATTCAGGGAACCCCGATAAGTTTCCAACCGAACACGTCTCTTCATCAAGGATGTTGCAAATATATATATGAGTAGGTATAATAGTAAATCTTTGTTAATTTTATGTATAGTCATAGGCCATAAGTAATTTATTTCATAACAATATACATTATGTTGAAAAAAAAAAGACTTGACATTATTTCTTACTGTAGACTTGAACAATACACATTTAGTTTTATATATATTAAGTTTTAAATTACTTATATTGAACCATTCCTCAAATATTTTTAATACTTTATTAATTTAGGATTCTAAATTTTAAATATTATCTTCTGATATTACAGCGTTTGTGTCATCTGCAAAGATAATATGTTTCGTATCTGGAGTACGGATTTATAAATGCTCAATAAGGTCACGTGTGCTCTATTTTGTAAGAAAATAAATCTCTACTCAAATTGGAGCCGCTCAAATGGTCCACCAACACTACTTAGTCACTTAGTCAGAAACTTAGTAGAAAGTAGAGTCATCAGATCTTGGGTGGAGGGTCTTAAAAACGTATTTAAAAAAACAACAAGTTCTTGTATATTACCTACACACTACTCTGTCAAAAAACTACCGGAAAAAATCAATAAAACACAAAATGTTAACTATTCTTCCAAATTTATCGCCATCAAAGTAGGTCTCTTCAGAAATAATACACTTACGCCAACGAATAATCCAGTTTTCAAAACATTTTTTAAATGCATTTTCGGAATCGACTTCAGTTCTCACCGCGAATTCTCTTTGATATCTTCTATCGACTGAAAACGGGTATCTCGAAGTGGTCATTTGAGTTTTGAGTTGAGTTATCCGGCGAATACGGTGGTTGTTCGATGGTATTTGTTGAGTTTTTGGTCAAAAATTCGTTCACAATGATGGCCTTGTGCGATGGCGCGTTGTCGTGGTGAAGATCTAAGAATTTGGCCTTTTTCGACGATTAGCTCTCTCAAACGCCGTATAACGCTCAAATATTCTTTATTTACAGTCTGACCTTCTGGAAAGAATGCCGAGTGCACAACACCTCGATAGTCGAAGAACACAGTCAACATGACCTTGACGTTTGATCGACTTTGTCGTGGTTTTTTCGGTTTCGGTTCAGTTGGAATCGCCATTCCGAATCTTGTTGACTAGTTTGTATATCCAACTCGTAAACCCATGTCTTATCACCATTAACAATGCGTTTTACGAATATAGGGTCGGAATTGACTCGTTCTAGCATCGACTTTTACGCGATGGAGTTTTTGAAGAAAATTCATGCCCAAGCGATCGTTTAAAATGGTACGAATCGATTCGTGAGACAGAAAATTCACCGGTTATATCTCTCAAACTTGAATGAGGTTTTCAGTCACAACTTCTTTCACTTTAGCGATGGTAACTTCAGTTGAAGACGTTGATGGCTGACCAGAATGAGACAAATCTTCCAACAAATCTCGACCGCTTTTCAACGCACTGTACCACTCATGTACACGAGTTTTTGATAAAATCGATTCACCGGATGCTTTCTGTAACATTTTCAGCGACTCTGAACATGAAATTTTATTTGCAATACAAAATTTGAGACAAACTCTATATTCGATGTTTTTATCTATTATAAAAATCCTTAAAACACTCTTGAGATGAGTTTACAAAATCGAGTACTGAAAACAAACTACATGACAGATATAGATGAAACTTCGCGCCAATATAGGAAACAGTTGTGCCAACTTAACCACAAAAAAGAATTACTTGAATTGAATTTGGAATTAGAATTAAATTATCAATGCCCGATACTTTTTTGACAGAATGTATATCAGTCCACTTCGCGATCGATATCTTAACTTCAAATATAAGCTTGTAACCACAAACAAAACCTTTAATTTTTTCCACCGCCAATGGATATTGAATATTTGATATAAATTCCAGCTTGATACCACTCCCCGACCCTTAGGAACAAGGTCTTAAAGAGTCCGGAAAGACAAAAATGGATCCATAAAGGAACCATAAATCAACATCAATAATCGATTACATATTATTGAGAATCACATAGACACTTCAATGCCTTAGAAGTTTCATCGATTCATGCCATCTTCAAATCAATTATCATTAAACCTCTTGGAACCTTTTATTACTATTCTATATTATTATGCTGTGATATTACATTAATGACTTACATACTTACTTAATAACACCGGTATTTTGTGTCCTTGTAAATATTAAACCTTAGTAGGTAGTTTCCAGGTACATATTATGGATACATCAACCATAATCATATCATTAGCGATGGTATTCGCCGTGGGACGAAACGTTTTCTTCATACGAACAATGGAATCACGTATATAATGGAACATATTTTAGATTTCGTTTTGTGATATACAATCTTAGATAAAAAAAATTATGTGTTCAAAGAATATTATCAGAACCAATTGTATGTTGTAGATACCTATGTGATTTGACATCGTCAACGTACGTCGACGCAGATGTTTATTGAACAATAATATCACTATTCAAATAAATATAGAAATTATCAAAACATTAAATTTGTATTTTCCTTGTTTCATACCTGGTTATAGGTAATATAATATTAATATGTTCAAGTCTCAACTAGTACCTTTAAAGGTAGGTACTATTGTAAGTTGTTTTTGTTTACAGACAGTGCAGCAAAAGACCGAAATCGCCTTAACTTATAAATATAGAAAAAATAATATTGTCGCTCACACCATACAAACTAAACTAGAAACCTTTTAAATTTGAATTACGATAACTGAAAAGATAACGTAATTATTATGTATATATACATTACGAGACAAACTACCTACCTACTACCGGTAAAGTAGGGTTTTCGATGTTTGTCTGGAAAGCACGTGTAAGATGACCACAAACCACAGAACTAAGAATAATTATGTATTTAGAAATTATAACAACTGTATTTTGTTCGAAATCATGTGTCGCCAGTTGCACACGCTTAGACGATAATATTTATTTTACAAACATACAAAACTGTAATTCGTCACAGAGGATTTATTTGACATGAATTCTGAACTCTATTTATAATAATTATACTAACTCTTACACTGATCAGTATTAGCTAGCGTTTCTAGAGGGTTTAGCCATCTAGTTCTACGATAAAACATACTTACCAGCCGTTACGTCCGAGACAGCGGTACGCCGATAGAGAGCTAACAAGTTTGCTTTCACCAAATATTTTTGTGCAAAATGTATAACAATATTCCTGTGAGCAAAGTAGTTCATTGTAAGCAAAGTAGTTCATTGCGTAATCTCGTAGTTCCAATATAGTTAGTACCTACTCAAATATGATACGCAATGTATACCTGTTTTTAGTGGATTAGATCATAACGGTTTTTCTCTTACGGTTCTTCTCTCTTCTCTCTCTTTGTCAATATTACTTAAAAAACAAAAGTTTTTGGACTCACCGACGAAATTATGTCCTTATTTTGGATACTGCAGTAAAGTGTTTACGAGCCATTACTATATATCTTTAGAAGACAACAGTCATCAAGAGACTTATAGTAATGGCTTCTATAATTCTATATGATTACATGACGACATGAGAATGGTAATTTTCGTTATCTTCCATGTATAACAACTAAATAAACTCTCTCCCTCTAACATACTATAAACATCTGTCGATGTATTTCACAGTCTAAGAGGAAAACTCTCATCACTGCTTTATGTCACGTATGTAAGCCGATTACTTTGAGAAACGTAGTAAATTTGTTACGGGGCTGAATCAGAAGTCCACACTAAGGCCGTTCGATCAAAACTTACCTCTTTCCACTCGTTCGTCTTCTTTTATAGTCTATCTACCTTCTCCGATAACGAATTACGTCATTTCACAAGTGTCAATCGTTAAATCGATGGCGATGTTGTTAGGCCCGTAACGTGATCACTTTCGCTGCTGGTGAAGTTTCGGAGCTCGACTGTTGTATTAAATTACCATAATTATAAGATATGATAAGTTTTTAATCAAAATTAAAATTGTCAGATACGGCGCTATCTGCTCTTAACGAAAATATGTAATTATTAGAAGTAAAAAACGTTTGTCAGGAACTTAATCCTCACACAAAAATAAGTGGGACTTGTAAGTGTGGGCCAAAGGCTGCCACGAAACTACATTAAGATATTTGATAAAAGTAGTTTTTAAAAGTAAGAACTGCCTAGTGATTTCCAAAAAAATGTTTAACTACATTTTAAGAATCATCAGAAAATTCCATTCATATCAAACTCTATTTAAAATCAAATTTAAAATATTA
The DNA here is from genome assembly GCA_963859945.1 of Euplagia quadripunctaria. Lineage (NCBI taxonomy): Eukaryota > Metazoa > Arthropoda > Insecta > Lepidoptera > Erebidae > Euplagia > Euplagia quadripunctaria. Next base: position 12,144,203 of record OY982574.1, read on the forward strand.
CTGATATATAAATGATTTTTAATTTGTTGATTTTGCTTTAATATTAAACACCTAATATTTCCTTTGCTTCTCGCCTACTGAAGGCGAGAGATGTAATATGATTCATATTTGCAACATATCTCTTGGAACAGTGTCTCTGGCTCATTAATTTACTTTCATTTCATAGGTTTCTGCTAGCTGCTTATTAAATATCGGTTGACCTTTCCTCTATTAATTGCACTACGATTAGAGGAATCAATATTTCTAATTAATTAATTAATTTAAAAAAAATTGGTCTATTCACCGTTGTTCTACTTTTTGTTATACTAGTAGAACTGTTAACCCGACTAGAAAAAAATAAGTGACCTAAAAAGTACGAAACAAGAAAATATTCCAGACAGAAATCAATGTTGCATGCCGTCAATTATAATGATAATATTAGTATTTAATATACATTACATTTTAAACTTTTATTTTATTTTATACTTTTCCGTTACAACGCTTGTTAAACGTTACGACAAGCAACAGAAATAACAGCGCCATCTATTGGCTAAAAGCAAATAAACAGGACATTAAATTCCAACAGAAGTGCACAATGCCATAATGAAACCATATCGCGATTTATTTCTCTTGCGATGTCAAATGGTTGAGCCTTGTGAGAAGAAATCGAGCAAGTAAACATATGCACGGCTACTCTTTTAAGTCACCTGATAGTTATTACAACAAGAGTATTTTGTCAATTTTATTACGGCATTTACAGTACTGTTTTGTTGTGCGCTATTATGTTTTATTGTAAAATAAATTAACTAAAATTAAGCTACAAAAATGAGGAGACTGAAAAATAAGACATTTCTATTTAGTATTTAAAGAAGCCTGTGAATCTCAAATAACCTAATCCTATCCGTTTTTTCCTCCATATTCTCCACTATTGTGTAATAGCCCTTACGACATTTATTTGTCGTATTACTATGGACTTAAATTTGTTTCGATTTAACATTTGTATATTATATGGGATTTTATTATAAAATCGCACAAATTGACCTCGAAACGACTTGGAGCCTAGAGGCAGATATAACAAGTTTATGTTTATAACGTGTGTTAATAGAGTGTATTTCTCTTTTTAAAACTGAGCTTTATTTTTATGAACGTAAATCAAGTTTTTAAAAATATACCACGACCTCTACTAAAACCGAATTACTTAGGTAAGATGTAACTTTGCAATTGATCATAAACGATTTTTTCAAAATTGTTACTGAACCCTGGTAGTACCGAAATCGGTCTAAAGTTGGCTGGGACTACCTAAAATATTAAAGGGAGTATTGAATTAGGGTTACAATCTTTATCTAAAACCGGTACGCTTTTAGATATCGCCGCAATATTTCTCTTTGCCATCCTTTCGTTCTTATTGTAAAAACAAAATTTTTGACCACAATGATTTGAAACGAATTGATTCTTTATTATTTTATTCTTAATTACAATATCTGTAAGTATATTGTCTACTAGCAGTTCCCATATTTATATATTTTGCGGGGAACCGATTTTTTTTCCAAAATAAAAGTAGTCTAAGTTACTCCTTATAACACCAGCTATCTGACAGTGAAAGTCTCTTGGAAATCGGTCCACCCGTAGCGGAGATTGGCAGGAACAAACAGACAGACAGACAAAATACTGATTTTTAGGCATAGGTATCTTACAAATAACTGTGTGAATTTAAAAAAACTATTATTTTGACATTACAAACAGACACTTCAATTTTATTTATATATATATAGATACTATTTATAGCGGTACGGTGAGCTTTGAAACGAAATTCCTGAGGGACGCCCCATCTGCTAAATGGTAGGGTTCTTTAGAAAGGCAATTAAAAGGGGTCTTACTGGGTCCACAACGAGCACGTGACCCCCAAGGTGTCGCAAGCGTAGGTTGCTGGCTGCTTTTTATCAGGTGCGTCATCTAAGGAGATGCTGAGATGCGATTTAGCACCTTTGTGGTATAAACAGCATTGCCACTATGTGTAGGTATAATTATTTTTATATAAATGCATGTCATGTCTTAAGTTTCGAAACAATTTAATTAGTTCAAATCTTTTTAATCAGGGTACTATGTACGACTGCAGTGGCAGTTTGTTAGATACTACTATCTATCTACTATCGTTAGATAGTAAAATATTACGTAATTGTAAACATTAATCGTACCTACAAAATATATTAACAAAATATACCTGAATGTAAACTTATAAAACTATATATACTTTCAAGGGTATCTATTCTATTGTAAAGGTTCATCTACGTTGAATTCGAAGCGGTGACGTTATCAAGCCTAAAGATATTTTAGAATTCGGCAGTAATGGTAACGAGTTGTCTCGTCAGCAGCTCAGCCCGACTCAGGTGAGGGGTAATGACATTCTGGAGCGTATCGATCGCATCGCACACAAATAGCTAGCCAACAGGCTAATCTGCCGTCGCGCTCCGCACCGGGCGAACACCAGGCGGTGTCGGCCGACCGCACACGTGGCACTCGATGTTAACTTCCTCATTAGTACTGTTGCTAAGGACACGACCCGTTGTAAAACTGTATGTCTGTCTGATTTTATTTTGGAACTGAGAAATACCATCTTTGTGACAAACACTTAAATAACCAATCCTCTAGGTAGTAAGGTATGTTTTAACCTGATCCGACTTCAAATTTAAAAAAAAACACGGTAAATCCAAATAATATATAATAAAGGCCGGCAACGCACTTGTGACTCTTAAGTTGCAGGTGTCCATGGGCGACGGTAGTCACTTACCATCAGGTGACCCGCCTGCTCGTATGCCCCCTATAATATAAAAAAAAAAAAATTTTTTGCATCCTGCCCTAAGTTTTCCACCCTTAGAAGTGGAATATTTTCGTCAAATTTAAATGGGAATAAATTTGAGTATAATCAATTCAATAAAAAAAAATCATTGAATTTGGTTCTCAATTGGCGGAGATATCGCGTAACATACATACAAAAAAAATCAATCGAATTAAGAACCTTCTACTCTTTTGAAGTAGGTTAAAAATACATCCACTTAAAAATCTCTGATTTTTTTTTATCTTTTCTATTATTTCATACAATTTCACAATAAATATTAATTTTATATAATTATGGTGTAACGTTGAAAAGAGGATTCCAAAAGCTGTAAGTAATAATAATAACATAGTGTAAGATAACATCCGCCGCATAACCACCAATGTAAGTATAATTAAGACACGGTGGGCGTTCGTACTGTCGACGCCGACGGCTCGACCACCCCTATATTTACCTAAACACCGATATGATCTTTACGCCGGAAGTCCCGGAACTTACTAAACTACCTAAGGGAGTAGGCAATGTAATTCATGTTAGTGTAGTGTTAAAAAGTGAAATCAGATTTTCCTTTTGGGTTGTAGTATGTATCTATCTATGGCAACTTGACATACCTATTATGATTTTTTTGTTGTTGCTCTAGGTAAGTTATCCATGTTATAGCTATATATTGTGTTCATGTAACATGGGCGAGAAGGCATTACTCTCGTGGAATAGAGATCATGTTAGGGCCTTAAAAACATAGTAATTGTTTGGTGAAAGCCAGCGGCGGAATTACACATTTGCCGCCAGTAGGCTATTAAAATTTCGGCGCCCCTACCGGTCTGTCTATCTAATTCAATACCCCAGGACAAGACATAAAAAATAATGCAGGCCCCAAAATTTGCCGCCCCTAAAATCTGGCGCCCTAGGCTTCAGCCTACTCAGTCTACTGGTAAATCCGCCACTGGTGAAAGCCTCATTCTATATTCGCGCATCTCGTTTGTGAGAAATGTCGACATTTCTTACCCACCCAGGCTTAAAATACAGTGATTGGACGGAACAGTAAAAATAGCGATAGTGAAAAGTCATAAAATTCTTCATTTAACATCGTTTCTGCCAAGCCTTTTATTTACTATTTACCTTTGGTTTACTATTAATATTATAAACATTGATTTCGCATAAATGGATCAAATAACAAAATCTAATGACAAAATTGGAGGTAAAAAGTTTTGTAAAATATTATCTTTTAAAGACAAATTTATTGTATCATTAGGTATGGGTATGTATGTATCGAATATAGTTCAAGAAAATATATTGCAGCAAAAGTAATAAGAGTCGGGTTACTTTTATATTTCACAATTCAAATTGTAAAATATAGGTACAGTAGGTAATAGTACGATTAACAATAGAGTAATTTCTGAAAAATCTATTTAAAACTTGAAGTTTCGGTATTGCGTTTTTCCAGCTGGAAAAAAGAGCTCATAACACAAACTTCGTCTTGCGATTTTATCGTCCAACCCATTTTATGAAAGTAGTAATTAAGTATGTGGTATAATTTTGTTAAACTGTATAAACAACTGAGTGCACTAAATTAAGAAAAATACAGTTTTTCTCGCGCAATAAAATTCATCGCTTCGTAGTTACCTTGACCTATAAGTACATATAATATGTACTTGGTACCTATATATTGTTTAGGTAAAAATGTTTTTAGTTTTTACTCATTTCATTCCTTAACGTTTAAACTTTTTAGAACTAATATTGACTCTCTTGCCTTTTTTGCCTTAGTTTAGTTTTATTTAAAGCGATATTCACAACTTTTAAAAACTTTGAGGCTACACAAAAGAAGTCCACGAAGTAAAGTTATAAAGGCAATGAAAACTTATTTTAAAGAAACTTTCATATTTAATTATTTGCATTACCTACTTTACTATTATATAACAATGCAGAAAAAAACGGTTCGCTATTTTGCTTTTAATAGATTTTGTTTCATTAAGATTAACAATTATATCTGAAATTATAAAGACAAGATAGGTTTATGAGGGGTTATGTTTAAATTCAATCAAAACGGTTCGATTCGTCGTTTCTTTTAATGGATTCACTTTTAGACTGCAATGAAATTATATGATACAAATTAGTGCTAGATTTTAGGAACTTCAGAGAAATCGATTGTTTTATAATTAAAAATAATAATAAACTTATAATTATATACCTACTATTAAAAAAACGCTAATGTTAAATGTATCTATATCTGAGAGTTATATTAATCGGACACTGCAACTTCTTCTTATTCTCTCTTTCCATCCACCGGTTGCCTGGAAGAGATCGCAAATCGCGATAAGGCCGCCAATTGTACAATGTTTTTTTTTTCTCTTACTCAATTGTTTTTTTTTTTCTTTTTTCTGTATTTTTCTTTTAGGCTTTTAGTTTATAAGAATGTATACCTATGTATATAAATTGTATCTTTTTTGTACAATAAAGAGTTATCTATCTATCTATCTAAACTTGAAAAATATAGTAAATAGTGTTTCAAATTCAATTCGCTCGTGATGTAGACAAACCGGTAACAGTTCTCATCATAAATCGAGGTGCAGTCCTGCTTGTCACAAGCTGAACTTAACTCGAAATAATTATGAAACATGTCGATAACATTTTTGAAACCCGCGCCAATTGTAGACGCCTAATAACCAAATTTTACTTCGATTATTAAATCGAAATCACGCATTGCTACATATAAATATTTTTGTAATGTATTTTTTTTAATTTCCAAACCAAATGCTGATTCTGTGCTAATTGCAGTGTTTAGTTTATGTGGTAAAAGTCAGATAAAATATTTTGTATTTTTGTAATCAGTTCAAACTACAAGTAAAATCAATTTAACACATGAAACCTAAGGCGCAAACTCGTCAAAAATTGGCACGTGGAACGGGGCGTCGTCTGTAGCGTTTCGTCGCGCAGCGAACTCGCGCATGCGCGCTCTCAACCTCGAACTAATACCATAGACAAGTTTTCGTTTCGTTAACTGGCAAGCAAATCAGCTTTTTGTTTGTAGGTTATGTTTTAGTGATTAATTGTCAAAATTTATGTTGAATATTTTCGTGGAATTTGTTCAGTTATCATGGGGTGGACATGAACTTGTTAATTGTTTCGTCTTGTGGAGTATTATTTAGTTTATCGGCTATAGTAAAGTATTAAATATCTTGCGCCCATTGAATGACTGTGTCGATCTCGTAGTATTACTTGACATTGAGTTGTTGAATTGAGATGTGAACACGAAAGTGGATACGCATTCGTCAGCTAACTATCAACATCTCTAAGTTTTCAAACAGAATCTATTTATTTGTAGATCAGTGCATTTTAGTGTCGATATTATATAGTGGAGACATAATCCGTCAAGATGACGATGAGTCAGTTATCAGTTATGAAACTTTATACTGCAGTTGTCGACGACGTGATCGCCGGAGTGAGGGATTGCTTTTTAGATGACGGAGTAGATGAACAAGTGTTGCAAGAACTGAAACAATTATGGAAAACCAAGCTACAATCCAGCGGAGCCATGGACCCGCCTCAACCTGAGCCTTTGATGCCAGCTCCGCCGGTGCTACAGAACTTCCAAAAGGCCAATGGTAACAATACCATACATAAAAGAACAGATGCTCATTTGGGACAACAAGGCTCTAGCCAAAACTCAGGTGTAGAACATGGCCCTCCTGCTTCTAATATTGCTGGTGCCCATCCACATCATGTGCTAGATCCTAATAATAAAGTACCAGTGCAACTCACTTTACCTGCTCAGCCTGGTGTGCCGGGATCTCAGCCACGCTCATTTACTATACAAATACCTGCATCAGCCTTAAATGGCAATAAATTGCACCAGGTGCTTACAGGTCCTATTATTAATGCTACAATAAGTTTACCCCAACCCTTAGCTGCTACTTTACTTCAGCAGCACATAAATTCAGCACTTGCTGGTCAACAAAATGAATTTGACGGGGGTGGAGGTGGACGCAGTGGAACTGCTCCATTCTCATTAGATGGTGCTCTAGATTCGTCAGATGATGAGGGTTCTAATGTTGGAGATGGCTCTGATGATGCAGCAGGTGATGAAGACGAAGATGAGGAGTCTCCTGAGGAGCGAGCAGAGGAGGAGGAAGAGGACCGTGATGAAAGTGGTGGCGCAGAAGAGGAACCTCTCAATTCAGAAGATGATGTATCTGATGAGGAACCAGGTGAAATGTTTGATACTGACAATGTTGTGGTTTGCCAATATGACAAAATTACTCGCAGTCGCAATAAGTGGAAGTTTTATCTTAAAGATGGTATCATGAACTTAGGTGGGAAAGATTATGTCTTTCAGAAAGCCAATGGTGATGCAGAATGGTGAACATTTCCTAATAATGAACAAATAAGCTGTGTGTATTTTTATAGAAGGTGTAACTTGTTGTATCTTGACTGTTGGAATGTAACTACAAGAAAATAAAGTTGATGGTAACATACTGTTAACTAACTTTATATTGTATGGAATTTATGACTTAATGCCATTGACTTCAACCATTTCAAAAGCCTATAAAGCTATTAACAATACTATATTCTACTCTCCCTTTTATTCTAAACACTTTTTTTCATATTTCAATAGCCGGTGGTATTACGAGCAAACTTTTTTTTTTCAAAAATATATGTCCTAAGATAATTCAAATTGCAAGGTACCTAACTTCAATATATGATTATATACACACACTGAATCAAAGTTATTCTTTCAATATTGATTTCAATCTATATTTGTCATTATTTATAGTGTGTAAGTGACAACAGCTGAATGGCTTTATTTTCAAGTTTTACTTGTACTTGACTAGCTGTTGCAGTGTTTTATCTTTGTACTGGTTGATGTCAATGTTGCCAGTGCTCATACAGATTATTAAAATACCAAATGTTGGTGATGGTTTAATGATTTAGAGCTATTAAGATTGGTTATAATCCAAATTAAATAGGTGTGTTGTACAATTTGTTTGTTCTGCTATTTAAGCTTCACTAAGTTGTAACTAAAATGTAATTTATCCTCATTCTATGTTTACAACTTCTGTGCCATAGCTAAAATAAAACATCGGAATACAATCTTAATTTAGGATTTCCGAACTAGTAGGCCAAAATAAATATTAATATTAAAAATAAGAATTGGTAATTTGCAATATAATAAAATCCATATTTTATTTGTATTATTTATATTTTAGCATCAGTTTACATTGCCAATATATTTAAATATGCTTACATGATAATATGCAATTTAACCATTTAGTGAAGCTGGTAGTATGTATGAAATAGTGTGTATGTAGTCAAAATTCATCTTATTATGTGAACACAAATCAAGTATTTTCAAGTGCCTGTAAAATGTGTAACTCTGAATAGATCACTGTAAATATGAACAGACAGGACGAGTAGTCATGGTGGCACTAACAGACCAACTAAAACCACTCTCACCCTGATACCCGATAGGAGAAATGAGTTGCGTAGCCTGCTCTTCTTTTAATGCACAGATTTGTGAACACATATATTTCAATTAGAATAAGTTGATTACTTATTTTTACGTCCAACCATTATTATTTCAATAATGTAGTGCTCTTTGTATATACATATTTTCATAAAATTATTAATTAATTATTTAGACATCTTCATCTACATCCTACACATTCCTTATTATTTCTAACAGGTATCTTGGGTATCTTTCGAAATTTCACTCACTATAATTTATTTAACAATTTGAATATAAAATATACAATTGTATACTTTTTGGAGACCAGTGATCATTGATCAATCTGTTTTCCAAAATGTACAAAAATGAGGTGTATAGTGATATCACTTCTAATTGATTATCATACATATGATTTTACCATCACTATCACAAACAAACTCACTACTATGTAATATAAATATAGGATCTTTCTTTTTCTCTAAGTTATTATATTGTGATATCTATGTTAATGAATATACTTATTGATTTATTACCTTATCAGTGGAACATTAGAGATGTATTCTAAATTTAATTTGTAATTACATTTAAGTACATGCAGCAAGTTCCAACTGTCTAGTTAATTCTCAAATAGATGTATTATAAGTTTCTTATGGTTTGTTTCAATCCCTTAATAAAACGTTTGATGAAAGTGGTAATAATAATAAAAACTGTTGCAACATTATTTTGTTATTTTTCTGTAGCATAGTCCACTTTATTTAAACTACTTGGATTGAAAATAATATAGCAGTGTGGCAGCGGTTTCACAAATGTTGTGGTTTTTGCTCTAACAGTGCTGCTTCAAAACAACAAATATATTAGCGAGTTATAACAGTCAACCATTTCTATCCCGGCAATGTAAAAAGATTTATCTACCTTTTAAAAACATTCACAATCAAGAACACTAAGTCTAGTTTACTTGGAACACTGATAATTATTTTATGAACTAAAATCTTAGTAGGTTTATCCATGTTCTAGAAACCGTAGTGCATGCTATGCTTAGTTTGGGTCTGGCAAGCGATTTGTTGAAGAATATTATTAAACATGAAATAATAATAGATTTATATAGAAATATAGAATATATAAATATATATATATGTATATATATATATATATATATATATATGTATATATATATAAATATATATATATATAAATATATATATAGAAATTACGATTCACGTTTGTTTGCGATGCACTCCTAAACTAATGAACCCATTTTAATGAAATTTTGCACAATGTGTGCAGTATGGTCCAACTTGAGCATTGCAGCATTTATCTCAACCAATCCCAAGAGCCTGAAGTCCTAAAGCAAAAAAAGCCCAGAGCAAGATGGAATCAAACGAATTCATCAAATTTACATCAGATTTTTATGGAAGAAAATATTAGATGACCTCATGCATGGACAGAATCAGAAATAATCTTGCGGTACCTACAGAAAGCCGAACCAGCGGACATAGGAAATTAACGCCCAATAAGCCTCACCCTTACCTTTACAAATTATTTGCTACCTGCCAGCTGGAAAGGATATTCTATAGACAAATTAGTTTTCAGCCTTGAGTTAAGGTGTTAGAAAAATATATATAATTCCGCAGACCACTATAATATATGTAGGTACCTAGTTTTTATTGACTAGGTACAAAAAAACCTTTGTCTCTAGTTATATCGCACAACAGCATCTGGGAAACATTGAAATCAATGAATAATAAAGAAAAATATTTAAACATACTGTGAAACATCATCTATGCCACCAGTACAAGTAGAGACAAGTTAGACAGAACTGGCAGAAAAATCAACATAAATAGAAGCGTGAGACAAGGTGTCCGGCTCTCTCCAAAACTGTTCAAGTTATCCTACATTACGTAATGAAAAGCTTACCGTGATCTAGGAAAGACACTAGAATGAATTAATATTATCCTGTTCTCAGAAACCCCTCAACAATTGAATTACAAACTTAAAAACCTACATCAGATTAGTATTAACGTAGGTTTAGAAATGAACCTCGATGAGAGAAAAGTTATGGCTAACCACCATAATAATATGTCACCCATTTTAGTACTTAAATAAAAACCCTGTGAAGTTTGTAGAAAAGTACGTACATCTAGGCAAACTGATCAACAGCGACAGAAACATAGGAGAAGTAGCCAGAAGAAAAGCGATTACGTGGAAGAAGTACTGGGCACATGAAGAGGTATTCAAATTACAGTTCCCGCTGTCGTTTGATAAAAAATAGTTATAGATACACACGCCTACAGTTGCCACACCTGCACATTCGATGTCAAAACGAGAACCAAAATCGAAACTACCCAAAGAAGAATGGAAAGAAATAACCTGGGTATTAAACTAAGAAAGGACAAATGAAAAAACTAAAGTAATTGACGCCATGACTTTTCCACTACAAAGAAAATTAAGGTGGGCAGGTCACCTGGCTAGATACAATGACGACAGATGGACTATAAGTGTAGTAAAATGGTCCACGCCACAAGATACTAGAGCGAGAAGCTGGCCATGTGTCAGATGGGCCGACGAATTATTGGCGATAGCGGGTTAAACCTAAAGCTATAAAAGTAGGTACGTACCTACTTGTATACATAGGGGCGTGATGATGGAGTACCTAATATGCTAGGACATAGGAATAAAGGTCGTCTAGTTGTAATCAAACCATTAAGGTTTGATTACGATTAAAATTACAACACTACGAGTTTCAGGTATCTGAGTGCTGAGTGGCCCTCAATTTAATTTGGTAGCTTGGTATAAACTTGACCCCTTCAAAACCAGCTACACCCCGAAATGTTGTAACCAAATTTATTGGCGTTATTATCTTGTTTCTCCGGTTTATTAACTCATCGCCAGTAAATGTTAGTCTACAAGTAGGTAATTTTCAATTATAATAATGTATTTATACGGGAATTACCGCGATCACGAAAAGGTATTACATACCTCTGAATTGCCTGACGTTTCGACCAGGTTACACTGGCCGTGGTCATAAGCTGACAGGCTCAGCGGTACACGCCCTCTGTCGTCGAGATCGTGAGGTAGAAGGTTCTTCATCCATCCTTTTCGTGACATATGACTTGTCATATGACCAGAGCTTAGGTATGTCTGAAAATATCCCCTAAAAAGCTACGTATTTAAAAAGTTTATAGGTACTTAAAACATTTTTTTGGAATTTTCTACTAAGTAGTTTGACATTGGAGGCAGAAACAAACTTTACGTAGGTATGTACTAATAAGAATACATCACCAAGTACTTAAATCAAACGTTGCTATGACATGACGGCTGACGCTCGAAGAACTTATCCAACGATCAGCCTATATTGCTCTTTTAAGAGTTCAGTTCCTCAATCGAAAAAATTACCCCTTACAGGATCACTTTGTTGTCCGTCTGTCTGTCAAGGGTCTTTTTCTCAAGACCGCGTAAAGGTCTCAAGTTGAAATTAACATCAAATATTTATGTCCGCGGTCCCTTGAAGCCGTATAAAAATCAAGCTTTTGAGTCAACGTAAATAAAAGATATGGCCATTTAAGCCATATATCTCAAAAATCTTGAATTGATTCCCGAGATGGACGAACTATCTACATAAAAGTTTGTACGGAACCCTCGGTGCGAGAGTCAAAGTTTTTTTTTACCTCTGAGTTATAAGAATGTAATCTAAATAAGGTAATAATTACCTTATTTAGATTTCTGTGAATACCACTCATAGTTTATTTTCGTAATTTTATTATTTCTTGGTATAGATTTTGTATTCATTGAATATGCCTATCCTTGGATATATCAAGTAGGTCCCTCACAAATACCTTCGAATTAAATAAAATTATATCTACCGAAGTGTTCCATTTCCTATTATACCTAGTATCAGTTTATATGACTTATTAGGTACGAGACCAAGATTCGTAACAACTGCTGTGATGGAATTTTGAAGTTAGTACGTTGGTAAATATACAGTTCATAAAAAACTACAAATTATTACAATTTTTACTTTCTCGGCTTAGTCTACAAATACAATTTCAGCCAACCATTACAACAGATAGGTAGTTTAACAAGTTGTTCCACCGACTAAGTATAAACCTTTAGCTCAACTCTGACCTAACTCAAATTGTTACTATGACTGTTACGACGTTTTGGAAGTGCTAACCGATTGTTTTACATAAGTTAGTTGTAGTAAATCCATTAGTTGGTTCCGAGAAGGTTCTACCTAAACATAAAAGACAAAGTAAGTCGTTTCACTCGGCTCTAACAGAGCCGGCTCCAATTATCTACGGTAATCCGGCGCAGCGGGCCCGGCTAGATAGCCGCCTGTAATCGACTTATCCGCGCGATTTAATATCGCATTCAATGCTCCGGCAAAATATTTACGTAATGCCAACGACTGGCTTTGTTCGTATAAACAAGTTAAACAAATATAGATACTATACGCAGGTGATTTAATATCAAATTACACTTGGTACCAAACGCTGCTCAACTGGTGATAAGGGAATAGTATAATAATAGATATGTGAAAAAAGAATATAAGTATGTATGTATAATATAGAATAAGTCAAAGGTTTTATTTTCAAGTTTTTAAAATTTAAGTTATCGACATCCGCTCTTGAAAGACAGTTTCTTTGACTATATTCTAATACCACAGATAAGATAATAGTTACTTCTAATACCGTAAAGTAATCATTTTCGTTACGTGGGAATAGCAAGCAGCTATTCCCACGTAACGGACTCCTCGGAGTATCATCTCCGAGCTCGCTAGGTTATGTGGGGATAGGTGCTCGCCCGTCTGTTACGCAGACATCTCGGCGCATCGTATTCTGGTTTATGTGAGGATGTTTGGACACCCTTGAAGGGGGTGTCCACAGGTATTTTAAGGGTGTCCAGACACCCTGGACACCTCCCGTTGTTGCGCCCCTGCCCGTTTTCACACTCTCGCAGTACAATATATTATTTCTATCTACTGTACGGTTTTAGTATGATTTTAGTTCACTATGTACCTCTACGTAATTTACTTACTGCTCTTTTTTAAGCTTAAAATTATATTTCCCACAGCATTACCGCCAGGCGGCTGCCTTTAGAACATCGTAATAAAATTGCGTTCCTCACTTCCTTTTTATCGAGACGGAACGGAACTTTATTAAATGCTCACAAAATGTTATAAAAAAAGGGAGTGCCTTAAACAATTTGCTATTGATTAATGTTGTAGTAGTAGTTACATGAAAACTTGATCAATATTCATTATTTGTGGTTATGTCCCTAAAGGGTTTAGGCAGTGTAGTGTAACGGAACATTACCCATTATGTACCTACTAATTTATTAGTAAGTTGTATATGACATTAATTTCTGGCTTTGACAATACATTTATAAATTTTGCTGATGTGACTACAAAATAGGTATTAACTAGCAACCCGCCCTGGCTTCGTACGGGTAGCAGAGACATCTTCAACAATCATCATCATTTTTCAACCAATTTACACAAAACTTTACAAATTATATATTTTGAGTGATTGAGTTTATCGCGAACAGACAGACAGACGCGGCGGGGGACTTTGTTTTATAATATCTACATACATTTTTACATTTTTTAAAACAAAAATCTTTTTTTAAAACTTATACACATTTCTAGATTAATGGAAAGGTCAATTTCTAGTTCAGACGAACGTGTAACTCATTTAATAGAATTCGCCTTTTTTTGTTCTGTTACAATTTCTGATAAATCCCTTAAACAAATTTCAATATTACAACAAATTCATTATTTTCACTTGCTGAGACACCTAACCACAAAATTCTACTTTGTTTTAAAATGCATGACTGCACATTTATCAATTTAAATTCCATTTTTATAAAGATACCTTTAATAATCCTATCACATGTAAATTGCTTCAGGCAATTCAGATAAGCGATAGGAGGTGCGTCACCGGAGCTCCTCTTCGAAACCTGGAAGTCTCCAGTACCATGTTGAGAAAGTTCGATGAGACACAAAACCTCATGGGCCCATCCTGTCTTTATACATTCTTATCCACATTACCTATGTCGACATCTGCAAAAAAATTAAACTGATCGCAAGTTTCTCTTGAGAAGTATACGTATTTATAGTAGGTATAAAGAATATATGTTTTCATTTACCTTTACGTAATAAGTAATTAACTAACATATAAAGGACATTTTTAATGTTATTGTTTGAATTTATATTTAAGTCAAACATTCGTCAATTATTATGAAACCATTACACTATAGTTGGGTCATATTTGTATAACAAGAGGTAGACCGGCAGTGGTCTCGAACATCATGGTGCGAAATCGGTAGAGCTGCCCACTAAAATCGGTATATTTGTACCCAAAATCGGTATATGACAAACAAATACAATACTTATAATTAAAGGACCCATGGGTTGATGCCAGACTTCAAGTATCATCCTATCTCAAGAAATACCCATAAGCTGCAGTAAAATAGTTGTGTGTGTGTTCCTTTGAAGTTGTATTTTGTTTTCGTAAAAACCTTCACAAAGAAACTTAAGACTCGACTTAATCATTGGAAAAGGAAAAGAACCCAACTTTTTAGATTTTTATATTCGTTAATAAATAGTAACACAGTGTGGACACTGTGTTACTATTTATTGTGTGTGTGTATCATAGCACAACACGGGTCACCGGCGGTTCCGTGTTCGTCTATGGTCTAGTACTAGTATCAATTCCCGCTATAAGTACCTACGGCTAGGGTAGTTCTGTAGCTCAGTCGGGTAAAATACATATTTAGCGAGAATCCTGCTATGACTAGTAGATATACCTATATTTTAGGATCCTCTAAAACTGGTAGGATTATTATATTACTACCTTTATTAAAAAATATAGGGTTAAGGTTTACGCTGGTATAAGCATCCGCAAGTTGGTATACATATACCTAAGTAGACTAATCAGAACTGCTTGGTTTACAGCGCAATGACGAAGTCAAACCTATGTCAATATGTACTTTTTTTTTATAAAAAAAGACAACTCCCGCATTAGGAATTACTCGTGTCGCGGGGGACTTTACAAACATACCCAGACTCTGGTGGGTATCGAACCCACGACCTATGGCATAGCAGTCAGGGTCACTAACCACTAGGCCAACAGGCCAGTCCTTTGTCATTCAGTTCTATGGCCGTTGCGTAGGCATTTCGGCTCGTCGTTTTATACATAATGAAATATCAGTAGGTATTACAGGAATTTGTAATTGAAATGAATTTTGTATCCATGAATTTATTGCTTTATTTTCAAAAATCATCAGACTATTAGACAAACATTAAAAAACCTGTGTATTTCCAAACACTTGCCATTATTAGATGTCAGATGTTGAACTCATCAGGCAGATCTGGATTAGTCTCAATACTAGATGCCGCAGCGCTGCAGCGTTGTGGGTATCTCGTTTTAGCCATCTACCTGTATCTATATGTACCCACGTAGTTAGAGATAGAAAATAATGAGTATCGATTTAACAAGCTCCACATTCTCCCTCGGCAAACGTGCAAGTCGACTCGATTCGGTGGCACAGTTTGCCGGAGATAGGTAAGTACTCACAGAAGCGTGCAATTCTCGCGTTCAACTAACTTATCAACTTGTCGTTCTCTTATTCATGCATAGCGTAATAGTATATTTTTAACAACGCTAATCGGCAATACGCTTTAGTACCTATATACTATTACTAACATATATATGTTTATCTTTGTGGCTTTAGAATTTTTATCTTCTCTTAACTTAGAATTTATTGTAATTGTTAATTAAGAAGGATAAAGTATAATGAAGTCGTTTATGTCATAAATGTGTGTATATATTAATATCACACTAGTCTAGTTTAGGCCCGTCGGGAGGGTCGTAGCGTCATCGTCAGGATAAATAGTTTGTACCCTTCCTCAAGAATTAGGCTATCAACAACAAACTTTATTATTACCTAGTATATATTATTCTGTCAAATATTGTCTCAATATGTTCAAATAAAATACAGTAAAAGACTACAGTTTCCTAATATAGAAATATGTAATACCCTATTCTACAAATGCCGCTAATAACTTTCATTTGAAATTAAGTAATAAAACTATTCCTATTCCTCTCGCCGATTACAATTTGATGTCTATTAAAAAAAAAATCTCTATTTAAACTCAGGCACCGTAAAAAAAATCGTTTATGTTTACAATAATTTATCATTAGTGCCGACGGCCGATGTAAATTTTTGCATTATTGAAAATAAATAATCATACATTTAAATAGAGTCACCATAATGTTATAAAATACCTACTTAATGTATTTGATTATTTATTCCATGAGTAAAAGCTTTTATTAGACAACACGTAAAAGAACCTCACATGCTATTATTACTTTGTAGCTTATGTTTATATTGATCACAAACTATATAGTTCTTATAAACGTATGTGCCTACATCATTTGATCATACCTAGTGGTAAAAGGGTAAGATTTTACAGATTATACAAATTTTCTAAATGATCATACTAAGCGTAAGACCCAAAGTTGTATTACTATTATCTATTCTATATTTATCAAGTCTAAATGACAATAGTGCGAGGTCCGACTTTCTCAAGCAACTGCAAAGACTGGACAAACTGCGTGACACGCACGGATCTAGAGGGGTGTTATTTGGGTCATGACCCCGCTATCTGTCCTAAAGACACATTAGAAGCACCGTAGAACAGGGTACCTGTACTAATAGACTGCAAAAATTTTAAGGCTTTTTTCAGAATTTCAAGACTTTTACAGGATTTTACATAATCCAATTTTGTTTTTTTAGAAACTGTTTTTTTTAATATTGTTAGAAATTCTTAATGACCTTTTATCATGACTAGAACTGAGAAATAAGGTTTCTTAACTACTGACCAATTTAAAGTTTTTATCCGCTCCACCTACGTGATTTGTAAAGTTAAAAGTTAAGAAGATAAGTAAAGAATGAGGTTTGAACATTAACCTTCAAGAAAAAAGCGTACTCCCATCTCAAAGACCGGCAACGCACTTGTAACTCTTGAGTTGCAGGTGTCCATGGGCGACGGTAGTCACTTACCATCAGATGACCCGTCTGCTCGTTTGCCCCTACAACATAAAAAAATTATAAACTTCCATCACGCGATATTGTTTGGTAACCTAATCACTACATATTATAAAATAAAGTCCCCCGCCGCGTCTGTCTGTCTGTTTGTTCGCGATAAATTGAAAAACTACCGAACGGATTTTCATGTGGTTTTCACTAATAGACAGAGTGATTCATGAGGAAGGTTTTGGTATATAATGTGTACCCGTGCGAAGCCGGGGCGGGTTGCTAGTAAAATATATAGTTAGTGTAGCTGCCGCTACATTCACGTAGAGGCGGTCGTCAGACTTAATGACATCCTTGAAAGTCCCTGGAAAACTAACACTAAAGTAACAATGTCCTCAGGCGCCTCTTAATATTAGCCTCCTTGAAACAGGAAAATACTAAAAACCTATTCAGGACTTATGTATTTATTTATAACCAAAACTTTTGTGATATCTGCATATGATTATGTATTTAGGTATATAGGATACCTAAACACATAATTATGTCTACGAGTTTGTAATGTATATGATTTATTTTACTTACACAAATCTGGGTGTCGTATAAATAGCAAGGCAAATAATGTATATGTATGATTGAAAGAAAGACGGTAAGATCCCCGAACAAAGTACTAACCTGTTGAATGCCTGTGTGACTGCGAAGATAGCTTCATTCTCTCTCGGCTTTCTCGGAGGGGCGGTCGGCAGTTATCGAGAACAACGCGATGCCGACTTCACAACAATAAGTACATATACCTGACCTTACTGCTCTCCACAACGAACGTCTATATTTACTTGTCCTTTGATCTAATATATCTCATTTCTCTTTCAGGTACCATTCTTCTGGACAGAAATCAGTGCAGTGGGATTTAATCGTAGTAAATATTTTTCTGGAAAATGTCGTGTTTTGGCGGTAGCGTGTTGATTCCAGATTGAGACAAAATTTGTGTTTTCCAAGTGCTTAGTGTGTGATGATGTGAAAGTGAAGTGGAACTTAAAAAAAGGAAAGCGCAACCATGTTGCCCACAAATGTTATGTCGTTTATGAAAAAGGTGAGTGGTTGAAAATATTCCCCTTATGAAATTTAGAAGGGGTCTACCCGTGACCACGATCGGTGCAATTCTATCGAAACTTCGGGTAACCAAAAAAGGTGCCTTATAAATATTATCGCGATTAAATCCCAAGTTACACATCTAATAAGAAGGAAGCTTTTTTAAGAAAATTTCTTTGGGGCTGCAGCATCCTTTGTAGATTTCTTTTCAAAACCCTAAAGCAGAAATTTACAACAAAGAAAGGTAAAGGTAAGTTTCGTACTTTCAATTTCTTAAATTAAGTACACCTGTATGTATATGATATATTCAGGGCTGTAATAAGTAATCTATTGTACCGGTAATGTATGCAATTTTAACCTGAAAGGACTCAAGGCACCCTTGATCTTTAGAGCCAAGAATGAGAGGGAAGTCGTAAGGAAATAAATTATGCCTTTGTTGAAGAAAATTTGCATCATAATACATTCTAAATATATTAAAATTTACTTTACTTTCTCGATTCACCCCGAGTAATAACTTAAAAGTAAGTCGGGACACACTCATCTTCAATTTACCGCGTAAAGAATACATATTTTTCTTACGAGAATAATCAAGAAATCTCGAGAAAAGAACTTGTACAAATACATATACTGTTTATATGCATAAAATAATAGTATTATAACTTAACACGTCTTAAACACGGCCGTGTGACCAAACACTAGGCAGAGCCTGTACTGTGGTAACTAGACTGCTAATACTACATACATTATAATATAGATAAATTACACCCATACTTATAACAAATGATCATGCTCATCACGCTATTATTTGTCCTGGGTTCGAACACACGACCTTTGGCTCAGCACTCAGGATCACTAACCTCTAGAGTCTAGATCAACAGGCCACAGAACTAGATACATTAAAAAGTAAAAAAAAACATTATTTCAACTTGCATGTGTGTGTGTTATCATATTACACCAATTCATATAAAAAACTGTCGTAACACCGAAAACTCCATTCTAAGGTAAACGCAGTCTAATTCAGATTTGTAATAGTTTCTAATGCTAGGTATATTTTTTACAGTTTTACGATTTTTTTGTAACAATATAACAATAATAAAATATACAAAAGTTGTAATTAAGTGTAAAAAATGTAAAATGCATTTATCTAAAACTGCCTTTTCTGTGTTTAGTTTAGATATTATAGTTGAAAATTATTTAAGTGTTGGATAGCCCATTTATCGAGGAAGGCTATAGGCTATAAAACATAATGCTATGGCTAATAGGTGCGGAGCAGGGACCATAAACGCAGGTGAAACTGCTGGGACGGCTAGTCTCAAATAAAATCTGGCTTGTATTCTCAATGACGCAGATGCAGGTAACTTAATTTAAGTTATAAGTTTCAATAGCATCTTGAAGAAATAGACGGAAAAATAGATAGAATGAACAATATTTAAAAAAAGGGGCTAACGAATCGAAATCGAAGTATATCTTATCCATTAAACAAAGAATTATCGAAAATGGACTAAATTATCCACCCTAGTATAAAAAAATTTCTTATGGTAGGTACTGTACTTAAACATTTTGACGTTAATATTTTATTTCGTTTCCGAGAAGAACTGAACTTAGACTTTTTTAATCTAAATTTTCAAAAAAGATCGACATCCTGATTTGTAAATTTGGATGTATTCAACAATTTCCATTTTTAATCGTGTATCGGCACTGAAATCATAACTCTCCATTTGACTTCGCCACAATGTAAATATAAACGTCGACAAATATCAACAAAGGACATTAATTACGAGCATGTACACAAACTCACGTACCATTATAATTTTTCGTCTGATATTATAAAACACAGCATCTGCGTTAACTGAAATCATTGTTTGGATTTTATTACCAGCGTGCTTTAATTAATTTTTCCTGTGGTAAGCACTGCTCTTACATAAAATTATAATAGATTCAGGTAGAACCTTTGCCATCTAAATCTTTTTTAGCTCTTAGCTAATCCAAAAATAGCTAAAAGTCTAGTAACGTACGTTTGTGTTCTTTCGTACAATGAATGGAAGTAGGTCAACCATTGTTAGTGAAACTAAGTTAGTTATTTCAGTTATGAGACAACTCTACGTACATAAGAACGCAATGTATACAGTAGGTATATGTCATACTTTGCTACATACAGACATGTACTATGAAAGGAAAATACATGTGTATTCAGGCACAATATTATTTTTTATTAATGCAACTTTTGGTCAAAATAATTTATTTACAATGCGCATAATAACGACAATACCAAATTATAATATTTAATTATTCCTGTATTTTTAATGTTGGCTACTACGGAAATCAAGTGCAGGCTAGTTATCACTGCATGACAACTTTAATGACATTATCCGTCGTACTCTGGGCACTGATATCAGTTGAGTTGAATGACGGTAGCAGATCTTATTACCTTGTGTGGTAGGAGGTGGGGTGTAGATTAGAGTTTGCGACTGTAGTAGAACAACCACCCTACAGAAGACCGGGATTAGATGGCACTACTACCGTAGTTCATTGCCAGGACGTAGAACGTAGCATATTCTCCCATTAGAGTATGCCGACTGTACTGTACTGACTGCTGCTTTCTTCCACTAGTTAATTGCACGACAGATATATTCATGGCGCAAAGCTAGCAACTCATAAGTGACACTACTTCGACTACTCGTTTTTCAGGTGTTTACTGATCCGGTACCATAGGTAACCATTTAACATAAGGTATGCCGTGTGCTTGGTTACAAACTTAGTTGTGTAAAATCAAAGTGTATCGATTCTTGCATCTTTAATTTTTTCGATAAATCTGGTTACACCGTTTTTGTTGCTTTTACAAAGACCCTGAAATATTGAAAATGATTATATTTTTTGGGCCGGAACTCATAAAGAATTTGAGCGATACATCAATATTTTCAAAAGGTTGTAAGTGCTTCTATCTCGCAAAGAAAATTACCACGTGTGTTTAACTTGGACATTCTATATATTAGTAGCCGCAATAATCATGCATTTTTTTATTATTTTTGGGTTCTGTCTGATATTTTCAATTTATTATTTATATATATTTAATAATCGTTAAATTGCGTTTAATTGGGTATAACTTGAATGTTTTATACTAACTTGTAATTATTTCGTAATTTTTAAATGTTGTTGATAAAATATTATTGATAATATTGAGACACAACACAAAATTTTGTCATGTGAAACCCCAACGTGTCATCACCTCACCGGGGCTAATGGTGAAATGGTATGTCTGAATCGAAGCGACTAATAAGGTGTTCCGTCACAAGTGGGTCTATTGCAAGGGACTCGGATATACCCTAGTCCCCGATAACCCCGACAGACCTTGGCCGCCTTTTAAACAGAAGGCAGCCACACCATTACGTACGAAGGGCCTTATCCGCCTTCCGGTTCAGAGAGGCGCGCACGGAACACGTCGCGAAACCGTCTCAGGCCTGCTTCTTCCAGGGTAACGGACAGCCTCACCCGTTACTCACAGGCCAGCACTCACGACGGCGACGTTGAGACATAGCATGCATTTAATAAAAGGATTAAAGACGGAACATTAAATAAACCACTTACAGTTCCGATCTCAAAAATACCAAAATTAACATGTCACTGTAAATTAGAATGAATCATTTTCGTGTTCATATCTAAAAAATATTCCACTATCATCAATCAAAAATAAATACAATAAAATCGATTTTCTAATAAATTATAAGAATGTTGTGACGTTTTAACCACACAGAGAGTGTGCTTGTTTTATTAACACCTAATTTTAAGTTTTTTTAATAGCACATACCATCAAACGTCGTAATAACATCCACTGAACTAAACCATGCCAATTGACCCAGTTTTATTGGGTACACTCCAGACATCCATCGTCCCACTAGGTATTAATTTTCCAAATAGTAATAATCTCTTTTTACTTACATCGTTTATCTTCTAAACATCAACCGATTCATATAATTAAAAACATGTAGATACTCGTAAATGTGATGATTGCTATAGAAACCAGCCAAAGGTACACTCAATAGGTAAGCTACAAAACCTAAGAACCTCTCTGTCGCTCTGTCTGTTACCTCTGATCATGAAAACTTCTGAACCAGTTATTTATTAAATAGTACGTCATATTACATATTAATACATTTACAATTTATATTATATATTCGGTCTGATATGTATGACACTTACGATGTACCTACATAACATTGGCTAGTTACAGTGCTGCAGTGGAGTGCCAAGGACAAAGCTAAAGAAATTAAACAATTTAAACAAATATTAGTTACTTGAGCTACTATAAAATATTTTTTGCAATTTAGTCTTAAATTTATTAAATGAATCACCAAAGATGTTAATGTCTGGATTGATTGTTTGAATAATATTGCACTGATTGAGAACTCTATTTAAAGGCGATTGCATGCCCAAATTAGTTCTAGAGAATGGTACATAAAACCATCTAGTAAATCTAGGATAAGAGTGGGAAATTGCCAATGGTGCCTTTTTCAAAAGACACTTCCATGACTGAATCTTATTGCTTATCAATTTATGGAGAAAAAGAAGGTCAAAGGCCATTTCACAATATTAAAAATTATCATTGCTGTAACATCCTAAAAGTTGAAGTATTATTTCGTTCGATTCAATACATACTCGTACCTATCATCACTCCGTAGGCTCTATTAATCAGCGCTGGAGTACTCCAGTATTGAAATACTCGTACATACTTAAACTTAGGCCTTTCCCAAGCTCGCACAGTAGTTTTTCTTTATTTTATCAAGTGGTCCTCTCATTCTAAATAAAACTATTTTCACTAAAACTGATACCGTAACTTAAAGGTAATAAAAAGTACATTTCGGGGTTCCACATTAAATTATTTTTAAAAGCCCTTGCCAGCAATTGAATATTATTTTGTGTTTCATATAAGTTTATTGACTTGGGTCAATTGTTAACCGGGCTGTAGATTAAATACCACACAAACTTTTAAACTTTCGCGTGCCAAGATAAAATTATGTTTAGTAGAGATCGCGTGGTGGTCGAATTTCGACCATGGTTTTTTCATTGGCCAGTATAACTTTAGCTGTCATTGTATAGACTTACTTACCATGACAGTTAATCACATACACTGGACGCGTGTAATTTCATTAAGCCGTTTCCATGTAATTTTTAAAGTTGGAAAACATATTGTATAAAATTTTTAGCTTTCTGCACTTCTTCTATATATAAACTGTAAATATTTCAAAATTCACGTTAGTACGCTCGCGAAATTTTCTTAAAAAGGAGTACAAAGAATTCTCTTCACGTATTAATATAATGATGTACGGGACGGTTCAGGCATTTCAAAAAGGTTTGAATTACCTATTACGTGATCGCGTTAATTCTTGTACATATACATCTATACATATACTAATATGAGAATTTTTTGTACCCCTTTTTAAATAAATTTCGCGCACTTAGGAATGTGAAGTTTGGAATACTTAAAGTTTTGTAAAGTGATCTTTAATAGGTAATTAAAAAAAATATATATCAAAAAGTAGATTACCCACTTACGTTCTTAGTCCCTTCAGCCAGTATTATTCATTTAAATAAAAATTAAATAATGTTTGTTAGTAAACGGATCACTTGATTTTTTTTTCATTTCTTTTACATGTTAATATAGTCTGAATAAGATTTTTAGGAAAAGAAAAATTGGAAAAGTTACCAAGAAAAAGGAAAATCTCACGAGCAACTTGAAGTGTTTTTTCATTAAATTAAAAAAGTATTGAAATTTTGAGAGGACAATGTCTGTCGGGTCAGCGAGTAATATAATAAGAATATGTTCCAATTGTGTATAACACTTAAACTTATACTTTACTTGGGACAACAGAAAAGACAACAGGGTGCCATTGTTAATTTTTCTATTGTGTCAAAAGGGTCACTGCTATTTTTGTGTCACATCACATCTGCTTTCTTACGGGAAATAGATACAAGTGCCATACATTTAATTTTTTCTAAACATTACCTCCCGTTTTTATTTGAAAATAAGCGTTATTCTTTCAATAGACAAACACACACTAGGAAAACTTTGACTGGTGAAACGTGATTTTAATCTGCGACCCAAATTCCACTAAAACTTCTTTTTCCTTATTTGAATAGAGGTAAACACCCTCTTTTTCATGAAAAATATAAAAGTATAACTTATACAATGGTTATCTTTCTTCATTCACACATTCAGAATACGCCTCGTTTTGACAAAGGTATTAGATATTATTTATTGTGGCTGGCCTCCTAAGGAAAAATTAACGTTTTTCCTTTAGTCAAAGACCGAATAAAATTGTTTACGACCCACCCTAGTCCTATATTGTTGATGGAGATAGATCCTTATAACAAAGCATACTAGAGATGTATGGATAATTCCACAGCTTACATTGTGAATCTCGCTTCCACCACATAGTGCTATTAGATACTTATTCTATGCTTCCACCGTGAAAGGATAGCAAGTAGCTTACATTGCTAAACTGATAAAGCTAGGTCGTAGCAGCTACGGAACGACACCGCTTTCAATGTCCGTCCGTCTTTACTGCATGAAACAAATACGTATATGACTTTATGTTGCATTAAGTGTTCCTTTTTGGGTATTTTGTGGTAAAGGTGAGATTTCTAGGTAAAAGGCCTATAAGGTAAATTTACGGATTTACGCCATGTATTACTAAAATGTGTAACAAACGAAAATGGTGACAGAAACTGATGATATTCCTGAAACTGTAGGATAGCCTTTAATACAGAATCTCCTGGCAGAACATGCGTCTGAGTCAGTCGTTAATTTTCTTTACTTTTCTGAATAAAAATTAAGCTGTTCTGTAACAGTATTTAATTATATAAGATTATTAGCAACCCACACCGGCTTCGCACGGGTACAAATTATGTACCTAAACCTTCCTCATGAATCACTCTATCTATTAGTGAACACCGCATGAAAATCCGTTCAGTCGTTTTTCAGTTTATCGCGAACAGACAGACAGACAGACGCGGTGGGGGACTTTGTTTTATAATATGTAGTGATTTGTTATACGGTTACTATTGCGATCGTATTCAGCATAACTATTGCTTTTTATTAAGGTGGCCAACAAGTACCCGTGTTATGGTAAACCATACTATGTAAACACCTTTAATTGCATTCAGATGAAACTAGTCACTTAAGTACGAGAAAATTGTTACTTGCGACTACTACCGCAACCTCTCTGGTAGTGTCGTGTTAAAAATAACGACATGAATTTTGCAAGACGGCCTTTTAACCTGGATAATTTTGCGAGACTTAAGCCGGTTATACGATAGACCTATAAGTTTTTTAGAACCAGAGGTTTCACAGCTATAGTCCGTGCGCGAGTTAAATGCAGTCGGGGCCTTAGGTGAAGGGCGGGAGCATCTCCCTTCGCCCCTTCTGTACAGAACGATATCTGATCCTCTAATACAACAGTAAATCAAAACACGCACTGATTAATTTTAATCATACTTGTCTATATGTAGTAAATAAGTATGTAAACCCTCTATAAATATAGACGACTATCTTGTGCTCGCAGCTTCCCTCGCTTAAAAGTTCTTTTTTTCTGATTCTCAGGAATAGTTCTTTTTTTCTGATTGGAAGGTACCTTATATCCTTGTCTGTACCCCGGACAGCATGCAGCAGTGTTTGCTTCATTACGAGTAGGACACACTTGCCACAATAAACACTCCTAAACACTCCTGTGCTCTGTTGGGTCCACCGAACTCTTGATTTTATTGTTCTTTGATAATAAAATTTACTAATTCGGTTTTCGAATATTTCAGTTTATAGTTTTTAAATATCTATAACAACAATTTTTATTGTGTACTACATATACACACTATCGATATCATATCATACTAGCGACCGAAGCTTCAAATGAAGCTGAAAATATACTGTAAGCTGTGAACTATTATTATCCACACAACACTGTACCGAGTCATGTGATACTTTTGTCTCGGTAAGCCAGTCGAGTGTCTAGAAACACTCACCTGAGATAACGGCCGGTCTATGCAAAGAACACTTTGAAACTAGCTTTGTTTGTGTTCAAATACGTCTACAAACTCTAACAAAAACTTCATTGCGCCCTTTGTGCTAATCCTAATTGTATTGATAAAAATAATAAACATACATCAATAACTTGCCCTTTAATACAATCTTGTGAATTTAGAGGTACAATATTATAGGTACCCGATCCAGTTTTCGAAAATGGTCGAGCCACATTGTATTGGGATCGATCTATCATCATCATTACTGACAGAACTATTTTTGCCAATAACCCTGATATAGTAGCGATAGACCGATGAGAGCGCCGCGCAATGATTATCGAAATCGCGAGAACTTCGTAAAAGTTGAAAAGGATAAACAAATAAAATATTTGAATTTGTCTCACGAGATTGTCGATATGTGGATTCGGTGAATAGTGTTCCAGTAGTCACATCTACTTACTGGATCTGCTGCTGGCTGGATCAAGGTACTGGAACTGATGCAAAAGGCTCGACACGACCCGTATAGTATGGAGGTTTCTGTCTTTGGAGCTCTAACCACCAGTGTCTTGGTCCCTGTATCCGATGTTTGTGGTGGACTATCTTTGATATTTATATATATGTATATTAAGAATAATAATAAAATTATATGGTCAGTTACAGATTTTACTAAGGTTGAGTAGTTATTCTCAGAAAGAAAAAGTTAATATATGTATAGTCAAAATATAGTAATTATCTACTGAGTTAGTAAAGTATTTCATTACTTCGTAGGTTGTTCATTGTTTTGTTTCGCATACGTTTGTTCATACGTAAACATTTGTGCCGCGCAATGCACTGTTTCGTTTATCAGAAGGCTGGTGGAAACGCTTGCAATAGCGAAGGCTGCCTGTGAGATGAATTAACGCTCTACCGAGCGCAAACGTCTTTCTTTCTCTTCAAAACAATATCGTTGTGTTCCGCGTCCGACAACAAAACCGCTGTTATAACAAATACTACTTTTCAGTCCTCAAAATAAAATATTTAACAATAGACATACTGAACATGTTTAAACAATTATACATTATGTCTTGTCCTGAATAATATGGAATAGGGAGGTACTAAAGCAACTTTTATGTGTACCTAGAAGCATATGAGCCGTTTGAGACAGAGAGAGAACTCATCCTAGTGAAGTCCTTCCTGTGGACGTCGCCACGGTGGTTTACGCGCTCGTAGAAGTCCTTTTAATACCGCCTCTGAAGAACCCTATACTGTAATTTAGGCAAACCATAGCAGTGAAGTCATTTTACAAGTTGAGCATCCGCAGAAAAAAGTTGCTTTGCACTGAAATTATTTTTTGTCATTTGTACCAAAATCAATCTTCGGCAATCATAAAATATATGATAGCAGTTTGAATGATAAATCTGTCTTACATTAATCTAGCGCTCATTGAAGTAGTTTGTTTCGTGTAATTGTCGTCTTCTAGTGAAGTTGCAAACACGTTACTCAGGATGACGCATTCATACTGAGTAACGTCTAAGTAAAGCGCGCGACGCTTTTTTTGAATTTTGGTCACAAGTATAGCTTGTAATAGACGTGGAAGTTTATCAAAGTCGCAAAGGTTCCATATTACTCAGTATATAGAAAGAGTAACAACACGGTTAATTTGCTATAAACGGCTGTTAAACTCCTGTGAGTAAAAAATCGAAATAAACTTTAAAGTTTTACACAACTGTTAACGTTGCAACACAATTACTAGTTCAGAACTCATTATAAAGAGCTAAACTTTGTTTAATGTTTAATCAAATAATATAAATGTATAATAATCTGATGTTTATATCTATTTATAAATATTACGATTACACTTAAACCATACATATATAAAAAGTATAAAAACTCTACTTGATTGGGTTCGTGCGTCCGTCCTTAACCTTTTGAAGTTGAACAACCTTTTTTGTAATTGTACGTCCAGGGCGTCTTCTCAACATACCTATACTCAATAATCCATTATATTATTTGGCTCACAGTGAAGTATACTTACCGTTAGCAATTCTTGATAAGAAGGTATATTCGGTGCTTTATAAAACGGAAACACCCATGACGTAAGGCAATGTTACCACACAACAAACCAGATTTCAGAACATAAATTTCAGTTAAATGCTCCTTATGTCTAACCCAAGACGCTCTTTAGGACGTACCACAACCCGATTCCGTGACTTAAAATACAGTGTAGTATACACTGTAGATATTATGTCAGTAAATGCGGTTTGAACATAAATATAGATTTGGTTACCCGACGTTTCGATCGAATTGCACCGATCGTGGTCACGAGTGAACTGTTGAATGCGTTACAATGCCATTTTTTTCATATAAATTTTTTGGACTAGGTACCCTCGCGGGTGTTCACAGAACACACTACCAAAGTTTCATCACAATCTGATCAATGGATTCGGAACGCATAGGGGACAAACAAACATAAGTACATTGATTATTATGTATAGATTTATTTTTTATCGAAAATTATTTTATAGAATTTCCTAGATACATTTATACTTAAATAATGATATAATTTCGACTTGACAAAAATTTTGGCTCAATTTTTACCAAGTACTAAGCTGTGTGGAATGAATCAAGACTGACAGGTCAAAGAAATAACTTTTGAAGTTTGTACTTTGTATACAACGCTATGATTGATGTTCCTTTAATGAAAAATTATGATCCATGAACATAATTACTGTAATCGAAGTTTACTAAACTTACAAAGGAATAGTTTCAATAAAACTGTCCATTATTATTTCTACAATTATTGGCAGAAAAATATAAAAAGACCAACAGGGTGCCGAAAATCCGAATGATATTCTTTTTTAGAAACATCCTGGCAATTGGTCAGGAACGCGGCGTGGTGTGAGGCAGGGAGATCGAGTGCAGGGTCCACTGAATGGCGCCCGCTCATTAATGGCGTCCTACTTTGACGACTCTATTAGCACAGAGCCAGCTGCATAAAGGTGCACCTTATCAAAGCGCTTATATAAAAGCGACTCTTACGTTGAGTGCTACTACCAGACAACATTTTTACTTCAAATAAATAACGTTTAGGTTTACACTAAAGTTTATCGACTTGTCAATTCAATAGATATTTTATAGGGACCATTTAAAAACCTATATAATAAAAACTTAGTCTGTAATCCTTGCTAATATTATATTGTTTGTTGGGTTTGCACGCTTTAAATACTCAATCCATCGCCGTGAAATTTGCATTGGTATACATTGTCAGGGAGACAGAAAAGAGCATAGAGTATCTTTCAACCAGAAAAGGAACTACTCCAGAGGGATAGTAAATTGATAGACAAAATCTACATTCACGCAGGCGAAGCCGCTAAAAGTTAGTACTTTATATTAATACAAATAAAGTTGTAAACTATCACAAGGCCCGCCTGGTGGTAAGCGATCATAATACTTTAAAGATGAGAAAGTCAAGATATATTGTACGTTAGAATTAAATTATCAATAAAATTGGTATGAAGCGCTTGTGGAGCCTTCCATAGGAGGTCCATAGGAGAACCAGTGTCCCACTTTTCCGCTACTAAGTAAACTGTCGACATACACATTGGGCAATTACTTTACATAGAAAAGCACATCTATGTCCCATTAGTATAAAAGTGTGCGTATACACGTACCCTGAGCATATTATTTTTCAAAGAAATATTTACTAGATGCTGAAACTTTAAAAAACCAATATCACTCCATTTCTCAGCATCGAATGAAAACAAAACAAAATGAACGGAACGCTCTCTCAATAAATGTTTTATGGATATTTTTTCTTTTTAAATGCTAATTTTCCTTAAGGTGAGGCGAATAAATAAGAAAAAATTGGTAAAAATAATATACGACACATAGATAGATAGATACATAGATGGATAGACACTTTATTGTACACCAAACATTACATAATGAATCTGTAGGATTTAATAAACCGTTAATTTTAATGGACGGTCCTATCGCAGACTGCGATCTTTTACAGACCATCCTTCGATAGTGAATGAATACGGTCAGTTAAATAAAACTACTTCTATGTATAGCATCTTACCTCTAATCTAATCGCAGAGAAGTACGTAAAGTACCTCTTTTGTTATCTCAATACTGTTGTGCTAATAAATAAATTATTTTGACCAAAGATTTAAATCATTATGTAATTTAAGCACACAAACCACATTTTTTGTATTTTTTATGGCGAATGATATATTTTTAAAGTGCTATATTTTCTCATACTTGGAAAACATATTTTATGAAGTATCTGCTAACTTGGGTCGCGAGAGGTCCTTAGGGAGGTACAAAGGGTTGATAATACTCGAGTGTTAAGAGTTACCTTCGATGTTGTGGGTTTTATATTATTGTATCAGAGGGGCATTACCTTCAGAAGGGCCTGCGCATTGGCGTTACTCCCATAATAGTAAAAAAACGTTTCTTCTTAAGTTCTTAAATGTTAGTTTTCTAAATGTTATTGTTACCAACTATGTTATTTTCTTAGTTACCGTTTTTAGATATGGTTCTTTCAAGACTAAAAATATTGTATATTTATAAATAGATATAAATAGCAATCGGTAATAGTAGGTACGTCGTCGTAAATAAATTATTTCGCAAAAGTGTTGTGGTCGATGGGCCATATCTTTCTTAATATTTCTTCAAAATTAATAATGAACTTAAACTTGAAGACTTCTTAAACATCTTCTTGATTAGCTTTATCGATAACAAAAAAAATATATTTGAAAACAAAGACCTGTTAAATACATAAACGCCTTTAACACTATTGACTTTGTCAGCGGTCAGTTGATATCTTGCTTGGTATAATGTGTTCTTTTAACATATATTATCTGCAACGGTAATTGACTGGTTTCGTCGTCTCTGCGGTATTTGATTGACAGATGTGTGTATGACATAAATATAGTAAATAGTACGAGAGCTCATGACCGAAATTTTTGCCTTGCCGGCCAAAACAGTATAAAATCGATAGTTTTGGTTATTCTGATTCCAAAATACCTAATTTCAGAAAATGCTCGCGACACGCCTGACCTGACCACATTTTCAAATATGTTTAAAATCTTTTACCGACCTGTTCCATTGCATCTGTCTGATGGACATGGCCTTGGTCGTAGACTCTCGTACTGTAATCGTATGGTGATTTTGTGTGCTAAATCGGTGTAGTTTGAACATTCTATAAAGATGCAGAGGGAGAAAATGTTTGTAGTCAGAGGGAAGAATATGTTAGGATTGAAAAGGGCTTCATCAATTACAAAAATAAAATATCAAGGTCACAAGTAATTGACCAATAGCCGGCATTAGAAAGCTTCTTTTATTTATGTATTTAGATTTACATTAATAAACGGTACGAGTACAAAAAGGACATTATTCTTTTTCACAGTAATTGTAAGGAGTTCAAAAATCTCCAATTACTATTCTGGTAATTATTATCCACTGTTCAATCAAAAGTATTAAATAAAACAGCAATGCTCATCAACTGTCATTCCAGCCGACGATATGCTTTGCGTAAAATAGTTGTCGAGCTTCTTTACATAAGGGTTCCTTTTAATGAACGCTTAGCGTTGTCAATCGCTCAAGTATTGTTTAAGAATTGAAATTGCCGACTCTATGTATCCGGGCTCACTGTGAAACCTCATATCATTGTTTGTGAATACGGGTATTCGTCTTTGCAATGGAGATCCACCACTTTGTATGGGTTATTGGTACCGAGCAAGCTCATGTGGTTCGAAAACAAAAAAAGAAAAGATTATTTTCGTCCCAAAAGTTATTCCCAAATCCTTGCTATATAATGTTCTCAAAATGCTTCAAAAAGGGCATGATTAGGATGCGGATAAGACCACGTACTATCAGCCAGTGATATAAAAACAATAACCGTGTCTACAAATAAGTCCTAATGAGTTATTAATTGAAGTCAATGGAATGAGAGTTATATAAATGTATTAGGGTATAGAAATGTACTCGTAATAGCTACCTAAGTCGCGAGTAGATATGCCTCGCCCGCCAAAGTTTCAAAACTGTTAAAGTAACTTCATTATCGGGGCCAATAAATACAATAATTCTGTATTAAAATAACGATACTTTGTTTTCAATTTAAAGTCAGTACCTAATCCCGCTCACGGAATCATAAAACTTTGCTCAAGTATTGATTTTACCCCGGACTGTGTTATTTCCAAGTAAATTAATATTGCTACGGGCTATTTTTAATTCACACTCGCGCTTCTTTACCGTTGACGTTCGGCAACCGATATTGAAATCGAAGTAAGACGATCTACGATCTCAGTACGACTACCTTGTTGTTAAATACCCATCAACATTTTTAATACATGTGCTATAGGTATAGATTAAAAACAATGAGACTATTCTAGAGGCTTTGATCTGATGCTGTGCCTTTACACTGCAGATCACCCATTCCAAATGCAATGTGGTTTAATGAAGCATGTAGTTTTATTTGTTGTTTCTGAAATTACAAATACGTATTTGCAAAAAAGCAACCCAAATTATAAATATATTATCAACTATAACTTTTAAACAAAAACAAATAAGTGATTTTAAAGGCGGATTATTGGTGCCAGGGCTAGCAAATGTTGTTATCAAAATTATATGCTGCAAACCCATTGTGTAAATTTGATGCAACATATCGCGGAATAAACATTTAACAAAAAAGAGTTATTGAAATCGTCGAAACTTATTGGAAAACGAAAGAAAGAAACAAGTATACCTAAAAACATGTAGTATGTGTTAGCAAAAATCTCATCACTATTGCTATAAACTATCAAATTCACTAAATAACAGTAACTGCTATGTTGGTCGTACCTCAATCAGCACTCAAGTGATCGTTATCAACTTATAATGAATGCCTAGCCTTTTTATTACCCCACCAATGTCAGGCCGACGAACGGTGTAAGCTACGCGTATAAGTAGTCATAATAATATCTATTAACTCGTTTTTAATAAATTGTAAACTGTTTTATAGTTTGGCAATATTTAAAAAAAAACTACGAGTTTTTGTTGTGGCGACAAAATATGATACTGTCAGCATCCAACAACATATTGAATTGTGGTTTATGACTCAAACGTGTAGATCCATTCCTATTTTGTTTTGTATGTGTCGAAGAGTAGGTCTCAATTATAGTTGACGGTTTATTGTGTGTAGTGTTAAAGCATCAACACACGCAAACAAATGGCCAATTTCAATCAAAAGGCAATTCCATCGCTGTTTGGGTCAGATCCCCGTTAATACCAGCCGTAAGTAATTAACTACTTTGATGATTGCCTCATTTTGTCCGTGTGTAGACGTACCGTACGTAGAGTCATTTATTTGAGCTATGTATATTATGTATAATGTATCTAAATTTAAATTAGTCCAACTAACCCGTCGACGGTAGTGAGCTTAGAGTATAATTAAATTCTGTACATTTTCAACCTTATAGAAACTTTTCAAATTTGCATCTTCGCTCGGTATGCACTACAGAATATTTATGCAAACCCCGACAAAAACTTTAAATTATATTTTTTTATCATTTTGATAAAAATTGGTTTTGAATTAAATATTATATAGGTACTGAAAGTAAAAACTCGTTGTACTCATAAGTAACTTGTAAAATAAGTTAGTAGTAACTAAAATCATCGTGAAAAGGTTTCTTGGGTTTTTCCCTATGTTAGATACGCGCCTGTTGATCAAATGGTACTGACTACTGAGCCTGAGTTTGTGGGTTCGATTCTCACACATGACAAAGTAATTGTGCGAGGAGCACGATGATTCGCTCCGTGTCTGGGTGTAATTTATCTATCATATGTATGTATTTAGTAATATTTATGTATGTTTATCAGCAGTCTGGTTAGCATAGTACAGGCTCTGCATCGTAATACTCCGTTTTCGTATCGTGGACTCGATACGTTTACGATATGAATTCGATATTTTTTCGTGCTCGAGGTACAGAAGGCCGTGTGTGATGTGTCTCAAGTTATTATAGTTGTTATTATTATTATCATAACTAATAATTGTTTAAAATATCAATACAGAGGCAGAAAATTTTACTTCTTTCAAAATTATATGAAATTTATTGACGCTTCTGAACATGCATTTGGGTAATGGGTTGGTGCGAACCGCAGTCGCATAATTTGAACGAACAACACGTAGTTCGTTCAAATTATGCGATTTGGCCCTTCGCCCGAGTCACCCACGTAGATGAAAGGCTTACTAAGGTTACGCTTCTACCCTGACTTACCATAATAGCTTATAGCAAAAGTACTTACTGACTCATTCTTAACGTAACATAATCTTTTAACATGCTACAGTTTTTGTAAATGTATAAATCAAACTTATCGACTTTAAGATATACCTTCATGAAATGACGCCTCATTTTATGTTCAGTAATTTCGAGTGAATCGTACATATAATAAGACACAGGCCTAAGAATAAACGAATGCGGAACGTGTGAACAGATGAACGTGTTAATGGATGAATTGAATTTAGACCAACCAGGAGCAAAAGCCATTAGTTTTCATTAGTAAAAGCGCTCGTAGGAGAGCCATGCTTGCACGTATAGGCCGGCTCCACCGGAGTGATACCACGGCCTCACAGAAAACCGGCAGTGAAGCAATGCTTGCATTACTTTTCGCCGCGTGAGTGAGGTTGCCGGAGGCACTAACCCTACCCTCTGCCCCCTCCCCTCTTCACGCTCTTCCCCCTCTCCCCCCTCTTCCCCTACTCCCACCTTAAAGGGCGGCAACACACTAGTGTCTCTTGAGTTGCAGGCGCCCATGGGCGGCGGTAGTAATTTACCATCACGTGACCCGTTGGCTCGTTTGCCCCCATGACATAAAAAAAAGTCCAGTAGCAGAGATTAGAATATGTCAATTCACTTTTGCTCTCAATAGTCACAGAGTTCTTATCGATACATTACAGCTTGTGTCGATCCACAACACTGGAACATTACTCAGACTAAGCATGATTTTACATAAAATTTCAACACTTTATCAAATGCTATCCACCTAGAATCTGTTTAACTACTTACAGTTTTGTGTATGAAAATAAACAACAGATTTCTGGACAATAAAGTTTACGTTTTACATTGTACACGAAATAAAATGCTGGCGCCAGTATTACCTACAATCCTACATAATATGTAACAAGCGCACATAGCTATACGTTTGTGGCACAACGAATTGTTTGCTCGTCGAATACATTGTTTTCAACGATGTTTTAAATGTTACACAAATTACAGTTTTATTTCAGCAAGCAGTTAAACAAAAAAGAACTAGAGACTTTTATATTGTTGGTCATATAAAAACTCCCTTGTTCCAGTAATGCGCCGGTAGCATTGTTTTATCCTCTGATAAAACATAGGCAGAGTCGAATCACGTTCCAAGGCGTTTATCGTGTTCAACTTAACGTTGCATTAGTTACTAAGATTAACTGTGTAGACACATTACTGAAAGTATTTGTTTAAAACAAAGGAATTGCAAAAGACATGAAAGCCTTGATTAATATAGCCATTATAAATATTAGCTTTATTAAAAATTCTTTAGTAACCACTTACAAGAATTAGGTTGCTTGATATAATTAAAAGTAATTTCAGAACATTACAGTTAAGTAGCATGCATTTGCCTATATCCTAAATAAGATTTAACTCTTGCTATAGTATCCAGCTCCGTCTCGTTGTTTGAAGTCTGTTTAATTGGGAATTGATGAAAGGTGTTAAAATTACCTATCATGCCGCTGTTATTGCTATTTGCGGATAACTGCCTTCAAATTACGTGACTGACAAGCGAGGGTCAATTACGTCGTCCAGCGAGACACCAAGCTTGTCAATTAACCATTGAATCGAAACCGCAACCAATTTTAGGGAAACTATTCAAAATTCAAATTTAGTTATTTACAAAAGAATCAGTTCATTTGCGGTTATGGTCACTGCTTCGCTTCTAAGGGTCGCATTTATCAGCTTCCAATTGTCGTATCGAAATTAAACGTTGTATATATATATGTGGTTCGAATGACAATACTATAATTTGGCATCGTGGAGTCCACTCCAAGATCAGTCTAGATATAGATAAGTCTGTAGATAACGCCAGGAGGTGGATAGTGGAACTTTTCAGTGGCTACTAATAAACCCCACGAGTTTAAGCTCATAATATTCGTTATGACGAGTCCAACAGATTGGGCTTGGTAACGATGGTCTGATGATGAAGGCAGAGGTTTATAATGAAACTCCTTTTTACTTTTTTATTCGGTTCTCCACTAAAGAGCGGTTTTTAGTTTTGCAAAACTATTTTAAAACCGACTGGTAGTTTCAGAGATTAGCGCGATCAATCAAAATAACAAACTCTTCAGCTTTATTTTGTTAGTATAGATAGATAGATAATAATGATAAATAAGATTAATAGACCATAATGGGAAAAATCACGAGAGAAATCATTACCCAGTCGCCTTTCGTTCAAGGCGAAGGTTTTCTTTTTTTTTATATACTACATCGGTGGAAAACAAGCATACGGCCCGCCTGATGGGAAGCGGTTACCGTAGCCTATGAACGCTTGCAATTCCAGACGACTCGCATGCGCTTTGCCGACCCTTTAAAACCTATACACTCCCTTCCTGAAGAACCCCATACTGTAGTCCCTCGGGAAA
Source organism: Euplagia quadripunctaria (assembly GCA_963859945.1). Lineage (NCBI taxonomy): Eukaryota > Metazoa > Arthropoda > Insecta > Lepidoptera > Erebidae > Euplagia > Euplagia quadripunctaria. The sequence goes on from OY982574.1 coordinate 12,181,229, forward strand.
ACCTCGGCAGGGAGTCATACCACAGCCGGAGCTTTCGCGGAAGGAAATTCCTCTGGAACCGTACCGTGCGCCACTATTTAGGTACGAGCTCTCCTCTCACATAATGCAGCAGGATCATCATAACAATGAAAGTTTGCATATTATGATGCATATGTGTATCTTTGTATATAGATATTCCCATGGTTTATTTTTCTAGTTTGTGTTTTTCTTTCATTTGTCCTAGAATTTCTTACTTAAATTTAGTGCACCTATTTACCCATTTCTGCCCCACCCTCTAGAAAGTGCCAATGGCATTAAGACTGCTACTGTAATTTTTTTCTGCATAAGTGTTAATAAATAAATAAATAAAATAAAATAATGAACTGCCAAGGCAACTAACTTCAACTTTTTAAACCAAGGTAGTAAAGAAATAAACACGACTCTAGACCTTACGTCCATGTACGCAGTTACCGGTACCAAGAAACACTCGCAGCTTAAGTGGGGTAACTCTTTTTTTTTTGTATACCACGTCGACTGGAAACAAGCTTACGGCTCGCCTGATAGGTAGACGGTAATACTTACAGTATTACCACCTACCATTAGGCGAGCCTATGGACGCTTGCAATATTAGGGCCTTCGTTACCGTCCCTTTAAAAACTCTACTATGTTTGATTGACTAATGCCGCGTTCCAATAAACAAAAAACGATTCGTTTTGCTTACGGACGGTAAAATTTCGTTGAATTTTCAATGGAACGCGGCATAATTTGATCAAACAGCGGATATTGTAACTTATCTATATTAGTTAGACCTATTATTGTGGTTAATGGTGACTATAAACATGTAGTACGTTATAGTATATATCATGAATCGAAAATTTTCGCAGCACAAATAATGAGCCTATCTTACACGCATATAACGTAGTTTTTTACAGATGACAAAATAAAATCGGTTAAGTAGTATTGAAGTTTATTCATTACTAACAAACATACAAATCTTTTTCTTTATAATATTACTTTAGATAGTTTAGACGGTCGGTTTCGTTTAGATACTGAGCTAACAACAACCCTTAACGCTTACGAATTTGAGGTACGGAGACGACAATAATTGCAGGATTTGTATTCATGTGAGAGAACTTTGTATTGAAGTTTTGTGCTAATGCTAACCATTGAAGCAACATGACTTTAAGAAAGACAATGTTGTCCTAACGTGCACATATTTATGTTCGAGTATGTGTGTAATAATAATAACAGTAATACCTATTCTAGGAGATACTATACAGCGCTATGTTGATCCAAACTAAGCATAGGTTGCACAATTGCTTTTAGAATAGAAATAAATATACTTGAATTGCACTTTTTGTAAATACATTTACATGGGCGTACCGAGGGGGGGGGGGGAACAGGGGAGGACCGGTCCCACCTCCCCTGGCTTTAGCAAGCTACTAAGGTAATTTTGAGTCAAATTATTGATTTGCCCCTACCTGGACCGACAAAAACAAAAGCCCATGTACATATTATATTTTATGAATAATGTTCACATACATTTTATACACATAATATACAACGGATTTAACGCTTCCACTGTCGAGTTTACGGCAATTACATGCTAAGGTACATTTTTAGAACGATCGAAGCTTTAACAACCATCATTACTCAAGAAAAGTTTACGCAAGTACCTCCCCAAGTAATGTTATAAATTCTGTGGCATTTATTGCTGAATAAGATTAATTGAGACGTCCGAAAACTCCCATCCATAATTTTGAGTTTAAGAAAAATTCCGTGCCTATTAGCTGTGCTATTAGTCATTTCATAAGTAGTAGTTTGTCATACAGATTTAAAAAAATTAAAATGAAAGAGTTATTTGTAAAAATAACACTTGAAAATGGTATTCGAGTTGTAAATCTTCTTAATAATAATAATAAGCATCATAGTATTATGTGTTTTTGACAAAATATTTGTAAAAAAAATTAAAAGTCAAAAGTCCGATTTAATTATTCGGAAAATATTTGGACATGTTTCTTATCTGTATAGCAATGCAATAGCAGTATGTTAATAATGATATACGTAGCTGATAACGTATCGTACAATAATGTACAGTACAATAATTAACATGGATTCTTTTATTAAATAATAGGAAGTGGCCACACTACTGAATTTAAATACGTTTTAAAAAGTTTTATCACTTAAAGTGATGTCTAGCAAACAACCTTTGGAGGTGTAGTACTTGTTACAATAATATATTATATACTAGAGATCACCTTGTGGTCGAAGTTCGATCATAATGGTCGAACTCGGTCGTACCATTAATTTTGAATTTTTAGTTTATTTTATTTACTAGCATTCGCCCGCGACTTCGCTCGTACAATACTTTTTTCGCGATGGAAGGTATCCTATGTAATTTTTTGTATCCTTGACAACGTGTGTACATACATTTCACGATGACCGGTTGAGTAGTTAAGGCGTGAAAGCGTAACAAACAAACTCACTTTCGTATTTATAATATCAGTTTTTGTAACATTAATTATTCTATATATCACTACATCATTACATATTATCTCTGTCTGTCTGTCTGTTCGCAATAAATGGAAAGACTACTGAACGGATTTTCATGCGGTGTTCACCAATGGACAAAGTGATTCAAGAGGAAGGTTTATATGTAGTATACATGCATATTATTGTAGAGAAAAGTCGAGATATTCAAAGATTTGTAATGTCATGTCGTAACAAACATATTTTTGTGCGCTTACATTGCAAACGCTGGCTAAACCTTACGAGATAGATCAAATTAATATACTACGGAATTGTATATCTTAAAAAGATCAATAAAAAAGTCCGCGATAGTATATGTTTATCTCCTAAGGATAACCCACAGTAACCATTTTTATCTTTTACATATTACAAAAAAAATTATAGGTTATTTATCAAACTATTTTAAACAATACAGTATTATTCCTTATCCAATTAAATACATTAGATACGTTGTGCCATGTTGATCAAAATTGCTCTTTACAGCATATTATTAAAATGAATACTTATCTTAGAAGATATTTAGAAGATTTAAAAAGCGGGGGTAGAGCGGCTGGCGGGCCGGACCGATTTTGATTATTCTTTTTTTGTTAGATAGAGTACCTCAAGGGTGTCCAGAAAGGTGATCATGTCTAGAAAGTCAGGATCTGATGATAGGATCCTGATAAAATTGAGAGAAACCCTCGAAAATTGTAGGAACGAATAGTGTTTCTGTTTACTTTTCATTACTTTATGAGGTATATACTATATATATATACTAAGTTTCATCGCAATCGGTTCAGTGGTTTTTGCATGAAAGAGTAACAAACTTCCATCCATCCATCCATCTAAACTTTCACATTATATAATATTAGTGGGATTAGTGGGATTAACAACCCGCCCCGGCTTCGCACGAGTAGCAGAGACATCTTCAACAATCATCAACATATTTCTACCTCACCTAAACCTTCCTCATGAATCACTCTGTCTATTAGTGAAAACCGCATGAAAATCTGTTCAGTAGTTTTTCAGTTTATCGCGAACAGACAGACGCGGCGGGGGACTTTGTTTTATAATACGTAGTAATACACAATTGGTGCCGATGCTATTGTCAAACTCACTAAACTAAAACCTAACTTAATTTCTTCATATGAAATCAGCCTTGTCCTCTTTGCAACAAGGCCTATTTGTTACTGGCATCTATTTCTTAGCGCCACTAAATTTCACTAAAACCTGTCAACGTATACTCAACTTTATTTCCACGCAGCGAGAGTCCCCATTTATTCAAATACCGTATAATTGCCGTATAAAAACTTGTTCAAAACGAACTAAGATGTCGTTATTTTAATCGACACCTACGAAGACGCTTACTAAAAACACAGAGCAAAAGAGATGGCATTCAACGGATAGCAGCTCTCGCCACGTGGTATTAAAGTTTATTTAAGCGTGTCAGACTTTAGTCGACAAATAAATTGCTTATTTCGATAGCGACGTATGTTACGTACTTGTTTATATTTGAAATAAGGCCTTGTTTCGAAGGGTACAAGGTTTACATCTTGTATGAAGAAAATTTATTCAATTATATAAATAGTTAAGAGAGAAATAGAACAGAATTGACACTATAGGTACTAATGGAGGCCTTCATCTGCCCCTTTTCCCAATTTTTATTGGAGTCGGCGCAAGGTGTAACATTGCAAAGGGTTTGGAATGTTTCTTTTATGGCTGGCCGCCTGACTGACGCCAACCCTCCTTGGAAATGTATTCGGTTTAAGACGAGAAAGAAGGAAGAAGGTAAATGGGTAGGGAAAGGAACCCAGGGTAAGGGATACCGCAAGTCTCGGATGTAGAACGGGACTGAGACTGCAGTAGCTCGCAGAGGCCACTGAGGAATACCAGCTAGCCAAACCAGGAGGCCGTAACAGTAGATTTATTTCTGAGGTTATGGAGAACTACAACTTTAGGTAGTGACTTTTTACCATTGATTTGAATGAGTGTATGGTTTACGATATAATAACCTATACGGATATTTATCAATTTGGCTATTTGGCATTATCTACCCAATATGAAACTAAAATTACGAAAATAATTCTTTAAAAAAAAAACGACTTCAACAAAAAAAACTATTCCATAAAAGACTTATATATGGTTTTCTCACGAATGCCATTGTCAGAACTGGAGTTTATTTTCATTCATATTGTGAAACAGTAATATCATGCGACAAAAAGCGAAAATGCTGCTGAAAAAAAGAGTTTAGTGTACGTTTAAAGGGACAACAGCATGCTTTTGCGGTTCTCAGCGGCTCTAATCTTGAAAATGTTTACGGACGAAGCCCATTTTCTTTACTGGGGCAAGAAAAAAACATTTCCATACCTGATCTTTAAACACAAAAGCTACTTCATTCACCCTAAATGACACAGTGCGGGCTGCTACATCAGCAAAGTGCGTCATTTGATCTGTATTTCCCTGAAAATAATCAAAGAAATAACAAATGGAGCGATATGCCATACGTTAAACGTGCCTTTACCGATAGTCAAAGAAATGTTTTCGAACAAATTGATTTCTCGCCGAGATGATATTCCTCGCGCCGAGGAGTCCGGACCTTACACCTTGCGATTTTTTCTCGTGGGGATACCTGAAAAGTCTAGTTAGTGTTTGTTAATTAACAGACGACAATATCCCAATTAAAACAGAACATCCACGTGGAGGTAGCCTCTAAGGCCCACAGCATGTATTAACGTGTTTTCCAAAACTTTCGTAGTTGTTTGCTGGAGTGCAAACGTGACGACGAAATGGAGCATCTCGACAATGTAATTTTAATTAAATAAATTTAATTAGATGTTCCGTTAAATAAATGATTAACAAAATATCATTTGTAGTTTAACTTCTATTCATGTTTCAAAAGAGCAAAAATGTTTGGCCCAGCTTTATAATAAATTAACGATCGCAGCACCTGTCTTATATATTAGATAACGAACTTAATGTTTTTAAGAATTTATTTCTATAATAATACTATTTTCAATGCAAGTCTACATTATACAGGGTTTACTACTATGCTACTGTGATGAAAAAAAAACTAACTTGTAATACAAAACTCTCAATTTACGCCATTTCTTAATTATAACATTTAATAATAAAAAGTTAAAAGGTTACTACTATATTGTATATATACAATAGTACCTACTAGTTTTCGATCATGGTATATTAGATCGAAGGGACTAGTAGTAGAACGTTACTTAGTACCATAGAGATATTAGAATAGAGTGCGCCAATGATACTACTTCACGTAAGTTTTCCAAATTTATATAAACGACCTTTGTAATCTGCCTCTCGTCAACTATATCTCGTCAATATGGTAAGAATTGGGATGACGCTGAATTACACTCGGAAAACGCATTACGGAGAGTAATGCATTGGTTAGCAAGCAATCTATTAACCTTAAATATTATAAAGACCAAATTATTACGTTTCATTTTACCGCATACATCAAAACCAGTTGAAGAAACCGAATAATTGTCCGCAAAATACTGAAGCTTGTACCTATCTGCCTTTGACGATGGTAGAACCCATGAAATATCTCGGAGTGTTCGTCGACGAGACACTAGACTGGACCACTCAATTGGAGTCATTAACTTCTCGCGCCAGAAGACTCATATACAAACTGTTAGAAAATTGTACATCTTAAATTCCATCCTCCGCAAGCACTCTATGATTATGTTCAATAAGCAGCTTGTCAGTCAGCGGCGTCGTGGCTTTCCTTTATGCCCAGCTGTCTCTTGCAGGACTGCTTTCGTAAGACGACAGTTTAATGCCCTAAGTACTAGGCTCTATAATAAAGCCCTCAAACAATTAAATATCTACGCCTTGACAAAGTATGAGGTAAAACACAAACTTAATTTCTGGCTACAGCCGTTAACATATAGTGATACCGGGGAGCTTCTAACCACTGTACAGTACAGTGAGATAAATTCACACCCACCCTACAAGTTTAAAAAGCAAACAAACACAAAACACATACCATGCACGCACACACACACATGTTTAATATTTTTTTCCTTTAATGTAATTTAAAGTAGGTACTTCGTTCACCCACTGCACCTAACAATATTTTGTAACCGCAATAAGACTTTTTATAAATGGATTATCTTTCTTTTCGGTTAGGAAAGGGAGTCCTATGACCAATTTTATTGTTGTACTGGTTTTTCTCTCTATAACATTTAGGCATATGAGACAACTCTGTATATTATGCCATGTAAAAACTACTTATTGAAATAAAATTTATTATATATTAAACGGGAGCAATAAAGGAAAAGAAAGAGATGGTGGCCGAGTGTCCTCTCCGTCTCTTTCTAGCCGAGCGCTGTGATTGGCTGCTGCTCAAGAGGGCAACTGTCATAGAGGTTTAAGAATATCCATCTTATATCTCTATGGTAACTGTCTACCTATACATGGGTGAAGGGGAGAAGGTAAGCTAGCAAAAACATAAGAAACGGCAAGACGAGGCATTGCATTTCATGTAAAGTCGAGTATTCTCCTATTGAGAATCGTAGTTTTCATGCGCAAGTTGAAAAAAAAAAAATTATTATAGTTGAAGTCCGAACAGGAGTTTATAAATTACAATTTTTCATTTCATCCGTCACATTAAATATACTCGTGGTTAAAATACCATTTAATAATATTTATAAAGCCGCTCAAACGCTGCATTTACATAAACCTTAGTGTGATGACGACGTGAGAATAACACAACTAAAATAAATAAAAATTACTTTTACAATATTAATACACTTTTTCTGACCCGAAAATCTTTCTTATTAATTAATAAATAATACTAATAACTAGCTAAACAGTCAGAGTCACTAACCACTAGACCAGTGATATTCTACAAATAGGTATATTAGGTATATAAAATGGAATAAACTTCCTATCGTTAATAATTGTCATGCATAGAAATATTAAAATCTTGCATCAAATCCAATTTTATTGTCAAAGCTTCCAGAGTTTTAAAAAAAGATATTGCATGTCTTCTAAAAATTGTTGTTAAAAAGAAAATGCAGTTTTGAAATAATGGCTATTTTCGGCTTTCATGCAATTTATTACATCTTCGTTTTATAACAGGAATAAAACGATAATAATCATTTCTTAAACATTATTATAGCATCGGTAAGTAAAAAATAACAAACTCAGTTTGTCTCAAAACATCGTTTCAATACATAAAAATGTCACATCTCTTACCAGTTTTGTTATTTCAAAAATATTTGTTAAGAAGTGGCAATTTTATAGTGGTAAAATAAGGATTTTTTCATCCAATGACACAAAATAAATTGTGAAGATACTTTATATATCCATGCTAATGAATAGATACAAGTTTAAGGATTAACTCGAAGTTGCATTACTTGGTGATTTAGTGAAACGCTTATAACACGAGCGCAGTGTAAGCACTCGAGTGTGAAGAAGATTAAAGTGGATTTAGGCGGTGATTCTGCCGCCGCTGATTTAGATTTATTCGCTTGTAGTTCCGACCTCCCTCACTCAAACTACCTTAATGTAATTTCTAAAGGATACCCCCATGACTCCAGCAGAAAGATAGGGATGGGAAATTTTGTTCAATCACTTTAGAAAACCGTTTGACCCTTGTGTTCGAGGATGCCATACCTATTGTTGCATGCATTCGATTCTGTATGTTGATTAATGTGGATAGGTGTGCCATCCTGATATATAGGTAGGTACACAATCTATATTTAATATGGAAATTTTAAATTTATTGCAATTTGAACATTAACAGCTTGACGATAAATGTACAAGAAATGATAGGAAATTTGGGCGATAACTTACGTAACCAAAACAAAACCAAAAAATAGAATTTTCTGGAAAACTAAAATAAATATTTTTTTTGTTATATATATTGTATATATATTTATATCTATAACCATCCTATATATAAACAGTCCCCTCCAGACCACTTCATAAACCTTTAAGTTTATTATGGAAACTCAAGTATGTAGGTTTATTTACAATGGTTTTCTTTAGCATCAGCAAGTGATTGTTAAATTCTAATACAAAAAATAACTTCGTATAGACAGAGGTGCTTCGTAATAGGGCAACGCCCTGCCGGCATTTATCGTCAATGGTTGGACTTGATCCTCACTGCTGCCTAAACCAATTTGTACATACAAATATATAATTACTGATGTTTTTTTTATATAGCTGAATAACAATAGGCCACGATCAACAAAAACAAAACAGGAACCTTATAGCAGCTAAAACCATGGCCACAATAGATGAATAAATATGTGAAATTCTTGCCTGAAAACTCAAATGTATGTACTAAGAAACACGTGATAATGAACCGCCTGTTATCCCAAGCGTATTAATTAACGCTCATAACGTAATAAAAGGTTCTGGTATAAAATTTAATATCCTTCTAATGAGGATATAATTAGAGTCGACTAGTCAGACTACCTGATTCACAGAAAGAATATGCTGATACATATAGTAGTAAAAGATACGGTTTTTAGAATATTATTAAAGACTAGCTTTTGCCCGCGAATTCGTCCGCGTGGTGGCACACATCGTAGAATTTAGGTACATCCAATCAATGAAGACATCTACTTGTTACTGCGTACTAAAGATTAACAAGGTTGAATAGATAAAAACGACTTCAAATTGGAAAATCAATAAAAAGGAAAAAATATTTCGAATTTTATTTTACTTCTTAATTAAAATTTATAAACACAACTTTTGATAGGTTAGGGAACGCTTTAATTGAATTTATTGAATTAGGCGTTATCTGGCGGAAATTTATATAGTAATTGAGGATTTTGGTTTGTAGACCCCAACGATGACAATAGCCTAGGATAAACCTTAACAAATTGCTATAGACATATTTTTAGATTGTTGCCGAATATTGCTGAGGATACCTCGTCTAGAGGCGAAACACTTATCGAATTATTATCACATGTCAGCGGAAGATTGCAACTTAAGGCTTTGTAGGGAAGAATATGCCTGGCAAGAATATGTCACTGTGGAAGGTGTTCGGTTTGGATTCCCTGTCTATGACCATTCGTAGAGGTTTATCCTCGGCTGTTGTCATCGTTGGTGTCTACAAACCAAGGCTGAGTGTTGGGTTTTCCCCTAGCAACAGTTTACTATATCACATTTTTGCCAAATTTGGTAAATGGCAGTAAACTTTTGTTTCAAATCATGAGCTCATATAAATTTATATCTATTTCTAACTTTAATAATGGCGAATTTTACTTCAAACTATAATTCCTTATATAAAACCCTTAAGGGATGAATCTCCGAAAAACATGGTACAGTAAATTGATTTCCAAACATGAGCTCATTTAAATCAATGTTTTCATTTCTAACTTAAAAATGACGAAATTTCCGGCAAACTTTAATCGACTATTTTAACCCTTTACGGGATGTATTTTCAAAAATCCTTTCTTATCGGATGCCTACATAATTAAAGGAATACGTACTACAAACTATTTTTACTTGTATACGAAAGTAATATTTATATATAATTACGGAAAACTGGAGATAATAAAATAATATAAAATTTTCAAACATTTTATTTCTACTACATCTATTATGTCATACACATCTATTATTTCATAATTAAAACTATTAATAGTTACTTATTTACAATTATTAATTTCGTAACTTAATCAAATTAATTGTAGTAATTGCCTACTTTATTCATTGTCTCAATCTTTTATTTGGTTTAAAGTTCCCATTATAATGAATGAATAACCCCAGACATGAGCTAGCGACTGTAAACCATTAAAAAGTTCCCTTGACTGGCTTCCGTTTCCGTAATCAGATCAATTACAGTTTTAAGAACTACATATTTATGAAACTACATATATATATATATATAACTACACATTTTAACAAAATCGTTTTACAAATGAAAACTCAGTCGTTGAACAATCATTCATTTCCCTATTTTTTGTCTTTTTCCCCTTGTCCCTTTGTCTCCTATTCCTTTGGGTTGAATTTTTATTTTTAAATTTAAATCGGACCAACTTAACAACAACTTTTTAAAAACCCTCAGTTAGCTGCAGACAACACAAATGTTGATTTTGGTTTAATTACTACTTCCTAAAATAGACGTCCGTTTATTTGATGAATGCTATGACAACTACTAAACTATATACTCAATGATACCGACCATGCACAAGTAGTAAGTCATGTTGCAGTTATTATTGAGAATGCCTTGTTACCCATGGATCAGTTGTTGAAAAAGGCAGCCAAAGCTAGGACGAACAAATACTTTCACTTTTACCATGAAAACTACATAAGAAAGTTCTCGAAGGATGAGGGTAACCTTGACACATAGCAGACACTTATTAAGTTCCGGCCCACTACTAGGCAGTATGAAGTAAACTGTTGTTCAGTCAATCAGTCCAGTCAAAAGTCAGAACTAATAACGTTTCGACCAGGTTGCACTGGCCGTGGTCACAGGTGAGTCAGCCTGTGACCACGGCCAGTGCAACCTGGTCGAAATGTCAGGTAATTCAGAGGTATGTAATACCTTTTCGCGGTCGCGTTAATTCCAGTGTAAATACATAATTATATCATGGAACGCGAAAGTTTAAAAGTTATTATAAGTCAGAACTAAATCATTTTACCCGTAGACTATCAGTCTTATCCGAATCAGATATGAGAACACAAATAAAAATGTGTTCATAAATTAATAACGAAATTTTTCAAAGTATACGAAATTGTATATATCTATTGTTTCAATTTAGACCTAATTTATTGATACGTTATAAAATTGTTTTCTTTTAAAGATTGCCTTTTCTTTATACATAGTCGCAAGGAAAACGTGCTGATTTAACAAAGGACTATATTTTATAATTATATGTATGATTCTAAGTCAAAGTGTGTGGTAAAATAATTTAGAAATAAAAATCTGCCTAAATCGTACAAATCAACCTATATGCGACGGTTAATTACATTATTTTCAGTCCCACGAGCATAGCGTGCGGTGTTTACGTCAGATGAACCATATTGTTCACCTGATAACATCCATTGAAGAATCCTCCAACGAATTAAGCCACTTGTCAAATTAAAGGCAATTGCTCATTTTCCTTAGTGGTTCGAAACGTTAAGGAATTGGTAGCCATTCAACCTTTAATTAATAGCTTTGTTTGAATGAATAAATAATAAGTACTCTTGAATGCAGCACAAAATTAATTTGTTGGTAATAGATTACATTTGCACAAGTCGAACAACGAATTAGAAAAGGTTGGCCCTTGGCCCCGAGGTGATGATAAAGTAAAGGCTTACACCTACCGTTTGCCAACAGCAATTAGAGTTGTAATGTAAATAGTGGGTTGCGGCAACAAGTGGGTCAACCAGGGCCGCGGCCACCCCGCACCATCCCTCACCCCTCGCACCTTGCCAGTGGGTCATGAACAAGCCGTGTTCATGACCTATTTTATCTGAAATCTCCGGCGGATAGCGAAGCGCGTTAATATACTGAACGTACTAACACCTCGTGTGGTGAACTTACATTATAATTCCAAGCACGTTGCATTAGTAATTAAAAACACTGAAAACGTGCGATTCCACACATGTGTACAAACATACATTTATGGAGAACTGGTTGCCACGATATTAGGGATACAGTAATGCAATACGAAAAGATAAAAAAATAAGAAAACCAAATGATAATAAATACTATATTATCATATTATCAGTAGACCTATTCGTAGTAGTAACGTCGCACGCGAAAAACGGTTTCATTTTATCGTTTGGGATCAACGGGACGCAGCTTAAAGTTAGATACAATTCTTACCTTTTAACATCAGATAAGTAATGTGTTGAATATTGCAGGTAATGTTCATTGTTAATCACAGCATTGTTTTCTCGTCTGCGTTATATGGAATCTGAAGTACTCAATAGTCAGCTTCGAAATAGGAGGTATATTCATGATAGGTACATTTAAGTGGAACACGTCACGAACGTACCTTATTACGTGTAGATAAGAAAGCATGAGAACATTCTCCCTGAGGAGCAACTCGCTTCAGGGGCTTAATAATAAATAATTGATCCAATACAAATGAATATTCTACAGAAAGAATGTATGTAATGCACAATACACCTAGATAAATGCAACATTATGTTCAATATGTGCATATCCCCAAAACTTACAAGCCGTCACGCGTTTTGATAACAAACGAAAGGAGATTTCCCATTTCAGTATGAAAATCAGTTTCACACTTTTTTATGCTGCGTCAAGTATGTATAAACTGCATTATTACGCCTGCACTGAGTATTATCTGAAATATAAACGTATATTGTAACATAACTTGGGGTTATTGAGAAATTAAATGCCAATATTAGGTTAAAAAACAACAACAAGAAAATATTGTGACACTGACGTTAGAGTTTTATTTTATTATTGTTTCTGGCAAAGAGTATACAAACACTAGTTTCTGGCATGTTTTTGACAGGGATACCATGTATAAATTAAGGCAAAACTTACATTAGTATATTAAGTTTATGGGCAAAACTAACACTGAAGTATACATACACTACATAAACTACGACTACCTACACCAAATAATAAGATTACTAAACTGTAATATATTTTAATGTCACATTACGAATTATTATCACGTATATTATTATTTTAAAACGATGTTTATGGGTGATTCTTCGTTCTTTTTACATCCGAATCATTGCTAGCAACACGAAAATCTTTAAAAATTTTAATGATCTCTTAAAATAAACTGAAAATATTTAAAGCCTTATCATTATGACACGTACTTGATTTAAATAATATAGTATTTTAGGACAATTACCAACGACGAATTATATTTCTGAACGAGTAAAATGACGCAGAAAAATTAAGAATTGAAAAGAACGAATATTCACCCTTATTTGAATTCAATCATTAATGGTTTATTTTATATAATGGCAATATTTCACTTAAAATGAAAACGGTCATTGATTCAAGTTTTAGTCCTTGTAAGATTTAATTTCAAACCCCAAGTTCTATAGAAGAGATTTAGGGTCGAAAACTCACATTAAAATCAATATTTTTTTTTAACATTTGAAATAATGACACGAACGTCTAAAAGTGAAACCATGAATGGGCGTCCTACTTTATATGTATTATTTTTATTACAATTTCTCGCACAAGATACGAATTAGCACAAAAGATTTAAATTTGCACCTAGATGAGATCGGGGTAGACAACACTATTACAGTCTTAATTTTGTTTTGTTGTTGAGTCCCTACTCCCTTTGACTTCTATAGGATTTTAAACCTACTGGAGGGAGGGAGGGTAGGGGGGCCTAAGGTTAGCTTCACACAGTTGTGTGTCAAGCGCAAGATTTGTGAAGTTAAGTGTGTTTATGGCCACCGATCACCGCTTACGCTCAATTATGCATTTGCCATGCATTTGTTTGCTAACTTGTTGTATAAAGAACATTGCAATACAGCCATACAACAAATTATCGACATAAACTAGTTAGCAAGGAGAGACCTTACTTATCTTAATCTATTTTGGTCTGACTCACTTGTAGTTCTTGAGGAGAAAGTTTGATATGAATCGCAAGCGAAGCAATAAAAACACTCTGCAATCTAGTTCGGGAGACAATATTGATTTTCTCGGCTGTGTTGTATTTCATTCTCCATCTGTTGCTCTCCATAAAATTTACGACAGTATTATTGAGTCGTTATTTTTGAATGAAGAGTTTTATCACCGCGCGGTGTTGCTCTCCATGACATGAGTTCTTATTCAACGCAAGTGTTTTTATAGAGATCGCTAATAAAGAACATTTTTAAGGTTATAAAAATGGTCTTCGCTGAGACTTTTCCATATTTATTTAGTACCTTCATAAAATGGACACAATTGGGTAGGTATATTAATGACATTTTAATGTTCTGTTTAGAACAAAGAGCGAGTTAAAGTAATATGTTACAGTTCTTATTAAATAGGTAACCCACAACAGATTTCTGTTTGAATTTGAGTCACCCGATTGGGCCAATACATCAACCCTATTAAAGACTGCGGACAAACAGCACTACTGGTGTAGTGCACAGTTTTGGCCATCGATTGGGGTTAAAATGAAATGTGTTATCATTAGGGCTGAAACAAATAAGGCCAAGAACGTAGAGGTTTCTTCCAATATATGAACTATAATATATATATACGTAAGTATAGTATATATTAACTTTGTGTTCTTTTAGTTGTGGTTTTTATTATTTAAAGATTTGTACATTTATGATTTATAATTTAAAACGGCACTTAGGGTTTTTTTTTGAAGAACCTTAAATGACCCTTTATTGGATAAAGCAAGAAAAACTGAACTAGCGTTGCCATCGCAAATCCGTAAAATGGACGGGTTTCATGCCTCATCAAAGAATTTTTTGAAAATATCTTTATTGGACCAAAAGAGTAAATTATGCAACTACAATACAAGTACATAATTAAAATTTCTCTTAAATATTAGCAGTTTACTAAATACCTTGTCACAGACAACACTTCTGTGTTTTCTTCTGAAGCTGTTATAATTATATAACATTGCTGGGTTTTAATGAAATATTGTAAAAAAAAAACGGACAAATGCAGACAAAAATTTATTATTTTTGTGAACTTCGAATTATTCACTTTACTTGTGCTGTGAGACCTTGCTTCTCGCTAAATTATTTCATATTCTACGTCAATGGGAAGTACCCTATAGGTATTAATTTACCTGCGAAATGTTTAAATATATGGCTTAAATCGCTACATTTTTTATAGCGTTGACTTAGAAGCTGCAATTCTTTTATAGCTTCAAGGAATTGCAGACATAAATATTTGATATTGATTTCAACTTGATGCCTCGCGATACGCGTTCAGAGAGATAGACGGAGAAAAAAGTGATCCTATAAGGGTTCCTTTTTTCTTTTTTGAGGAACGAAACCCTTAAAATTAATGAAATTAAATACTTTAAGACATATATTAATACCTCACTCACACGTCAAAAGTATGTAACTGTGTGTATTTGTTTTTGTCAGATGGTGGCAACGGAAGACACATCGAGCACTGTACCCGGCCAAATAGAGTCCCCAGGGACGTTCGGTAAACTACGTCAAACACTCTCTTCCTCACTACTCAACGCCCAGGACAAAGGTAAACTCACACTATGGACGCACTGTAGACATGTATCATGCGATACGATATACAGTCATGGTAACGAAGCAGAACCACTGAGTTATTATTATCTCCATGAGCAGAACTGACTCTCTCGGCAAAAAGTCGACGGAGACATTGTATTATTTTACTCAGTACCTACTCGGTAGTCTTGACACTAAAACAATATTTGTTAACATTACCTACTGCTGTTCTTAACAATTTCAATAAATCCTGAGGTAAATAAATTGTTAGACTTCACCCGAACTCACATACCTAACCGTAACCGGGTCCAACGTACTGATATGTACCTATACTCTGTATAATATGTGAAAAACACGGGTAGGTGAAATACTTAAGGCTGCTTTGAACATTAAGAAATGTCCAAAGCAGCCTTAAGTTTTAAACGTAGTCTAGTTTCTAATGATTACTTGAATTAGGTTTATAATGTGGTGATGTTAGGTAAAATTAGTTAAGACCGTTTACGTAGGTATTTTATATTGTATTATTATACTTTTCTTTACAATAAATGTCTAAATGTAGCTTTTGATCTCCTCAATACTACATACTTCGTTTCTCACGAACATACGAGTATTTACACCACTTACATTATATATATACACTCCACTCCAGCCCATCTCATCGTAAACTTTATTACAGTTAGTATATTTATTCATTCATTTAATTTCCCATAGGGACCATGTAACTAAGTATACTTTTAAAATAACATGGTCACTGTGGAATATAATTGGTTAAAAAGAAATTTAAAAACATGATGCTAAAGCAGGGCTCCGGTACTGAAGGTGCTTTGTACTTGACCAAATAATAGGAACGTTAGAATACTTCTTTTCAGCACAGAAAAGCTAAAAGTGCATTTCCGCCGTCCGTCGAGGCGGTTCGGAATAGTGAAAATTTAATCTAGGTGGAATAATGTCTGGATCTCTAGAATCTAACTAAATTTAAAACGCAGCTAGTTATGAAAATTAAGTAGAAATGCAAGGAATGTAAATAAAATAGAAAAAAGTGGATTAGAAGACTACTTCTAATCCACTTTTTAACTATCCTATTTAACTTTCCCCTTGAAACACTAGTTTCAAGGGGAAAGTTAAATCCTGTTGTAAAGTCCTACCGAATCGCAGTCCAATCTTCCTATAAAGTTAGAGCCAAAACAACTTCTCACGTCCATATTGGATCGACATAGAATGACGAAAAAACATTGCCGTTTTTACAGCAGATAAAACGAAATAGCAAATTCCTGAGTTTAGCAATGCGTAAAATTGATCTGACGGATCAGAAAAGTATTCCTTCGAAGCATTAAGTAACTTTCAAGGACGTTTGAAATATTTCAATCATTCATTTGTTCACGGGTATTCGTAATAATATAATATTAAACAGGACCTATAATTCATATGTGTAGTGACGTGTTCAAAATATATATATATTGCAAGACCGGACTACGGTTTCATGCTTTTAGATTTATCATTTTTAAGATCTATTTTTCATTTAAGGGAATAATTGTGCGTCACTTTAGCAATTCCTATAATATAATTAATTCCTCCGAGATTAGCTCCTACAGCACAGCGTTCCAAGTTGACGTACATGTTATATTTACCTTTAAAAATGTTCACGCTGCTATTGTCACTTAATTTGTAAATTTTCAAGGACTTTTTTTCCGGAAATATTATTTTATAATACAGCAATCTATATGACAAAAAGGGCATCTACCTTATCATTGGAGAAAAAAGCGACTTAACATACGATCCTATTATTATTTTTACAAATATTGAACTTCTGTATAAAATTTACTAGGACATTCTGAAACAGACCCTTATTACAGGAGGTAGCAATAAATCTTGAAACTATTCGTGTGTGCTTTAGATTGGAGCGCTGTTTTGTGTTTGTTTCCCTAAGGATTTTACTACCCTTATTTATGTAGAACATACACCGGGAACGTTAACTCAATCCTGTGCATAAATTAGACATGCCACAACAAATATTACGGTTTGTATTTTGAGTCACTTTTGGGGATGACGCTCAATCTAATAGGAGAGGATTCACTAGTGACAGTGAAGCTTTACATTGACCTCATGTAACGCAGAAATTGTAGGTTTGTAGTGTGAACTAAAAACCTACAATTTATGAGTTACACATCTAAGTCTAACACATCCTAGTTTCTGACCTACTTACTTTTCGCATATTTTCAACATTCATAATCATACCGGAGAAAGTTTATTGAGTTTTTTATGCGTGTGGTATTTAGTTTTGTATTATATCCACTATTGTCCACCTAATATACACATCACGTCTGGAACCACTGACCGCTGGAGCAAATGGGTCCTAGAGTGGAAACCGCGAATTGGTAAACACAAAGTAGCTGGGATACATTGAATGCTGAAGGCGGAGGACCGGGTGCTATGACGCACGTTGAGAGAGGCCTATGTCCAGCAGTGGACTGCAATAGGTTGATTGATTGATTGATTGAATATATACAAACACAGATATTATGTGAATTGGCCTTAGCTATTTCTTTTTCTTGCGTTAATACAGATTTTGTCAGGCCGGACGACCGTCTTAAAGTTCATTTCATATCTCTCGGGAACAGTTCTTTTTTTTTCTGCATGAAAGTTACCCTATGTCTTTTTATGTACCCTGACAACGTGTATGTAAAATTTTATGATAATCAACAATGTTAACAAACAAACCCAAATTCGCATTTATAATATTAGTTAGGACAGGTGTAGCGATATTAAAACTATCTAGAGTGTATATCAAAAAGAGTATCAATATAAACTTGCGGTGTGGTGCCCGCAACTAGTAAACTAATCACAGATGGCATTATAGTGCCCCCGTGATTACTATACTAGTCCGTCGTAGCATGAGACACGTAGCCACGCTCAAGAACGCGAGTTGATCATTCTAACCTATTTGAGAACATAATGGAAACTATTTTACACGAAAGACAAAAAGTGACAGATACTGATTCTGTGCAAATAAAATGTACTATTTCACAGTACACAGGATCTAAAATTTTTACAAACCGATGATTGTCCACTAAAAGAGAGCGAGCCATCGGTTCATTTACAAATTCACACCCTCTTGGGCGTTTGACGTCAATCTCTACAATAATACTTGTATGTGGTGTCGTTACTAGATGTGAATACATTATTATGCTATAAATAGCTACGAATAAGTACTTATAACACATAAAAGTAACTTCTCATAGATAATATAATAAAGTTTGACGTTAACGTTAGCAAACAAACAAAAGTTTATATCCCACACGGTGAGCGCATAATTACTATGGTAATTTCTAATGGCACAAAACTTTTGTGGAAGGCACTAAGGGAATATACACTTTTAATAAAATAAATGGTCACTTTTCCTGATGTAAATTGTATTGATTCAACAATTTAGCATCAGAAGAGCTTATAACTCCCAAAATCCCAGAGAGTGAATTTTATAGGTCGTGTAATTGATATCCTTAATTTGAATTGTTTCTTTTTTGGGATCGGATTTAATTTGACTACCTAGTGCCTATGCATGAATACGTATATTTGCATTACTTTGAGTGTTTCTACGTAGGAACGTATTTACAAAATAAAACAGCGCGAAAGCGCGTGTAGGTAATGTAGCCTAAAATATTAGTATTATTGGTAATAATAAAAACCTTTTTAGAAGAACAACTTTATAAAACCCTAAATAATTTCACGGTATAAAAAGAAATAATGCTACAAGCAATTTGAAGGCAGACAAGGCCACCTTGGTACATTTAATTATACGGTACCTATTTATATTCATCTTATCAAGTTCCAAAATATTCATACATGTCATCGTTCTAAGTCCACCTGTCTTCAGAATTCCTGTACAAGCATTTTTACCTAATTCTTACTTTGAAAAACTGCGTTTTGTTAGGCTTCTAATTTTTACTTTTCAATGCGTTGATTTCACTCGCGTAAGTCCCGATCCCGTGGGAATATCTGGATAAAAAGTAGCCTATGCGTTAATCCAGGTCTCCACCTATCTACATACTAAGTTTCATCGCAATCGGTTCAGTGGTTTTTGCGTGAAGAATAACAAACATCCATCCATCCAAACATTTATAATGTTAGTGGGATTATTGCAAAACTTGCAAAATACAAACTACCCAGATAAGGAATTCTATGTAATGCTACATTATATAGAATTCCCTATCTATATGGTAATATAGAGAAGGAATTCTATTGTTCCATCTAAACCTGATATCAAGTTAACATTTTACATTGTAGTTCTTAAGTAACTAGCGCAAGACAAGCAGGTAAATGATTAACATTCATTGAATAAGTTGTAACAGGTAAATATTGATGTTACAATATATTCTATACCTAAGCATATTAAGAATTTCATATTAACGCATTCTAATGTAAAATGAGCGCAAGATAAAAACGTATTAGGCATTTGATAGGGTCTGAGAGAAGTTCACAATGGAATTCATGATCGTTTCTTAATATTCATAGCGAAATATCGCACGGTACGTCTCTCCCACAGGACCGGGTTGGGGGGAGCGCGGAGCAGGCACGCATTGTTAGCGGATTCCTGCTCGGAAGGTAGACACAAACTGCGGACTTATTTGAATTCCCATCGTTTCATTCCAATTCAGTATTTCATAACAATGAACTGAATGTAATTTGAGTTGAAATGACTTTCAGTTCATTTTGAAGTAGTTAATTTTAATCTAGTTTGAGAGTAGCATAGTATTCGGATCGATAGTAAGGATTTAAATGGTAATTAGTTTGAATGACGTACTTTTTCGTTTCAGTTACGAAACTTGGTCCTAGACAGGGTGTGACCGAGGTTACAGCAGAGCCTGCGGCAGCACTACCACCTGCTCAACCACCACCTCCAGCACAAACAGCGAAGACAGAACGGTAAAGATGATTCCTCAACTCCTTGAATATCTCCATCAATGATGAATGATCCAAAAATGGCATTATCATTTTTTAAATTAAACTAATTAAATTTGTGACCAGTAAATCAATAAACAAATAATGTTTGAAGGCTTCTTATAGTACATTATATTTGCAAGGAGAATAAGATGAAATCGTTGTTTTTTTTTCAAAGATTTGATACGGGTAACAATTAAATGTTTTGGTAACAAGACCGTTTAATTTAAATAATTACTGAGAACGCCAGGAACTTGGATAAAACTAATTGCTTAGTATTTCTTTCTGTTTTAAATTATTTTATCGCACTAATTGGATCGATGTTTGTTCTTGACGACAAATATAAACTGACTTAACTTATTCTTTTTGCGATACTTGCTTGATCTTTTACTTATTATATTATTGTTATATTCGAATTTTGTTTGTTTAATAAACATTAAATTATACATTTGTAGAGAGGCGGGTAAAGCGCCGTCCCGCGCTGGTGCTTGCCGTGTATGCTTGAAGGCATTAAAGCCTGGTGAAGTATTTCATACATGCAACGGATGCCAGCATCGTGTTTGTGAAGATTGCTCATCATATTCCAAACCAGCCAGCGATGAAGACGCTGTGAGATACGAAACCTTATTATCACTGTCATACAGCTATAATGTTAAAATCATAAGAGTTCAAGTTATTTAGTACACGAGTCCCTGCTACGTAATCTCTGTATTATATTAAAAGTATTATTTTTGCATGTTACTTGTACTTTAAAATAAAGATAATTATTTTCTATAATCAGAATTCATGGCGGTGCTCGGTATGCCGACGCAAAGCAGCACCGCGACTGCCTCCTGCTGCTCAGGACAGTACAGACTCACTACTTGATGTGCCCGTACTGGAGGCACTACAACGGCGGCATTCCGAGGCACGACTGGGCAGCAGTGGTGCTAGCACCGGGCTCGCGCCGCCCCGGTCACCAGAACTGCGACGTCATTCAGATGTATCACCAGCATCCTTAAAGGAACTGGAGAAGGTAATGCTAATCGGTTGTCGTGTAGCTATGATGAGTCGTACTAGCTATGATGTAACACAAAGGAACCATTCTCAGAAAATCGCATAGCTGTGTTATAAAATCTTTTTCACTAATAAATCGACGAAACTTTGCAATTTGAATTGTTTGATTCACTTTGATATTTATTTATCATTTTATTGCACCTACCTAGAGGGTGATTCTTAATTTATGTAAGTAATCGATTTCTTCTTTTAATTTCCTTTGAATTTTTTTGAGGATTCGCGCCTTATTTTTTCGTCGATATGTCCATAGACACCGGTCGTTATCACAAGAAGACCGAGGCAATGTATTCCAGTGATTGAGACTTGTTAGCTACTAGTTCATTACATATATGTACGAGTTTGAGTTCGTAACCACGCTGCCCGCGGCGGCAGTTAAAGGGCGGCGGCAGCGCAACGCCTACAGTGGAGTCGCGACGGCCGAGCACCGTGACCCCGGTTCGCCGTCGTTCTATGCGCTCTCCTCGCCAGCGCTCCTGTGACGAGGATCAGCCCGCGGGCAAGCAGTCGCCAGCGCATCAGGCCGCACTCAATGCGCCTTCCATATCCAGGAGGTACATCTACTTAAAGTTAAGTTAGTTAAGTTATTATTGTTCTCAAGTAAGTGACCTTGTTTTTATTGAGAATAAAGATTATTTAACCACAAAGAATCCCTTAACCTAATAAATGATCAACATCATCTCAGTCCTTTGGTTCAACCAAACGGCTCCCTGACATTAGGCATTACCTTTTGCTTTTATTGTTAACTAGCAACCCGCCCCGGCTTCGCACGGATAGCAGAGACATCTTCAATAATCACCATCATATTTTAACCAATTTACACAAAACCTTAACAAATTATACACCTAAACCTTCCTCATGAGTCCGTCTATCTAATGGTGAAAAATGCATAAAAATCCGTTCAGTAGTTTTTGAGTTTATCGCGAACAGACAGAGACGTGGCGGGGTACTTTGTTTTATAACATGTAGTGAAATGTTTTAGCTGTGAGAATAATAACTCTTCAATTTACAGATTTATCTGTAACTTTTATTAGTCGGTGTAGCAACATGTCACATTTCCTTACCTTGCAAGACAAGAACTTAATTTAGAGCAATTTTAAACACACTTGCACTTACTTGGTGCTATGAAAAATGGCCTCAACCTCACTCTTTATATGACGCGCCATATCTATCAATTAGTCGATCATGTATAAATATTTCGAACAGCAAACTGAATTAGAAATATTCTCATTGAGTGAGTTGTTCGAAAGATTTATTATCACTCAACTCTGTAAATAAAATGTCAATATAGATCGTCTGCAGTGGATATGGTTGCCGGCGCTACGTCGAGGCGCGGCTCGTACCGCACAGAAGACACGGACTCTACACCACAAATATCCGGTCTCAGCGTTGACGAGGATCGACCCATCAGACGCCGTGGCAGTCAACTGTAAGCTAAATACAATTTCGGAAGTGGGCATTTACCTAATCTCTCGTCGTCTAATATTCAAATAATAATTAATTGAGTTTACAAATATAATTTTACTTACTCATGGAGTCATGCATGACACACCTAATCATGTTTTTAAGGTCGTTTTTATACCATCTTAAACATAAGATATTGTTACTTAGTGTAAAGAAGGTCGTGCAGAACAACAACATTTCTGAAAATTGATTCATCGACGTTTGTGAAAACATGAAACTCAATGACAATTCTTACAATGGACAGTTGGGTCTTTAGAAGTATATATAATATCATTATATGTACTTCTATATAAAACGTTTGTAAGTGATATCACAGTTATAATTCAATCGCTTAAGTTATATCTCTGATTAGTACCAATTTTCAAATTAAATCGAAATTTAACTTGGAAATCGAGCTGCAAATATATAAGGCCCTCAAAAAATGATCTAGTAAGGAGTCAAAACAGTTGTTTTATAAATAAAGCTAATTTATCATACTTGAAAAATTACTTATCGTCGTACAGGCCAGACATAGCAGCATTACAACAGCGAACAGGTGCTCTAAACGCGATGGCTGCGTTAACATCTCGTACGTCAGATACATCAACTGAGCCAGCCGCAGCCTTGTCTGCCGCTGCAGCAGCTGCACTTGCAGCAGCCGCGCGTCAAATGTCCGTTGACGCTGAAGCCATCAAAATTGTCATACACGACGTTGATGATCAAACGCCGAGACGCGTCTCTTTGCGCCGTGATCCCAACGATAAGGGACACCGATGTAAGTGTAACTTTACTAATAAATAGGCATACAAGAAATGGCAAAAATTTGGGTTACAAAGATGTTGTCAGTCATAGACGCCAGAAAGGAAAATTTAATCGTCATAAAGTTTAATCAAATAAATAGAACACAGATTCCATTCTATATTTCAATCTAGAATAAACTTAGAGTCTTCTTACACCACACGTTAGAAATTTGCGTCTGCCATTTATTCACGTCGTAACTCGCAGTCAGAAACTCAAACAGAAGCATCTATAATGCTTTTGTTTTAGTTTCTACTACAATGCAATACAATGATATTTTCATTCATGTTATTCAATCTTTCGATGACCGAATTTTTGAATACGAACTTTTCTTATTCCTAACAAAAGCCTTTAAATCAGTTTTAAGCCTTTTGACGTGACAACGTCTTATAAATTGGTTTGCCGGGTGACACTTCAAGAAACTGCGTTACGCTCCGCTCACGTTATGCGCTCACAATGAGAGCGAGTGAGAGGCACGCGTTTTAAATATAATTCTTTGTATAAATAAATGTTTTAAATTGTTACTATTATTTCATCCTTCTTCCTACTATACGAATGAATATTCACATTAAAATTATTTCACCACTCAAAGTCGTTGTCACGTAAAACTTTCGCCCGTATACCGACTTTACAGGCAACCAATTTTTTTTTCTAACGTAGTGTTTGTATACTCTTTAGCTTTTTTGTAACAGGTCCCTTGAATCTTAAATATGACATTTTATTAATAGTGTGTGTATTATTTACAATGCGAGATTTTTTGTTCAATTTCTTACCCATCTGTTTATTTATTTAGGTACAAAATGATGTGAAGTAAGCGTTTGTGGGTAATCTTAAAAATATAACATCCTCAGTCGATAAAGGTTTTTACCCAAACTCTGTAAATTATTAATTACAGCGCGTGGTTTCGGTATGCGTGTAGTGGGCGGCAAACCGGATGCAAGCGGTCGCCGCGAGGCCGTCATTGTGTGGACTGTACCCGGTGGGCCCGCCGACCTCGCCGGCCTCCAACAGGGTGATAAGGTATTCTTGCTAACAATAACATTACATTTTGATGTACACGACATAAAACACTCTGATAATGCTTGTAAAAGGTGTCACATGATACGTCATAAACTTCGGGTAATATAACATATCCTCTTTTTATATTTTTCATTTTTATTACATCTCATATAGGTTTCTATGTTATACATGGTGATATCTATTGGGAAGTTATTATGTTGATCTTAGCAGTATCGAATTAAAGAAGTCGTCCGAAACGTGAATATTTCAAATGTTTATTGTGCGTTATAGGTACAAAAGATGTTTATATTTATTACATTAAGATATCAGCGATGTCCTGCTCCTGCCATTTGGCATACAATTTTTAAAAGAAATCTAATATTAAATTTACTACAAATTATATTATTACAATATATAAATATATTATTTTATTATGGACTCTATCCCGAGCAAGAATCAGCGCAGGAATTCCGCCAATGTCAAGTGTTTTATAATTATACAAGTTAAATAACAAAAACGTAAACAAATGGACGCCTATTCGTCCATCTTGAAAAAAAACCTATTATTACAATACTTATTCATATTAACATTTTTATACTTATTATATTATTATTACTACTATTTATTTTAATAACCATTTACTACTATTTTCATTATTATAATAGTTATAAACTAACAAAATATTAAAATTAATTGATACTAGATTAGTCAGTGTCATAAAATTACTATTTTAAATATATATATATCAGTGGTCGGCGTAGGTAGTGCTATTTAGGATGAATGACCTCAAATGTTATGTTAACATGGATATACCCCGAGATTCCTGGATTTTAAAATTATCGAGTTCACTTAGTTAGACTTCCCTCTGAACTTGCTTCTAGGAAATTTATTTTTTTAATTATATGTACAGTACCCTTATACTGAAGTGATTTTAATGCTCATCTTTGTGAATTGTTTTAGAGTGTACACCGTGTACGTAAATTAATATAAAAAAAAGAGTGTTGAGAATTTTAGGGGTTAGCGATATGCCAATAAATCAAAATATTAATCAATATTTATTTAACAAAAAGTACAATTTGTTGCAATTAGTTCAAACACAAATTAAATAAAAAGTAATTAGTATTTTATACAAAATATAATATAAAAGCGATAAAATATAATGCCTGTACTACGTTATTTTATGAAAACATAATTACTATTTAAGTAGATAAATTTATTCTATCTCTTTTTCAGAATCACATATTTCCTCATGCAGTTTTTATTTTAAAAAATTGAAAGATTTCATTATTTTAAATGCAAGAGTAGAACTCCCGCTTTGATGTATTTATTAGTTTTTTGTTAAAGTTATATAATGATTCTATTTTATTTACATATTATTAAGTGTGTTTGAAATGAATAAATAATAATATGATAGACACAAAGTGGAGAATTGAGGAGTGCGAACTGAACTCAGTATACACATATTTACCTAATAAGTACAATGTATAAATAAACAATAGCACACAATTGCCAAAGCGCTCTGCTTTTTTTAAATAATGGAACAAAAGCAATGGGTACGTTTTGAGTACCTATCCCTGGCGACTATATATTTAAAAATGATAATAAAGGGTGTCGGCATGTTTGACCCTTTTATATTAACGTTTTTAATTCCTTTCCGACGATGTTTACGAACGAAAAACATAAGTGTAATTTTCCACAATTACAATTGATAAATTTTTAGTTGTTATGGTGACAATTAACAATTAATCAATTGTTAATCTTTTATTGTTTAAAAATCCCATATGATGTGTGATGTTCGTTCACGCTAATCTCCGAAACTACACAGATTCAATGAAATTTTGTAAATGTCTATTGCTTAGGTACCCCAATTAGAGACATAACTTTTTACCTCGGTTAGAGATGGTTTTTTTTTGCGAAATACAACGCCAGCGGAGCTGCGATAATAAGCTAGTATTAGTTTAGATTTACACGATTATGATCCGTTGTAAACAATATTTAGTATAAGAAATGTTAAAATCGCGAAACATTAAAAACGGTGTTTGTATACGAGTAGTAATGAGTCGTAACGCTATTTGGTTAGTTTTTATGAAACTGGTATTCTATTAATAAAAACTAGGAAAGTAGACACTTTTAGATTGCGGATTTCTGAATTATATATCGGTAGGTAATATTTGATCGTTGAAAGTTGAATCTTTAGAATCCCGGGATTTTGAGATGAAAGGGTATGTCCACGTTATGCCATGATGGACGAATCCCACCAAATGGCATTACCTACGCCGACCACTGATTATTATATAAGCATAGACGCAAACAAAATGCACTTTCATGTAAATATTTTTGTTTTACTTGGAACTATTGATTAAATTTTTCGTATCACGGGCTCAAGTACGATATTCAGGTAATTATGAATTAGCTTTTACAAAAATGACAGTCTCATAAACAAAAAGGGAAGGTAATGTCAATATGTTAAGTTTTTTAAATAAGGCTTGCAGAAATCAGTTTGTTGCAAGTTGTACACAAACTTCTAATGCAATTTCAAGATTACTCTATACCGTAGCGTACATGCTATATAACCGTAATAGACTGTTGGATTTTTTTATTTATTGCCATTATGTGCAACAGCTTTAATAAAAAAGTTAAAAGAATTTGTATTTTTTTATTCCGGGTTCATGTGCATTTCTTTGTGAAGAATAGATTTATAGATTGGAACAATAACCGTAGTGTTTTTTATTGTTTGAACCCAATTAAAGTTATGATCCCTGTCACTTTAGATTAACGACATACCTTAGTTATCCCTTCGCATGTGTCATGATGTGAGGTCTTTGATTTGTTAATCGAACTATATTTAGTTACAGACGGGTACTATGAAGTTTGTTTTAATACTAGTTTATTTCACGCATTACTGAAGGTGGGCTGACCTAGACCTAGATCCACGGTAAAGGACAATGCTCATAAATGTATGCAATCCTGTACTGAGTTGCATCAAAACCAAACTTAGTTTTTCATAGACTACATTTAATATTCTAACACGCACAACTGTTTTTTTTTACAAATAAAACCCGGGTTTTTTCACTATTGAATAAAATCGAGAATAACCTTAACTACCATTTTCATTGATTTATACCCAAAATTGTTTACAAGTTCTTCTGATAATAATCATATTTGTACATATTGCAAGACATACTTTACATAATTAGACACACATATTACACATATTACATTATTAGAACACAACTTACGAGTAAGAAGAACCTTTTGATGTCAGGTTTTACAAAGGCTTCCTACACTAGGCTTGGCCGGTCACGTAGGAAGACTTAAAATTATCGATTACCACTAATAGAAATTGACAGTATTCGAACAAAATATATTAAAATATAATCGTAATAAACATGCAAATTTAAAATAATAGTATAAACAGAATCGAAGTAGGCGAAATAAGGCGAATAATTGAATAGAATTAATGAAAATTTTAATTTAAACGTACACAAAATTATATGGAAAATGAACATTATTTAAAATCAAGTCAAAGATTTCAAGAAGCTCTCTTTATCGTCGTATGTACAGGTAAGTAATTTTTTTCTTATAACTATTTTGACTGTGATGCGGTGATGCATTGAATATCTGGCAGCTTTTATTAATTTTGTTAAAGAGGTAGGGTTTCATAAAAGCACAGAAACGCCTGGCATAGATAGTGTTTACCTTGGTAAGAGGAAGTTTGAAGACCCGTTTCGTGATCATGTCTTCATAGTCACTACACTTTAGTAGTACAACTTTCATTATATACAGCTTTCTGACACTGAGCAGCTGTGTTTCGCTAAATAATAAGGTTGTCGAAAAATGGAAGGGCTTTCTCAGCGTGGTTTTCAACACAGCACGCTGCCCTCTCTCTAGATCGATAAGATGAGATGATGCTGAACCTCCCCCGCCGCAATTTAATACGTTAATATCGATTTGCAGAGAACACTCTTTAGCAACCTCATCGGAGCCACGTCCCGTAATAATTTCATGATGTGAATGATCTTCCTGACCCTTGCAGACGTGGCTACGATGTGCTCGCAAAGGTGAACTTCTCATCTACAATAACCCCGATATTTAATTGACTTCGTTCGGTTAATAAGTACACACTGACAGACTGGGAAAATATTAGCACCGGAAGCAGTAGTATACGAGTGAGCTATGAGTTCTAAGCCTGCGGGTGGAGCTGAGACAGCAGTTTAATGAAAGCAAACTACATTAGTCTTAGTGGCGTTGAGTGATAAAAGATTGTAGTTTAACCAATTTATTACACCATTGAAACCATTCTGTGTAACTTCAAATACTTTTGTCCATGTCTTTTTACTGAATATGATAACCGTTCCATCTGCGTGGTTGATAATTTTTGCATTTCCTAAATATCCTTTTTCTGACAAGTTAGACAGACAGACATATACATTAGGAAAACCGTAGGACCCATTTATTAATATATATATACAAATACTAATACTGCCTTGAGGTATTCCAAATGATACATTCTTTTGATTACTGATGAAATTTTCAGCTTTGACTTACTGTTTCCGGGAGGTGAGATAACTTTGGAATAGGTTCAGAGTGACTCCTCTGATGCCTATTCTCTCTAGTTTCCTCAACAAAATGGGCGTTGACACCGTGTCAAAAGCCTCTCCTAAATCTAAGAATATGCCTATGCAAACCCGTCGTTCATCAAGATGCTTGCTAACAATATCAGTCAACAAAACCACTGCTTCTTCCGTTGATTTTCCTTGACGGAAACCAAATTAATGGGTTAATGGCAAATTATGTGATTCTAAAAAATTTACCAATTGTTAATTAATAATTTTCTCGAGTAATTTAATAAAAACGCTCAGAAGTGAGATAGGTCCATAATTGTTAGGACTATTTGTAGGGCCCGCTTTATGAAGCGGAATTACAGTAGCTGTTTACCATACGTCAGAGATCTCGCCAGTTGAAATCGAAAGGTTGAATATGAAGGTTAGTGGTTCAATAATATAGTTTCTAATCGATTTCACAAGACGATTGGTAATCCCATCTAATCCGGGAGCGCTATTATTCTTCAGTTGCAGAATAAGACATTCAACTTCAGTTGGAGTAGTAGGATGGAGAAACAGAGAATTTGAAGGTGAAGAGTAAATTTTAAATTTAGGAAGCTAGCAACGTTTCTGTCTCATTTAACTGATTTAAAATATGTTTAGTTAAACGTTGCCCAGTATTGATAAAGAACTCGTTGCAATAATCCAGATACTTGATAGGAGAGGCTCTGGCCCTGCAGAGTTGTTTTGTATCACTTTTAATAGAAACAGAATGTGTCATCTTTTTTAGGATACTTCACAGATTTCTTGAATTGTTTGTATTCTGTTCTATTTGTTTTTTATAATATTGCGTTTTTATCTTTCGTAAAAGATCTTGGTAGAAGTTTCTATATCTCTTACATATAAGAGATTTCATTGAGTCATTTGGATATTTACGCACTTCTAAATGCAATTTATCTTTTTGTACAGGTATCTGATTAAGCCAGGTTTCCAGGGCTTGAGAGTGAGTTTAGGACGGGTAATTTTTATCGTTTTAGAGTGCCTATCTATTATAGCGGAAAGGGTAGACATGAAATCTTGAGTGGTTTCAGTTGGACTTGATTTATTATAAATCGATTGCCAATCTCTTTTAACTCGGATTCAATTGCCGCAAGTTCCAACTTCAGTTGCGTTCTATTTGGTCTTGTTTGTTTTGGAGCTTTGAGGTCTATGCCCGTCATAATTAGATCGCGATCTCTGATAGATGAGGCACATATAAGCGATTCTAGTGTATATTTAGTTCAGGTGAAGACATGATCAAGACACGCGTCACCTCTCGTGCGCTTATCAATGGTAGCTCTATACCCTAACTGAGCCATTAAACTTAAGTATTCCGAGCATGATTCACACATGGCCGTCCATCTGATCCCAAATCAGGCAGAGCCTGTACTTTGTAATATCACCGGCAATAATAAAACATGCACTTTTTGTCATACTAATTGTAACAGTTTCAAGGGAATTGAGAAAATTTGATGATGATAATTTTGGTGATCTATAAATACCTAGCAGACAGTTTGCGTCAAGGATATCAAGTTCATACACCACAGGGCACCGGCAATTCTTTATATATACCACTACACCTCCTGATTAATTTAAAATTTAGTGGATCTGAAATTAAGATAGCCATCAATTATAAGAATTACTGAGTTATTGTCAATCCAACATTCAGTAAGTAGAATTACGTCAAATACTTAACTAGATCTCATTATAGCCACTAGAAGGCCATCTAAATTAAAGAGATGCTTCTGATATTAAATGATAGAATTTTAAACTCGTATTTAGACATAAAGCTTTTACAATTCTCAGTTAACTCTATCCTGTGGCAGATAGTATTAAAGAAATTATCAATTTCAATATTACTTCTATGGAGGTCATAGGAGTAAGATTTTAAATAAGTAAATACGTGAACAGATAACCACAAGATAGATAAAGCTCAGCATGTGTTTATAACAGAAGAATGATTTAGATTACTACAATTTGTGATAGTTATTTCATATAATAATTGTAATAAAAATATCGCATGATAAAGACTTATACAGACAATACCGATGACAATACAAATACAACAGGAATAAGGTAGGCTTGAGACTTTAGAGTTGTCACTAGATATATTGAGAAATGTCATATTGGAATCATCAACAGCGGGGCCGATATGCTTTTTTAATATCCTCCTTGGAACGTATGACAAAAGCAGGGTATTTAGTTTATTTTGTGTAAGAAGCTTTACGGACATATATTCGACCGTGACGCACCCAGCAATAACGAAATTGATGTTGTCTGGCACGGCGTCTAATCTCACCAAATAACGTTCTGTTGGCTGTAGACAGTCTTTCGTTGTATGTAAAAACTACCATCTTCATTGATAAAAACTACCATATATATATATTCTATTGCCCGTAACGTACTGTTATGCGTGCTGACCGAATTTGGTTTTTTAAAAAAAGAAAAGATTTAGGACGACGACCTTCAATAACTTTATTGAAAGAAATTAGTCCACTGATATAAAATTGGGTCTGAACCGAGAGGCATGGAGGTCTGAGGAGAACCGAGATCCAGGTGTGGCTCAAGCCATGGGAATATCTGTATATGCTGACTAGGATGAATTAAAGAGCTAGGTAGGCAAATGTGTTAGGGTTGTCCGGCGTAACACCTCCCCGGCCAAGAGTAAACTTACCCTTAAAAGTAAGTTTACTAGAGAAGGAGAGTAATGGACTAGGAACAGGATAGGTTAGGATTACATATTACATAATCATTAATCTAAATTACATCTAAGGATAACATAATCTAAATGTATATAAAACACTTAATTAATTTATTCTTATGCTTGGCAATTGGATTGATCGACGAGCAGGTTCTTCCTCTGTTTCGTCAGGTTCAACCGGGTTGCCATCGGATCTTTTACACTTTAATTTCCCAGACGAGTTCCAACACTAATAAGCGAGAAATACAATAAAGAATAATGTTAGTATAATTGTAATTATAGGAAAACTAATATGTGTTGCAAAGTGATTGTTTTTGATGTGAAGGTTATCAAGATATTTTTCTGTTTGATCAGTTAGTATTTTAAGATTTTTTACCTTTACCTTGCAGATCAGTGTTGGAAATCGTAATATTTGGTAAATCAATTTTAATTTTTTTGAGTTTCATTAAATTACAGCATTTATCATCTATTAAGTTAAAATCTAGATTTACTTCATGTCGAACTAATTCTAGCTCAGTTTGACATTTCTGCAGAATGCCACACATTGTGGTTTTAAACGTAAAATACCTGTGCCACTTATTACTACCTCGGTGATATTGGTAGCATATATAGTGATACTGAATTTCTTTTGTGATTGTACAAATATCCATTTGTTACTGCTTAGACTTTGTAAAATATTAATATTACCATAAAGTAATTTAGTTTGACATTGAGACCATAAATCTTTAACAATTCTAGTTAACAATTCTATTTCACAAATGGGATCAATATTAGATGATAAAATGTTTGCCACATCACAAATTATAGTACCCTTAATTGTAGGCTTGCAAGAGCCTATTTCATCAAAAGTTGTATAAGTAGTTTTATCTTTACTTAGCGCAACAAAGTTCTTGGTGGGTATTATCATTACATAGGAGTCAGGCGATTTTACATCATGAGGTACAGGAACCGGAATGGTTTTGTACAGATCATATTCTAATGATTAAAATGATTTGACTGGCTTGGTGGCCTAGTGGTTAGTGACCCTGACTGCTATGCCTTAGGCCGTGGGTTCGTTTCCCACCCGAGTCTGGGTGTTCTTTGTGTCCGTTCTTTGTATGTTTGTAAAATCCCCCGCGACACAGGAGTCATTCCTAATGCGGGAGTTGTCTTTTAAAAAAGAAGAAAAAAAGAATTGATAAACTAAGGGTATTCTAAGTACAAACATAATCTTATTTAAACTATAATAAGGAGTTAGTTCTGACACTTTTAAAAGTGAATTCATGTTACTTAAATCTAAACATAATGGTAATTCTCTTAATCTAGGAAGGTGCCTTACATTGGCTACCAACTCGTTAAACAATTCAGTTGGTGTAATTACAGATGGGTGCAATGTGTTACTATTTAATAGTATTATTGAATTAACAATATCTTCTAATTTGAACGATAAGGTAAGTAAACTAGCATGTAATACATTAAGGACTTCATTTAACTCATTTCTAAACATAAGTTCATTTGTTTTAACAAATATATTTTTTAAATTCAGTGACAATTTATCAATAACGTCATTCAACATGGCTTCATTTTTAAAGATAGTATGAAGAGTTTCATTGAAAGTGGCAATAGAAGATTTTGCGATAATTATATTTTGTTTAACTAATGCTACTAACTGTTTTTCGTTAGAATATAAAGACTGAATGGCGTCATTGTATGTTTCAGAATCGTCCTCGTTCATTGTACCAAATATTTTCTTCATGACTGTACCTATTTCCGAGAACCAGGCGGATCTTTTTGCTTTAGTCGACATTAGATGAGATATAGCATTGTAATTACGAACAATGTCGTCATATAATGTAGTAAGTGGTTGTAGCATGTTATGACATTGAAAATCGTTAATTGCTTCATTTTGTTGACAATGAAACTGAAACCTACTCAGAACGTTATTGATATTTTCAAGATGCGGTTTTATGAAACTTAAATCCGCAGGAATGATAAAGTATGTTTACTTTACGATACGATACTGATCACTTATTAATTTTAGAGTGCTAACAGGATCAAAATATATACCAGGACTTTTATCCAGTGGTTGTATGAATTCTTGGGCGAAGAGTGGTGCGAAGAGAAAGGGCAGAATAGTTCTGAAAATTTGAAATACAATCTTAATTATTCCGTTGGAGTTCGGCTAACTTTATTTGGTCGAAATGATGTTTAACATATCGCCTATTTATGAGTAGGTTTACTGTATTATTATCATGAACTTTAACGACCTTGTATGGTCCTCGCAATATAGGCGATAAAGCTTTCCTAAGGCGTAAATGATTTTTAAGGTAGACGAAATCGCCAACTTGGTAATTATTTGTTCTCGTGTGGGTATCGCAATATCTTTTTGACCTTTCTTTAGATTTATTAATATTTTCAACTGCTTTCTCCCGTGTGTGTTTAAGTCTATGAATAAGCATTTTTAGGTATTCAGAGTAAGTAGGATCAGAAGGAGAATCATATATGGAATCAGGTAAGAAGGGTTTATGACCAAATACGAGTTCATAGGGTGTAAAGTTTGTGGTGCAGTGAACATTAGTGTTGTAAGTCATGATAGCAGTGTAAACGTACCGGTGCCAGTCATCTTGATCGTTATTAACAAATGATTTCAGGTATTCTTTCAGAGTCGAATGGCTACGTTCGAGAGCACCCTGAGTCTGAGGATGGTAAGGACTTGACCATAACTGTTTATTTTTTAGAAATTCACAGGTTTTTTTGAAAAGGCCGGCAGTAAAGTTAGTACCCTGGTCAGTCAAAATAGTCTTAGGTATACCGAATAAGGAGATGAAATGTAAGAGACAATAGCTGGTTTCTTCTGCCGTAGTGGATCGTGTAGGATAGGCTAAGGAAAACTTTGTAAGATCGTCCTGTGAGGTTAGTATGTATTTTAATTTTGCAGGGCCTGCTTCTGGTAAAGGGCCTACTATATCTACAGCTAAACGTTGAAATGGTTCTGTCGAAGTGGTTGTTATTTGCATAGGTGCCCTATTAATTCTTCGGAGAGCTTTATTTTCTTGACAAAGTTTGCAGGACTTGACATAGTTTTCCACATCATTGCGCATGCCCTTCCTATGATATTTTTCTTTAATCCTTTTAAGCATTCTTAATGTTCCTAAATGACCCGCGATTGGTATGTTGTGGTTTTCACGCAGTATCTTTTTTATTTCGCCTAAAGATGGGAATATAATCAAGTTACGATGAATGGTTACGAACATTTTCGTATTGTGGAACAAATATAGAAGTATATTGTATAATTTTGTGTATGAATGAGCCTCAAATGGGTTTTTGAAATCTGTAAAGCTTAGGTTAGCTTCGGATCTTAGAGTTAGTTCATTGCGCAAATTTTTAAGGCTAGAATATACGTCGTCATAAGCAGCATGATCAAAATGATTAACTTTAGTGAAAAGAAAGTATATTATTGGACCCTTACATTCAAACCTTAGGAACGAATATAATGTTCTTTCTTTGTTTACGATGTCTTCTTTATTTGTCAGATCCTCTAAAATCTCTTCAACGTGTGGGTTACTTTCGTCCAGATCAATTGAAGTTGGAATGACTATTATTTTATCAGAACTCGTTAGGATGTTAGAGTTAGATTCTAGAATTTTAGCATTAGATGTAAAATTGCGGCTATTCATAACTTTTAGAAATTTAGAATAATTGTCGTCTAGAGTTTCATCGAGCACTTCAAGAGGGTCTCTGTTCTCTACGTTACCTGTAAGGTATAGTGAACTTTGGTCTATTCTGGGTTGTTCGCGTGTTGGAGATAGCCGTGGGACGAATCTTGATTTTGAAGGTAAGTCGTAATTAGTATCGGTTTCAGGGTTTGTATTAGTAGAACTTGGTCCAGGAAGCTGAGATTCAACTAAAGGATTTTGTACGGGATCAGGTAAGTTTGGAGGACTAAAGTCAACGTTGATTTCTTCGTCAAATAGGCTGATATTTTCGTCAAGGTTTAGGGCTCTATCGCCTTGTATAGGATTTACAGGGTAACGCGAAAGTGCATCGGCAGCTGCATTGAGTTTTCCTTTCTGATAAACAATTTTATATTCATATTCTTCTAGTTTAAGGCGCCATCTTTGTAATTTACTACTTGGGTCCTTATGATCAAAAAGCCATTTCAACGGTCTATGATCAGTTACAATTTGGAATTTTCTTCCATACAAATATGGGCGAAAAGTTTTGCAGCCAAAAATAATTGCAAGAAGCTCCTTCTCTGTTGTGCTATAGTTAGTTTCGCTTTTATTGAGTGTTCGCGAGGCATAAGCTATAGGCTTATCTTTACCAATAGGACCTTGACTCAAAACAGCTCCAATAGCGTAGTTTGAGGCGTCATATGTTAGGATGAATGGGTTAGAGAAATTCGGATATATGAGGACAGGGGCAGAGGTAAGTTTATATTTTAGTTCATCGAAGGCAAGTTGTTGTTGATTTTCCCACAAAAAACTGGACGTCCTTCTTTAGAAGCTGAGTGGGAGGTTTTGCTATCTTTGAAAAGTCAGGTATAAAGCGACGGTAGTATGAAACAAGGCCAAAGAAGGACTTTACGTCTTTAGGAGATTTAGGAGTACGGAATTTTGTAACTGCTTTTATTTTTTCAGGGTTAGGTTTAACACCATCTTTGGTTATTAAATGTCCGAGATATGCGACTTCACGTCGAAGAAATTCGCATTTGTCGGGTTGGAGTTTGAGATTAAAATCTCGAAGTCTTTGAAATATTGAGGATATATTGTCGATATGGGAGCTAAGGCAATGGGAATGTATGATGATGTCATCGAGATACACGAAGCAGCGCACGCCTTGTAGACCTGAAAGAGCGGTATTCATTAACCTCTGAAATGTGGCAGGGGCATTTTTAAGCCCGAATGGCATTCTGGTGAATTCAAAGTGTCCTTGCGGTACACTAAACGCGGTTTTAGGGGTGTCTGCTTCACTGATCAATATTTGATGAAATCCGGATGTAAGATCAAGTGTTGTAAAGTATTTACTCTGACCAAGTTGGTCCAGCATCTCTGAGATTTGTGGTATAGGGTAACTGTCACCGATAGTGATGTCATTTAGCTTACGGTAGTCGGTGACGATCCTCCACTTACGTTATCCTGATGCATCATTTTTTTTTGGGACAACCCAGATTGGTGATGACCATGGGTATGTTGAATGTTTTATGTAGGACGGAATATTGTAAACGGGGTCACAGAAGTTAAGTTGTATATTCTTACTTCTAATTTTCAAACGGTGTTCGTTGTAGTCTATGGCACAGTTCAAATCTTTCAACAGATCACTCCCGATAATGCTATCGTATGATAAATTAATTTTATTAACTACATGAAAAGTGTATGAAGTTTTGGGTTCTGGTAAAATGTTCATCTCAAAATTACCTAGTGTGCGTGTTACATTTTCTCCTGTGTCAATACCCTTCAGAAGAATTATACGAGTTTTATCAAGTACCGGCATCCTTTGAGTTGATGATAATTTGATAAGACTGACCATTGAACCTGAGTCTACTAAAAATGTCAAGGGGAAATCTGCTATTTCAGTTTTCAGAATCACATATTGTAGAAATCGTTTTGGAGTGTTTGACATGATTTCGTATATTTTTTCATCATCTCTGTCTGTTGGAAAAGGAACTTGAGTATTCTTTGTGAAAGATTGATTCAGAGTCAAGGATTTATTACCAGAAACAGGGGATGTGTTATCAGAAACAGCGGATTTATTATCAGAAACAGCGGATTTAGTAACAGAAACAGCGAATTTAGTATCAGAGACAGCGGATTTAGTATATGATGTGTAAGATTTAGTAAAACGAATTAGAGAACTTTTTGTATCGGCTTCAAGTGGTAAATTTCCTGTGCGATACTTTTCAGGAAATTTTATTCGTTTAAATTTGTTTCAGGTTGTTCTACCTGATCAGTCTGACACAACTGGGGGCCATAGAATGTAGCATGGATGTTGCGGGCTCGTTCAGTATTGTGACTAAAGTTAGGTTGGTAACGGTTTTGATTACGACGGTCGTTATTGAACTGGCATTTGCGGCAATTTTCAATGCTGTGTCCTATGTTTTTACAATACCTGCATATAATGTCGCTTTTATTTGTAGGGCGAGTGCTTTGGAAGATGTTTGGACGGGGACGGCCCTGTAGCTCTCTAGGTAAATACTTATTTTATCACGATTCTGATTCGTAAATGACACAGTGGTTAGTTGTCTTCGAGAATTTAGAATTTTCTCTTCTTCACATGCATAGCTAATAGCGTCACTGAGAGATTCGGGTTCCCGACAACGGACTATCGTTGACAGATACGGATGGAGACCATTTATAAAATTGTGTGAAGAGCTAGGTCCTCCATCGCAGCGGCACGGCCAGCCAGTTCTCCTTTCTTTTCCACTTTCTTTTTAGAAGTAGGAATAGTTAAGTTTATTTCTGACAATAATTTAGATAAGCAAGATTCGATTCTTAAAGCAAACTGGTTGACTGTTTCTTTAGACCCCTGTTTACATTCCTGAAGTTCTGTTAGTAAATATGCATAATGTTTACGCTCTCCGTATAAGTTTTTTAAAAATACTTCTAATTGGTCAAAATCGTCAAACTCCTTTAAAGAACATGCCGTTTCTGCTTTTCCTTCTAATTGGCTTAAGATATATCTGAACAAAATTGGTTTTCGTGAAATTTCAGCAAGGTCGATGGCACTTCTGCAGTTATTTAAAAACGGGTTTAGTTTTTCCCGGGTCCCGTCAAACTTTGTTATGAATTTTATCAAAATGTTAAGGTTAACTTCGAAGTGACTGATAAATCATCTTTCTTTTCTTCTTTCTTGGTAGTCATGGTAGTTAAGTAATTAGATTCAAAACAAAAAAAAATTAAGTTTATAACGTAGTTCAAGGAAATAACTTAGTTAATTAAATGTTTCTAAAGGGTGCACAGTGACGGTGTAACACGATAGTTTTATCTGTTCTAAGAAGTTCGTTCAGGTGGCTACCTAATACGTGGGCGTTTGATAACGTCGAGTGAAGCACACGGCGACTTATAATAATATAAAGGAATTATATACGAATAAAATAGAGTTGAATTTAATAAAAAAATTGCAGAGTGGAATGTAAACAGTGGTTTTTATAAGAAAATGTTTACAATAACTGGGTAAATGCTATACGAGTAATATTAAGTGTTATTTAGTTTATAATGAAACTTCGTGTTTCAGAAACTGTTTTAAATCACTGATTAAGACAACTCAAAGTTATAGGAATGAAATAGTGAATACAAGGTAGGTCTTAGGTCAATTACTTTGATACAGAGATAGACGAATTGGAGGCGATTTATGATGAAGGTCAGGCACAAATACAGTACAGTTTTCACTTCACAGGATTGTTGTTACAACAGTGAGTAGATGTTAGACAGTTTTTTAACTTTGCACTTATGTTTATTTTATGTTTTTTCACTCACAAGATCACGAACTTAGAGCACTAATTTCGGCGTATTTGAGCGGAGACGTTCCCGAGGGACTTTTCAAATCCCACCGCTACCACCAAATGTTATGCGTGCTGACCGAATTTGGTTTTTAAAAAAAGAAAAGATTTAGGACTTTATTGAAAGAAATTAGTACACTGATATAAAATTGGGTCTGAACCGAGAGGCATGGAGGTCTGAGGAGAACTGAGATGCAGGTGGCTCAAGTCATGGGAATATCTGTATATATGCTGACTAGTATGAATTAAAGGGCTAGGTAGGCAAATGTGTTAGGGTTGTCCGGCGTAACAGTACGTTGGATTTCGTGTAGTAAAACGAAATATCCGTGTTTAGATAATTACGTTAATACGTAAATGAACAGTATAATGTTAACACAATGCCTATTCACTCGATGCCTACGCTGACAGCTGATACGAAAGCCAAACCGTTTTGTTTTAAAATCAATACCTAACTGGTCGAAATCGATTAATAAAAAAAGAAAAGTTAAAAAGATAAAAAAATATTTGGATTCCAAATAATTTATCGCCTAATTAATTCTTAATTTATCTATTTTTTAATAACTTTTCTAATGAAAAACCGGAAATCATAAATGACATAAAAGAAACGCCAATGTAAATATAAATAGAAATCAAATAACTATTCATATTGTTTTCAAATTATATCCCATATTCACAAATAATTGTAAACAAATGTAAAAAAAATAACTACAATAATTTGAGTTTGACGCGTGAGAAATATTGTTACCACTTTTGATCATTGTTCTTTATTTTTTCTTTATCTATACAAATAATAAACATAGATTGATAGCTCTATAGCTATTAACTTCTATGCTAAGCCTTTCAATGTTGACATCAACGGACGACAATAAATCTTCAATTTAAATTTCTTCAAGGTGTTAGAATGGGGTGGTGTACCGCTGACAGAGCGTAGTTTTGAAGAAGTGTGTGCGGTACTAGAACGCGGTGGTGACAGCGTGGAGTTACTTGTGGAGCCTGCACCACAGCTCGACGACCAACCTACACAGCCCTCACAAAGTTCTTTACATCACCACTCCTTGTACGGTACGTGTGTCATGAACTAACGAATGTTATGTCCTTCTAGATAAAGCAAAGAAATGCTTATATATATCTTGTTAAAATAATGACTTTTACATATCATATAGTAATCCAGTATCAAGTTATAATAAATTTATCTACTTATTTAACTCTTGCACCGTCACGTCTATAACAATAAATACAATTGAGCATTTCGCACTCTACTCTCTCTTTTCCACATTTTTTTTTTCATTTCTGGTTGTGTTTGCTTTAACCTAAACTAATTGATATGTTAACAGCATTTTTCTGTACCTGTCTTGTTCTGCACCATCATTTCAAGCCTTCTTCTTGGGCGAAACGGTATTTTCATATTTTGTATTCATACTGTTTCAGTACAATAATTTGTTCTTTGTTATGTCAAAAATAACTAGGTGAGAGTAAATTAACCTATTTTGGTTCACAGAACCGGATACCGACAAATCACCATCGTCGCCGACTCGACGGAAATTGCCGAAAACCCCGGTATAATATCCATACATAGGCTTTTTGTAACGATATGTGTTGTGAACCCATAAGACATTGAGCCAAACGCTCCTTCATAAACTCTAGTAGAGACTGTCACTCGGTGCCTACTCCTCTGCGCTTTTTGGATCATTCATTACAGCGTGTGGTCTTCTTCAATCAATGTGTAATTATGTGGTTATTAGATCATTTTCGAGTTGTACTAATAAGGCTTGTTGTTAGTTGTTGTACAATTGTACATGGCTAACATAAGCATCTAAAGATGATTCCCTAATTCCATCAGAATTTAAGTTAGTTAATCTTTATTGGTAACTTAATTGAGGATGAGCTTTAAAGAGACGAGCCCTAGAACAACTCAACGGTTTGATCTAGAAACGCATTATAAAGAATATAATGTAAATCAGACTAAGTCAATCAAATCTTAATATTTGACGAGAAGCTTATTATTAACCTTAATAATCTCAGTATTTACACGGCTATCGTATAAAATCTTTTTCATCAGTCGTTCCATGTAATCCAGACCATGCAAAGTATCGTGTTCACTATTGCTCTGACTTTCGTCGTATTCTTTGTTCCAACGGAATCTAAAGGCACGTTTGTTACTATACTCAATTTTGGTAGGCCTTTCGGTTTTGGTTGGGTATAGAGTGCAGGGGCTGGTCTCCACTGATCTGCTGTGATACTGTAGCACTAATCAGTCGAACATCTTCCACGTTAGTCTAGTTATAAGAGATTAGTGTTTTTATTATATATACGAATGTAGATGTACTTTAACTTTGTTAACCTTTACTATTTAGATAAAGGGATGCTCTGTTTGTTTACCCAAAATATTTACATATATTTTATATTTTATTTGTTACCTATCTATAATATCCATTATACGTTACCGTTTACATATGATGACTATCCTAAGTGAAGTGTGTGAAAAAATGCTACCTACTTATTTTCAGATTTTTATTTTTTCTATCTCCCGAACAATTTCATATTGTCGTCATCGCAACGGGCGGATTTAGGGATCAATCGGCAATTACACAAATATCGATGAAACATTCAGTAATATGTAAGTGTAGACTGATGCTAACCACAATTTTAGTGTTTGATGGTAGATTAGGGGACTCGTCCCGGCCACGAGTATCACCTATAGGATACCGTGGATGATTAGCTCATGGTCTACCGACAGGGTGAAAAAAAAGTAGTTAGGCTAGATACGCCGCAGCTTTCAGCTTAACCAATGGTAACAATATTTTACATAACAGAAATCACACCCACGGTACATAATCTGGCATATACAGTTCAATTAATACACTGACAAAAACAGGGAAGAAACATAAAGATATAGGAATAAGAGACGTAATGTAGCGTCAAATGGGATGGTAGAGACGACAGCGAGGACGACAACAGGGCTCGGCGCTGAGGCGAGCGCGGGATGCCGCACAGTTACCCGCTCAAGCCGCGCTCAACGCGCAACCACGAGCCCGCACATCCGTTTGTACAGTCTCATAATATAGCGCATCAAGTGTCTGTTACCGAGTCTTGCTGTTGACTTAGTTTAGTGTGATGCTGCACTTGTATCGAAGGCGTTCGCAGCGACTAGTCTCGTTAGCAGCTTCGAGTGGTGGCAGCACGGTACACCGCAGTGGAACACCTTGAACGACAGGCGCACACCGACGCTTCTGTCATGTGATGACGACACCGTACAGCGACACAATGTACATAACCGCTCTAACTATGTAGTTGATTTTTGAAAGTCATTGATTAAAGATTAAGAAATGCATGAAGCTGCACAATGTCGATATGTGCATTGATCTAGTGAAAGCACCGTATAAAACGTGAAAGCCTTTCTGTGTGACACGAATTTTAATACGAACGATGTGTTTTGTTATATTAAATGAAATGTTTATATAACCATGTATTTCGTTTATCATTGTTATTGTAAAAATACACGTGTGTATCGTTAACGCTTCTAAGTGTTAATATGTTATTTTATTGTTCTACCGTCATAAATGTCAATGTGAGTGAATGCGCCGATGCAATTCATGCTATAATCAACTTCAATGTAGCTCTGATCCAAATCTAATAACTTCTGATTGTTCTAAATATTCTAATTACGCAACAGAAAGTAAGTAGTTTTAAACCTGTGAATAATAAAAAGGAAATATACATCAACGCACATGAACTAGAATAGTGTTAGTGAAGTAAAAATTACCCAACGCTTTAGCTCAGCTCTCAGGCATTGATAGATTCTTATAAACGTAGGCATACTTTTCTGCTAAATAAGTTAATGCTACAAAATCGTTTAATGAATTAGATTTATACTGTAGTGATAAAGTTTACCAGCGCTAATATTTGCAATTCTATAATGTAGACTTGAATATAGATTGCCCCCATCCTAAAGAAGCTTGTGCAGAGAACACTATGAATGATTAAATTATACAAAATATAAACAATAAATATTTTTTGAGAATGTCCGACTGAAGGTCTTGATTCGGCTACAGGTTGTAGGTACATGCAGCTTGTGAGACCGGTATCAGCATGATACAGCTTCCTGCATGGCGGATGAACACATCCGATTTTTCTCATTAATTTGTGTTTCATAGCAATGCCTCAGCCCGACGCATGTTACTTTGACGTAAACTAAAATGGAAATTTCCAATTTTGAAAGGTTTATTGGCGATATGAATGCATTACTATATATCGCACAGAATTAACAACAATCTAATAATTTTCCTCTTTTGCTGATGACAAATAAATAAAATAGCTGATGGTTGCTGCATGTTACTTAATGAAGTACAATGCATTCCCCAAATATTTATTACTGGTTTAGTTTTGCATAACGGAACTTGGGATATATTTGTTATAATAATTTTGTTATAATTTTCTTTTGTGCCAACAACACCATATTTGTTTGTTTAGTAGTATTATAATACACTTAAGCGAGTTGTATATGCCATGTGACTTATTCTTTAAGACCAGGACCATTATTTCCAAAAGATGTTTTAATGTAAATTATGTTGTAGTATTCAAAATTACTTGGAGCCTCTCGGATATCTTTGTAAGTCACATTGTTGTACAACTACTGTTCAATATGAGATTACATAATTAATTTTTACATCTAGGAGCAGGATCGAGCTGAGCGCGCACGAGAGCGCCCCCCGGGTCGGGCACAACTTCAGGTGTGGTTTGAATGTGACCTACGTAAACTCGTGGTCGTGCTCATCGCGGCCGACGATCTACCGCCCAGGGACCACACCTTGGGATATGGAGATGAACCTGAGGCATTCGCTCGGATACGTTTATTACCGTCACTGTAAGTAAAATTCAGAAAGAACTGCTTTTATAAATATGCCAAGTTCTGTAAATAACCCTGAAGATTTGACTTGGCTAGTTTTAACAACATACCAACATTTTAGAAGAGTAAGATATGTTAACCTTAGGTACAATATAAATATAGTACTATGTAGTAACTTGCGTATAAAATAAAGAAGATAAGTAGTTTAGCCAAATATAAGAAAACTAGCAAAGTCAAATCTTCAGGATTATTTACAGAAACTTGGCAACCATTTAGATCTCAATGCTTTTGTTGGCATAGTCGATAACGACGAACGAGCGTTTCACTAACAGCCTGTTTGTCAATACGATATCGAATTATGTTTTTTGTACTTTAACAATAAAAGCGTGTGCGCGCGATGCAGCTTTCGGCAACCCACTGCGCGAGAATGCGTATAAGGTGTATAAGGTCAGTAAGTAAGGCAAGTACATC
Source organism: Euplagia quadripunctaria (assembly GCA_963859945.1). Classification (NCBI taxonomy): domain Eukaryota; kingdom Metazoa; phylum Arthropoda; class Insecta; order Lepidoptera; family Erebidae; genus Euplagia; species Euplagia quadripunctaria. The sequence goes on from OY982574.1 coordinate 12,226,135, forward strand.
GAGTGACATATGTCTGCCTATACCTCGGTTAAACAATAAAATGAGATTGCAGTAGATGTTTTGCTACTTTGGGACGTAACCTACCGCCGGTCAGGCCCAGGCCTGAAAAGAGTGTTACCTTTCTGTACATATATTCGTGTTCTTTTTTCTAAATGTTTATATTTAAAAAAAATCTCGCACACCCTTTAATGTATGTATTTGAAAAAAAATATAATTTAATTACTTGTTTAGTGAGAGTTGCCCACCGGTGGAAACTGATCCGGCTTCAGCGTCCTGCAGCCCTGTGTGGAACGCTACGCTAAGCTTCGGTGGACTTACAGCAGACCTATTGGCAGGCCGGGCTCTAGAGCTCACGCTCTGGGATGCCTGCCCAGGCATTGAACCAGTTCTGATCGGAGAATGTATTGTAAGTAACTTCCAATATTATACTTAAATGAACTATTCATCCTATATCTGATCCAAAACGAGGTAATACTTACATCTCGTATAAGTTATATACAAAACAATCAACGATAAACATATAATAAAATTACAAATCAACCACCAGATGGAGCTAGAGAAAGCATTCGCAGAGGAGCGTGCTGTATGGTGGACACTAGACGAACGCAGCACACGGTCAGCCAACGCTTCACCCCGCGGCTCGCTCACTGGTGCGCGCGCATTACGCCGCGGAGACTTCGCCTCCCAGCGTTCTGTGTCAGGTACCGAACGCGGATCCAACCCCGATTGAGCTTTAATTATGGTCGCCACTCACTTGTCCATTGCATTTTCCAAGCTGTCTGTTTCCCTAACTACCATTATATGCTAAAAGTACCTACTCCTGCACTAGTGGAAAATTAAACGTGGCAAATACACCTATGATAATATAATTATATGTATGTGTTTGACTGACTTGGCTTCACATGATGTACACAAATATTCCGAATATTGCAGTGGCTCATAGGCAGTGGGCAGTAACTCACAGCGTAACATGCTATCAGCACCAATCATGTAATAGCGGTATAGTAGGAATTCATGGTATATATGCACACTGCCGACGGATAGCTTAATGGTTCTTGTCACGGCGCTCACCAACTTGCATGTTAGTATCTCTCATTGTTAGGCTATGCATGTGTACATCTCGCTCCATATTCCCGTGTGAAACTGAGAACCGGAGTGTGGATCCGTCACGCTAATATTCGATTCCACCATCACGAAAATATGGACAGAGATATAGGTACTCAATTCATTTATGTTAGCTCCATTCCATTCAACCTTAGTAAACACTGTTATAGTATTAGTACAGTAGTGATGGTGGACCTGATTATCCCCGCTATCTGCTTTAAGTTATACATTCCTGTTGATAATTATTCTAAGGGCGATATCTATTCCTGGACGTTAATATGCCGATAATCCGACATAGCAATAAATATTTAGGTAGTGAGTGACAACCATATATCTACAATGTTTTTCAGCATGTCTGATCTCAAAACTCATATTTTTAATGTTCAATGTTTTATTTGTGGCAATACCTAGCATGTGTCAATGTTTCGACTCTCATTCCTTCCCGTCTTGGATCCGCGCTTAACGTTTACCTTGACTTATGGTTTGTAGTTTCCTATCTTAAAATTTAGAACTATAGATTGGATGTTGAATTTGTTTCAGATGATGTGGATTCAATCGGCGAATGTGCTTCGTTGCTTCATCCCGATCATGCTTGGGTGGGTGGCTCGCGACGTGGCTCCTCACAGTCAGAAACTCTGGAGGTCGAAGTTTATCAACTTGGAAAAGATTTTTCTCGATCTCTTCCTGGATCGCGACGTTCTTCATTCCAACAGCAAGAGAAGGGTAACTACATAACTAACAGGTTTCAAATAAAAACAAGATTAATAAACCACCTTTCAAATAAAACTCTTCAATAAAATTAACTTAATTATATTCTAAAAGGTAAGTTTATAATAAAGAGATAAGCAAACGTGAGATGCGGTTCTGTAGAGGCTGGCGACGCATCGCCATCAATCGCAGCCTGTCGGCGCAACGAGCGGCGGCGCTCGTCTTGCGTGCGTCGTGATCCCGACGATATTCTACGGTCTCTTCGTGCCGTAAAGGGCGAGCTCGGACGTACGTTATCACTGTCCGGCTCGACCGCCAGGCGTAAGTATTCAACCTCTAAGAGCATCATCTCTATCACACAACCACTTCATATAGTATCATTATATTCACTTGAAATCTTGTTATAAATACAATGCTTTGGTATTAACTTACATTAACGTGACCCTTCTAAATGAGATAAATTTGTGATTGTCCTTTCCAATAGAGCATTATTCATTCAATTAGCTTAATAATGTATAATATTACGATAGAAGCAATGAGTCCTTTGTAGATTCAGTCCGACTATGATTAATTATTTATTATTTGTTTATTTACATGATTATTATAATTAACACAAACCACTTTTTCGGTTTCTCGCCTTATCTAAACATCTATACGAAACTAAGGTGTATAAATATGTAAACACACGCCCCGCTCGACTGTCTCCCCAGTTACACATCGCAACCATTAGACAATGCAAACATTGAGGGTAGTACTGATTTGTACTGTGTTGTGCTTGTTTGGTCAGCAGCGACGGACCGTTAGCACCTCGGTAAGCGACTGCTCGTTCGTGCCCGCGCCCGCGCGTTCTCCCGGACAGGGTTGGTTCGCGCGCGGTGTCGGTGTACGCGATCCCTTGTGACGTCCGACGGCCGCCAGTTCCCGCATTTCAACTCTGACTCCGCGTCACTGTAGAACGAGGGCGCTCGTCCTCTCTCGTTTAAGTCTGACCAATCATCGGGGCAGAGCGCGTGTTCTCATTCTGCTGGTGATGGGAGCCCGGGTAGACAATGGGGGCACGTAGTAGCATGGGTCATACATCGCTTGCGCGGCGGCCGCGCGCACGCACCGTTGAATGTGGCTGCGCCCGACGCTTTTCATTACTTCACTGTGTCTGTACTGTACTGTCCTGACGCATGCCCGGCCGCGGGCGATCACGCTCACTTCATCTGTCTCTGTGTACCGTCTGTTCGGCTGCCCGTCTTCGTTCATCTCGATGGCATTGTGTCGCCTAGGATGTTTGGATTTCATTACCTCTGCGAATGTCACTCATTGTTATAATACGCATCTATTAGTTTTCTTGTAAATATAATTATTACACTACTATAGTTAGGCTGTAGTTCATTAAGACGTTTTCTTAACCGACGTTTCATTGTTTACTTTATCGAATGGGGAAGTAGATATATAGCAGACGCGTAGGTCGCGGTCGCGCATGACGTAGCGGACGCTCGCGGCTTGCCGAAGCCAGCGGTGGCATGAGTTATGTTACGGTACTCCTCCACAGAAACGCAAGTTTTCCTAACAATCAATAATATGGCTGTTCATGACACGGAATGCTTACCATACTAAGTTGAGGAACGCTTCAAACAACTATTAGAAACTCGACTCCACTCTTGGCTGCACACGATAAAATGCTTTCTCTTTCATTTATGTGTTTAGGAAAGGAAAGATTCAAGTCTATGTAAACAAAAACTGTATACATTGGCACGAAGCTGTTTGACGTGCTTATTTTATGTAAATGTTTATTTTTCATCATTTTAAATGTTCGATTGAATGGTTTACTATCATTTTGTAATTTGGTTTTTGTTCCTTTTACGTGTTTTATAAAATTAGACTTAATATTAAGGATCAACCGCAACCCGTACGACATCAGTCGATATGAATAGTATCGCACGAAACTGCTGTATGGGTGGTGGTCGCGGGGCGGATGGTATGTACTATTTGGCATGGTGCAGGCACAGCAACGGGGCGCAAGGGCAGTATGTGGGCAGCGGTGCCGGCAGCAGCGGCATGCGACGCGCTGGTGCCTGATAACGACGAACCGATACTAGGGCCAGGCCAACTGCCACCGCGTAACGCACAGTTAGCGCCGCTACACGCCGAGATCAACATTAGCATCATCATGGTCAAGGGACAACTGGAGCTTGAGGTACTTTTAAACGATCACTAGCTATTTTTTGGCACTATAAAACATTTACGTATTTCAACGACATTGAGTTCTAGTCAAATCTGCTACGTTTGTGGTGATACATAACACAAATGGATGGTCTTGTGTATGTATACTATAGTTAAAGCTTATTAACCAGAGCTTAGAAGTAGAATCTGAACGCTATCAAGCTTCTCGGTGATACCGAAATACATTATTTCTACTAACCATGGATCGATTAAACACTGTCACCCTTATTCAGAAACACATCTCACAGTGGGCCTGGACACATAGGGTCGACAATTTCAATTCTTAAAACAATACTTGAGCGATGGACAACACTATGCGTTGATTAAAAGGAACCCTCATATAGCGTTGGTGGGAGTGACAGTTGATGAAAATTGCTGTTTTATTTCATACTTTTGATTTAACAGAGAACTATAGGTAATTACAAGAATAGTAATTCAAGATTTTCGAACTCCTTACAATTACTACAGTGAGGAAGAATTTAGAAGACGCTATAGATTTGCAAAGAATACTGTACTTTTTGTACTCATAGCGCTTATTAATTTAAATCTAATAAAATTACCTAAAAGGGGCTTCTTAATAACGGCTATTTGTCAATAACTTGTGCCTTAAGATTTTATTTTTTATTTTTGTAAATGATGCAGTCCTTTTCAATATTCTGACATATTCTTCCGTCTTTCTATACTTATATTTTCTCCCTCTGCATCCATAAAGAATATTCAAACTACACCGATTTTTTTTAAGCACACAAAAATCAACTTACGATTATAGTATGAGAGCCCACGACCAAGACCATGCCCATCAGACAGATGCATGAAACAGTTCGGTACAACTTTTAAACGTATTTGAAAATAAGGTCAGGTCAGACGTTCCGCGTAACCTACGTCCGCAGGAACGTTCGTATCGTTTGTGAATGACTAGGCTGGCCACAACGAATGCTATGAGATATTCCTTTTTCAGCTTAGCGTTGCTTCCACGCTACCCAAAGTATTGTTTGTGAATACGGGTGGATGTGTTTTTTATTCACTCATACAACTTATTAGATGAATGCTCAAACAATATTTGATAAGTTCAAATTTAAAGAACATTTAAACTCGTTCTTCTTGATTAATGTTCCACACGTTCACAGTCGTTCCAATTTTTAGCTAAGACTATTAAAATCTTGACACAATCTTGAAGATTCGGAATAGCATATTACATAACATACTATATAGGTAGCAACTATGATTTTTTTTATATTTTGTTATTTTTATTATAGTATTTTATTACCCCTCAAGACTTGTTCTAGTATTTAAGTACGTACCTACCCACTTTATTGCAGAATTTGTTTTACAAAATTCTTTACTTCTAATGCAGATATCCAAGTTAGGATCAAAATTCATTTCGTAAACATCCTGCATAGCTTTAAGTATTTAATGATTATTATTATTGTTTATTAGGTATCGCATGCTCGTCGCGTATACGGCGTGAACGGTGAAGTGCCGGACTCGTACGTCAAGTGTTATCTCCGAGATGGCGACAAGTGGCTGCATAAGCGCAAAACTCGTGTCATTAGGCGAACTACGGAGCCTCACTTCAAACAGACACTTAAATATCAGGTAGGTACAATAAGATTTTTATTGTACCTAAATCGTACCTAAAATCTAATTTTGAAACATGAAAGAAATAGACAATATATATTTTATTCTTCTCTTATTCTAAAACAGGTTTATTTATATTAAATAGCTAATTTCACAAAAACATATGTTGTAGACCTACCTGTATGTAAATAGTTATAAAAAATACAAGAAAGTTGGCATATATACTAACTTTGACTAAATGATTGTGTATTTGTTCAGGCTAATGAAGCTCTTGGTCGCACTCTGGTGGTGATGCTATGGCAGCGATGCGGTGGGTTCGAACACAACTTGGCATTAGGCGGCGCGGAGATCTGCTTAGACAAGCTGTCGATGCCGCAACGCACGTACGGCTGGTACCCACTGTTCCCCGCTTCGTCGTTAGCCGCGGACGAGTCCCCTGATTGATCTAGAGAGCCGTCGCCGGAGCGCCGAGACGACTAACAGCGCACCACGACGGCTCACACGCACAAGCACCGACCAACAAAATACTGATTGATACTATTTGTTATCTTAGCCGAGGATTCATTTATGCCCACATACTGCTGTTGAAAAACCCCAATAATATTGTCATGATTTTACTTATGGTGTAAATATATCTGGATTGTCAACTGTATGTCAATGTGACATATTTTCTTATAGTTTGATTCTATTTTGTTTGATATTGACGACTATCTATAATAATATGATCGGGTTAGGGGCCAAAAAATAACAACATGTCCTAAAGGGCAGGCCCCCACAACAGGACCCACGAGCAACACCATTTTTAGACTGTAGTTTAAAAAAAGGAGCTTATTGTAGAAATGCTTCGAATTTTTTGAATGTGTATTTATGTACAATTGAGGGTGGGTGCGCCTAATTACGGTAATATTTGTTACAGTAATTTATTGAAAGCTCAAAGAAATGTATGCGTTTTATTTAAACAACTTCATCGTGTTTGCGCTTGATATCTAGAAATAAATAATATATATTTGTAGAGATTTTATGTTATATATAACTAAATTGTATGTGTGTCGCTAATTCAATAAAATCAAAATATTTAGTATAGTACCTACAACAAAACTGTAGAAAAAATTCATGTGGAGTACAATAGTCTAAAATAGTTGTAAGATATCTTGCATTGTATCACTTCGTAACTTTGACCTCAAAATTCTCGAGTAACTTTTGTAGAGAAAATTTTACTTTATGGAAATGAATTTCCCTTTGGATGAATATCACAACAACTTTAGTATCAAATGTAACGTGTATTCTAAGTACATAGCTATTCGTATGAACCCTATCTTGTAACATAATGTATGTTATCAAATGAACCCCAACTTCGACACTTTGCCTTATATGATTAATACATTTCTAAATATATTCTAGTAAGTAAGCGCGTCTAGATACTATTCTTCCATGGTTGTGCTTTAGTGATTTTCAAAGTATACCTACTTGGTTAACAAATCTCTTCAATACCTAGATGGTATAAAACTTTATTTCGTAGTGTCCAAAATCTTACTGTAACTGTACATAGTTATTGTGAAATTGTTTCCAAAATTTTCTACGCACAATACTTTCGTGATAGAGTTTATAAATTAATCTTTTTATAATATCTAGATGACAACCAAAGTACACTTTACTGACAAATACCTTAAATATCTTCAATATCAGAAAGTATGTTGCATTACGTGTTAGAGCTCATGTAATGGATGTAGCCCGGATATCCCTTCGTATTAATACTCATGAAGTCTTTCTATAACTAAGGGACGTAGACGCGGCAGTAAGTACATACCGCGATCAAATTAAACCGCTCCCGCTCATTTAGTTAGATACAAATTTCATAAGTAGCTAGATAATTAAATATTCGTGAGATGAATGATATTTTGATCATCGGTGTTAGTAACAATCTACATATCCTGTGCGAAATAACTTTTAATGTATCTTATCAAAATCTGTGTTCTTCCAGTGCTATCATAGCTTAGTGGCTCAACTGACAATATTAAACTTACTTGCCGACGTTGCAAAAGTACTAATCTACGCGTCTTTCTGCACAACCAGATGCCGCGTATATTGGCACGAGATATCACGGCACGTCCTTATGCTTTCTTTCAATGTGGTTGTACATTTTCCATACATTTTCCAAGAGAGAGAAGTATTTAGTAGACATCTAATTATCTATTCACTTATTAGATTAACTAAATATAACACTCAAACGATTCAAATATATGCCTAATATATATCAAGTGTTAAACATATTTTTACACTATAATTTTTGTATTCGATTGGTTTGGACGAAAATATAAATAAATTATTTACAAATGTAACAATGAAAGATCTAGATATTTAAATAATATTACTATCAATTCTGACACTGTTGGAATCGATCAAAACTACTTACGCTTATTATCTTGATATTTAGAATAATGACAAAGTATAATTCTTACGTAAGTGAAAAGTGGAAAAACAATCTAAAGTTATGATGTGCCTCGATGAGCCCGATACCGCACGGAGATGCCGCTTTGTAAGCAGGCCGTACCGAGTCTAAAGCCACAGAGATAAGCATGCATAATTACGCAAGGTAACTGACAATCTGGATGACCACACAGCGATTTATGTAAGCTACCACCCTATGTAGGCACTCACTACATAGGCGACACGTACCAGATCTGATAAAGAAAAACCGAATACAAAAATTTGTAAGGTTGAAAACCACACAATTTTTTTAACACCTATAAATGCTTCGTTTTGACGATGATCTTAAAAATGTTTCGTAAAAAACACATTTGTAGAATATTTTATCCATTTTATTTTAGGGAAATTTATTTGTTATTAGTATTTATTTCATAAAAACAAAGACGTCAATTTGCGTCATATACACCAGTACTATTTATTGTGATAGCACTTTTTTAAGTGAGTTGAGATAGAAAAATCAGATTTTCGTTGGTCGGACTAATGTAAAACTACGAATTAGCTAGCTGTAAACACTTGCCTATTCTGACAATGTTATTTTAACACATCTTCTTGTTATTTATTCATTGTTATACTAATCATTCATCAATGTTGTGTTTATTCTAGATCTCGTATCATATCGTTACTCTGAGTCGAATTTAAAAAAATAATCTTAGATGACGACATCGTCATCAAAGATTATTTTTTTAAAATGTGTAACATTTATAGGTACATAAACACTGGTAGTCGCAAAAAAATCTTTCAGATGAAATTTTTAAACAGTAATAATCGTTCACGAAATTATTATTGCGAGTATATTTGATACTGTATGGCCTGACAAGGAAAATAAAAATACCCGGTCTATTTCTTTTTTTAATGCAACACTAAGTATAGTCATACCCATGTGAATTGGCAAACGTTCAGTTGCTATAATATAATGCCACAGACAGACATACAACGTTAAACTTATAACACCCCTTCTTTTTGAGTCGGGGGTTAAAAAATAGCATGGATGGTAAGACATAACCTTGTGAATGAATACCATGGTGGATCATTGGAAATTTAAACAAGAATATTTTTGATTTTGTACTTACTCAATTAATCTTATTTTTTCATAAAGACACATATATTCTGTGTAAAAAGTACCAGGAATTGTTCAATAAAACCAAAAAGTAATTTATTAGTTAACATTTATTTTGTCGCCTTCAAAGTAGGCTCCTTTACTTGCAATACAGCTACGCCAGCCCTTGCCCCGTACATTTTTTGTAAGCTGATTGAGGCATGGTGTTCAACCCCATCAGAGAATTTTCTTTTATAGCTTCTACTAGCCTCGGGAACAAGAAAACGTCAAATTGAGCCATATCAGATGAGTACGGTGCTTGGTTGATGACATTCCAGTTTTTGCCTAAATACGTTTAGTGCGAAGGTGCATTATCATGGTGTAAAATCCATGAATTGTCGTTCCAAAGAAGTGGTTGTTTTCGGCGAATATTCTCTCGCTAACGCCTCATGACGCCTTAATAATAATATTTTCGAACGGCTTAACGCGGTTTTTTGGGTTTCGGCTCACTTTCAAAGCGCCATTCTGAAGACTATTGACTTTTTGCATGTCGTACTCGTAAATGTATGTCTTGTCACCACTTATTATGCGTTTCATGAAGGTGGAGTCCGTAAAAAATCCTTTTGATGCTGTTTTTTAGACAAAGTTGATTTCTTTTAGAACTAATCGAGCGGCGATGCATTTCATGCCCAAAGATTGACGTCAAAATATTATGAACAAACTTAAAAGATACGTTCACCTCTAGAGCTAACTCTCTAAGACTCATACGACGATTTTCAAGTACCAGCTGCTTGATTAGATTGATGCACTCAGAACAAGGTAAGTCAGCTACCACTTGTCGGCCTTCTTTAAATACTTTAAACCGTTCATACGCCCGTGTTTTTGAGATGCAGAGATCACCGTAAGTCTTCTGCAACATTTTCAGTGATCCAGCACAGGAAATTTCTCTCGGCAAACTACTCTCAACTAATATCTCCATAGTAAAATCGAAAATCACGTAAAACAATGAAATCAAAAACAGCAGCTGTAATTACACTGACAGGTAGCGCTCAAAGTTCCCGCGGTCGCGGTACCTCGGTACAGTGCTGCCAACTCATTAAAAAAAAAAATTATCGATATGTTTGCCACCCGGTCTGTAACTTATGAATTCCCGGTACTTTTGACACAGCGTAGTATATACAAGTATATAAATAATAAATTATATTTTATCCAGGTCAAAGAACGCAATCAAATCAAAGAAATAAAACCACCAAAGCTAATATGATGATTAACATCTCTCAGTGATTCTCTCACGACTATGAATAGTTTTTTAGTATTTTATATAACACATATAAACTTACAATCTCAAAAATAGACCACGCACTTTGACAGCAATCAACAATACACAATGATGACATGTTAAAGACGTTTTAAAGTTACACTTGCCATTAAAAGAAATTAGTTCCATTTGTTTTCCGCAACACGACGAGTTTTTTTTCCTGATCATTATTTTTATAGTCAATAAAGTTAAAAGCAAAACACAGTTTACATTAATTAATCTTGTGGTAATCAATGACCAAATGCGTACCCTTTTTTGACACAACAATAAAACTTCGATGTCGTCTACTGAGCTTGGCTCCGCCAATATGCCAAGTTTTGCTGAGTCATCTTCAAAATATATTTTTTTAAACATATCCTGTAGGTACACGTAGACCGATCTGGAAGTATCTTACATAATGCAGGGTGACATACTATACGAACTTAAAATACACCTTTATTAATATGAGCATTATGCAAGCAGCTCTCTGTGGCCCGCATTGACCCAGGTTCGGCGCACATCGCACTTATGTGATAAGGTATCGGATATCATACTTATGTACCTTTCTTACTTTAGCGTTAGTCTTAAATCGTTTCTTCCTAGAATACGTTTCCACATTCCGATTCTTGATGATACTGAAAAATGTGTAAAAATCAAAAACATTAATATATCACACCAACATCGGTTATTCAAAGGTTATTATCAATATATTTATAACACTATTAATTACAATAATCAATTGTAATCTTAATTTATTTTTCAGTACTAATCACGAGAACGGAATGGATCTCTACAAATCCTAGTACGTAACAATATGTGTGTCAAAGTATATTATTAAATAAATGTGATAACAAATGAGTTTATTATAGCGATATAAACAATAACAATGGTGTTTTATTAAACTTTTATTGACCTATTAAACTTCCAATCACTTTTAAAAGTAAGTTACGTAATTAAATAATATATCGGTAGCAGTAAAGTACAAACAAAATCATATCTTTCGCGGATAATAAATATATGCAGTGGTGGTCATATTATTATGTAATTGAGATCCATTTGTAAATACAGACATTTTTAAACAAGTCATGTAATATTTTTTTGCTTATCTCTCTGAAATTATAAAATATTTACATGACCAAAACGAAAGGAATTAGGAATAAAACGTAAAATAATAACAGATTTTTTACATAAATAACTTTTTTCTGAAGAGTAACAAATTTTTAAACAAACTAAGCTGGACAAATAATTAAGAACGAACATTCAATTGTTCGAGTATTGATTTTAATGAAATAAGAATAAAACAAAAAAAAAAAAAAAATTTTTGAAACTTGATTTATTTAATAATTATAGTTTAAACTATAATTAATCGTTCTTGGCATGTCCACGGGTCTTAATAACTGATTTGCAGCGGTTCTATTACTATCTTAAAATTTTCAACAAAAACATAGAAACAAAAAATATTACATGATCTGTTTAAAAAAAAAATATTTACAAATCGTTCTAAATTGTATGACTGTATTGTGTATATTGTTAATACAACAATTACAAAATATACAACATGAACTTAACAAGCTATAAACAAAGTAGGCACATAGACAGGCAAAAACGTGGGACATTTTGTCCTTTTTTATTTACGCACATCTCTTCATAATGTCCTAAAATTAAATAAATTGATATAAAAGAACGACTGTAGAAGCGATACAGACAAATGTATGCTTCAATAAGTCATGGTAACTTATTTAGGCAGGCTGTATACTTTTCTGTATTACTTGTCCAAGTGTCCGTTGCTTGTCTGAAAATGAGTGAAAACTCTTTTATGCGTAATTATGCCAGTTACGAATGTTTTGTGAAACCTTCTGTTCTTTTGTTATAACAGTTACGTCGAGACCTATTAGTGAGAATATGAATTAAGTTTAAACTGTAGGTAGTACACTAGACGTGATGGTAGTCGGCAGGTCCGCACCAAGCCTCGACGAGCTGCAGGAGCGCGGCGGCAGAGCCGCCCGCGCGCGCCCCGCTCACGGCCCGCGACCACCACTCGCGGTTCGCACACCGACCTATACGCAACGCAAACATATAAAAATAAAATACCCGTTGTTTAATCCGTGGGGTACACTGAAAGTTTTGTGGAACTCATTAATAAAACAATTTACATATAAAGGATTTACTGCGTTTCGAATTATTCTCCATTACATTTTAAATACTTTTTCATTCAGTCAAACCATTTTGGAAAACATAAGGGGCATTGGTCTAAGGGCATGTTTTTCACGAGCTGGTTGAAAGCTATCACGGCCTCTTCCGACCCCGTAAATGGCATACCTCTCATCAAATCTTTAATTTGTGGGAAAACAAAGAAATCGCATGGTGCCATGTCAGGACTATGTACGGGATGGGTCACTACCTTTTCAGAAGCCAAAAATGACTTTATCTTGTTCGCGGTGCGCGCCGAAGCATTGTCATGGCGTAACAATTGTCATGGTGTAACAGGATGCGACTTCTCGGTCGTTTTTCAGTAACTTTTTCAAAGACACTGGGCGTTCTTCAAGTGAGAAGTTCATTCGGGAGAAAAAAACGCAATTATTTTTTTTCTTACGTTTCTAGCCTGCCTCAATTTTGTTGGTTTGCTGTCACCTTCGAACACCCATACAGAAGACTGTTGCTTTCTTTTCGGCATGTAACAATATATCCATGTTTCATCTCCTGTCACAATGCCATACACAGCATTTGAACGTCCGTGATCGTACTTTAACCACATTTTTTACACCAATCAACACGAGTCCGTTTTTGTTCTGGGGTGAATTCATGAGGAATAAAGCGGCAACAAAGTTTTCTAACTTTTAAATGTTGATGTAAGATTTTTTTAATTTGACTCATACCAATCCACATATGTTCTCGAATATACTCATAAGTAGGCCTGCCATCACTTAAATTGCCGACTCCGGACAAAAGGGTGAAACCGAGATTCTTTCCCGGATACCTTAAAAAAACGCCGATTCCATTTAAATTTTTAGCTTGTTAACGGTTATTCTAACAATTATAATTGTGTGATGGCAGCCCTACTCATAAGTGATACGCCGGTTTTCTTCAATTAGTTGCCTGACAGTAGCCACATTTTCCTCAGTGATCGCAGTTAAGGGCCGACCTTCACGAATTTCATCATGGAGAGAAACACGGCCACGATCAAATTCTGCGTACCAACGCCTTACGGTGCTCAAATGAGGTGCTTCCCTCCCAAAAGCATTTCGAAGACGAGCAGTGCAGTCTTGCGAAGTCAGTGAACTTTTAAAATCATAAAAAATCGTAAATAAATAAAAATAAAATAAAATCTTTTCACGTTAATTCCATTTTTGCTACGGACGACGAACTTTTGTGATAAAAAACAATTGACACGCGATTTCCCGCCAATTTTTTTTAAATCAATGATTGAGTTTCTTATGTTTAAAAAATATAAAATTCGAAAATTAAACGAGCGCAGAACTTTCAGTGTGCCCTATGCATACTTTATGAAATTTAAATCATAATGAACTTCTATATATCATCCCTACATAAAGTCTCGAAACCGAAAAAGTGCAACTTTTTATTACTGTTTTAAGCTTATGCATGAAGGTACTCAATACCAACTCAGATTCTTACTTTACCTCTGTACTAAAAAAAATTTAAAAGTCATTACTTAAGGTCTTTTAGGAAAACCGCCGTATACTGGAAAGTTACATTTTTACGCATATACGTCGTAAGGCCGAGCGCGCGACATAGAAGAAAGTACCTACCACTATCGTGAGTGTACATCGTGCATTATTATTCTTCTTATTAATGATTAAAACACTAAAAAGATATATTTCTTAGGTTTTATATATTTTAACCTTATGTTACTCGTAATAAAATATTTCCCATGATTAGGTGAAAAACATTTTCGCAACTAAATTAACAAATTTGTTATAATAAAAAAAAATGTAGTTTCGATTGTTTTTGGCGGGTAAGTATACCAAATAGTAACGAAATTGCCAATACCGATATATTTTTGTAGGTTTGTTCAGTTCCAAAAACCCAGTTTCGATACATAGTAACAGTTCAGTAACACTTAGTACATTACCTACTCTAACTAACTAAGGTAACTCAATTTTCTCAATTAGGCTAGACTGCAACGGTTTGGAAGCCCAACCTTATGATAAGTCAAAGGGTTTATAAAGATCTGAAAATTAATCATAAAAAAATGCAAAAAAAAAAAATTAAATAGTTCTCCTGTAAAGTAAGCATTTTAAGTTTCGAGATATTACGTAGAGATTTTTTGTTGAGTCGCATGGTAGCAAACCTTGACAAATTATCGGGCATCGACTACGTGCGGTGCCAAAATATTAACTGTTGCCGTAAGTAGAATGTTAATAGGACCCACAGGGCGGGCCAAATTGATTCGGTTCCTACGAAAGTGCAATTTCAAGTGATATTGTTTAATAAAGTAAGATCTGGCGGCAACTCACCATATTTCCAATCTTATATCGTATGCATATGAGTCTCAGGCCATAAAGCATTCTATTTGAATAGAATAATGTTTTCTTTCGCGAAACTAGTATGATAAGAAACCGCACTCAGGTTGTGGGCCATTATGAAACATTTTCCATCCCCGGCTGCTGCGCTCCGACTAACGCCGAGTCGCTGACGCGGCAAAATAACAGGCAGGCAGGAGTGGTTGAATATGTTAAGCGTAATCGACACGAGACTTGGAATTTGTTTATAGTTTGTAGAGAAATAAAATACAGAAAAAGAACTAAAAAAAATGTTTACTATATCTTTCATTAACGCAAGATGGTATGTGGAGTTGTGGCTTAAATACCATAAACTGAATTATTTTTTAAGACATCCGATAAACAAGTCAAAGGTTCAAAACCCGACATAGTAAACATAAGTTTGTTGTAACACTCACCGTTGGTGAACGTGACGAGTCTAGAGCCGAGCGGATAGCCGGTGAGCACACAGCATGCTTCTGTATCAGCCACACTAGATGCGTACATACCGCGACTGTCCACTGGTAATGTCTACAAAATATATAAAATGTTAGGGGTTGCATATAACCAATATTGACGTGAATACCATTTAAGCTTTATGGTAATAAGTCAGATGAACCGGCGTTTAAGCTCCTACGTGCGCGATTTAAGACAATGGAATCAAATTGCTATACGAGCTACTTAAAGCTTACAGAGAACTCTATTAAAGCTAAACATTTCTGGATATTTTTGTCAAAAACCGCTATAAATGTAACTTTGCCCCTAGCTTACTACAATCAAACTTTGTTTACACGGGAATGACGCGTTTTCTACTTATTTTCACTCAAATTTTGTCATATAATAAAATGGACTCGGTGGAATTCCGACTATGACTGAGCTACATAAGGAAGTGCTTAACACGTTAATTACTGTCAATGCCTACCTACTCCTAGGCCCTTTCAGGATTTTTATAGGTCTAGCTAAGTATAAATGGCACTGTGTTAAAATCATCACGTCGGTAGTACGATAACCGCCCGCTACCAGACGGACTATGTAGCAAGAAACGCATAAAGCCTACAAATACCAAATGAAATCAAAGTAAACATAAACATTTATAAAATTTGTTCAACAGACAAAACAATACAATCATCTCTAAAGTAACAATGACTGCTAAGGAACGAACATTATATATTGTCAACGCAGAGAGAAGTTAACAAGAGACCAATCAGATTTAAATCTTAAAACCGTTTAATATTCTCAAGTCAAGATACTTTATAAAACTTTGTAACTACACAAATTCGTTATTAAAAGCTTAAAGTTTTAGATAACCTTACGATCCTCATAAGATCCTCGCGTCGGAAACTCTCATTACGCTCTAAATATTTGTGTCAAGAATAACGTTTACCCCTTTAGTTTGTTATTAGTTTACTTACTAGATAATATATGGTTTCTATGAGACCGTATATGTGGCCGAGTAGCTAGTACATTTATATAAGTTAATGTAAGCGTTTAAGCGTTGTGTATGCGAAGGTCAATTCCTCGTCATTTCATTCATATATCATTTAGTAACATAATAGAGTGAGGCGTTAAAAATAGAACTACAGTAATTGCTTTGGTCAAAAAATATCGTTTCAACAACCTGTTCTACTGCCTGGTCCATGGATACGGCGAGCACCCACTCCCGTGCATCGTCCAAAGCAGCGCCGCGAACGCACCCGTTTTCCAAAAGTAATGGTGTTCGGCTCCAGTCGGTACACTCTGTAGGATATGATATTCACTGTATAGTTGGAGCAAATAAATAGTTAGGTATATTAAGTTACTAGCGCGCTGTGTGTATGGTCTGGCTGTTGCAATAAGTGTGTGACACCGATTAAACCAAGTCGTATTTTTTTAGCCACCTATAATAAGAGCTTAAGATTTAGCGAGTTATTTGTTTTATAGTATTCTATCCCGTTTAAAGTAGCATAAATATTCTTTATAATGGAAAAATATATGCATGCCAGACCCAATTGTTGACGCCAAAAGTAATGTTTTTTTATGTTAAAAGATACTCTTATTTCAATATACAATACAACCCGTCTAGGAGGATATCAAAGTGACCCAGCCAAAACCACGTCTTAAGCGAGAAAGCGTATTATGCGGGAAAGGCAAACCTACCTACATATTGTGTACATAATTATAAAGTTGTTATAATGTTATTTTTAAATTAAGTTAATCATAATCATAATCATAGTTATATTTATTTTGGTTTTGTTACAATAACGAGTTTGACAACGAAATTTTTAAACATTCATTATTACAAGACCAATATAACTTAACTTTTGCAATGCGTCTTCGCTTTCACCCAAAGAAGATACATACCGCCTTAGATTATATATAGCGTGATTCTGTCATCACCATCCAAATTTACACCGCAGAATCTTGTTTTGATATCACTCAGTACAAAAATATTGAGTAATTTGCATCACAAAGTTGTCTCAACAACTCACAGTTTGTAGACACAATGCACTCGGTGTGTGCTAATTGACCATAACCGCTCTATCGGAACTTCCTACTTCGCCGCATTTAATATTTTTTATGTTTGACTTAGTGACCACGCAGCTGGACAGGTTTTTTTGGATATTTTTTTTTATTTCGAAACTTTCAACAACCTATTTTTACGTTTGAGCAAGTGACCACGAAGCTGGAAATATCTTTTGGGAAAAAAAGAATATTGAGAAAATTTTATGTAGCAATTTTTTTGCTAAAATGGTGCCGTTAACTCACTCAATTTTTGGATCAAATCAATAAAAATTTGGAAGGTGATGACCAATTCACTCTGTAAAGTTCCAGATACCGTGAGCAGTACAAAACTCATCGTTCACGTGAAGCTGTGCGCGTGAACCCCGCCCAACCCGAGTGTACATGTATAACGTACAATCTTTGTGCTTATTTACATAACGGTTTTACTGCCAGCGCATAGAGATTACCCCAAAACTTAGGGACTTTTTTATTAAAAATATATTTTTTATTTATATATAATATTAAATAAAGAGATCATAAATAAATTTAAACGTGTTATAAGGATTAGCTTTTTACTAAAGCTTAATAGAATAAAAAATATTTTCATTATTTATGTCATAGAAAACCACATACCTTTATCATATAAATAAATAGGTAATATAATAAAAATATATTTTCTGTCACAAGATTAATTACTATATTACTACAGCGAAAGTTACGTATTATATCGGTAGTAACAATGTTTCTTTTTGTCTCGTAAAGACGACGGAGTAGGTACGAACTTAATTTTTTTACTCGATGTATTTCGCAAAATGATTGAATTTTAATTCAGCCACTCAAACCATCTAAATGTAAATACATGGGTACAATGCGTGTCAAATGTTGAATGTTTATTTCATTGACCAGTATAATTTGATTTTTTTCTAATCTTCGAGTAATTCCACAGGCAAACAAAAACATACTAATAGAATGCGTTAATAGGTAAATAGAATTCATATCACTGACAGTGTCCTTAGTAATGGCGTCGCTATTTTATTTATTTTATATTTCGTAATAAAAATAAATTACTACTTAAAATACATATACTTACCAAAATCCGTATAGTCGAGCAGGTGTACGGAGTCCTCATCAGCTGCTTCGGTTAAGTCGAGGCATCGGTTGAGCATTACAAATGCTTCCCGTGACCCGCCCGGACCCTCGCCGCGGATAGCCGTACCGCAAGCATAGTACACTATGACATTTTTTAGGGTTTTTATTTAGTACCATTGACAAATTAATGCAAGATTCAGTCTTTTATTATTTATCTCCCTATACCATTATTGGCTTTTAAACACATTAAGAACCGTGGAACATCATGCTCGTTGCTGTTTCGTATTATTATGTATTGGAATGAAAGAATGCAATATAACTAACTAACTGATAGAAAGAAAACAATAAACTAATAATCCCTACTTTTAACAAGTCACGCAAAGACCCAAAGAGTATAAATTGTTGAACTTTAATCATCAACAAAGATACTCCAAGTGACATAACTAGCACTTTTTAATGTCTTTTATGTATATTATGAAGTGCCACTTATCAAACTGACTGCTATAAATTACAGACATACAAAGAGGTAACAGCTTAAGATTTACAGATCAAGACACTAAACTTATGCAATAAAATATTGTAGGTTTTAAAAGTACTTGCCGACATCTGCGACAATAATATCTGTGTAACGAGGCAGCGCCCGAGCCGCCCTGGAAGCTATTTGAGGCACGTGAAGAGCAATCAATAGAGTAACAGCCTGCAACAATGTACAATCATTATAAAAAAAAGATTATCGATAGGGACCGTATTTAGGACATTGATTTATAATATAAATTATAGAACTCATTTTGAGATCTATTCATCGGCATTTCACGTAAAATATAGTTTGCCTTAGTCATCATGTGAATGAAATTGTATACAAAGTATGTCTATAGCTCAAAAGACCTCAGTACCCTGATGGAACTTGGTTTTCAGTGCTTACGATCTCATATAACTCTTTCATGTTACTCTTGACAGGGTAATACAGACAGACACGGAAAACAAAGTGATTTTATTAAGGTTTATTTTTTCCTTTTGAGAAACGGAACCCTAAAATTCTGTGCTTGATCACTTACATACACTGCATAAAGTCAACATATTTATGTTAAACACATAATAGATATATTTTCAGTAACTTACCTGCAATGCCCTGTCATCAGCTGCAGCGGACATCATGACTGTGGCAGCATCCCTCAGGGTAGTGAGAGCACGCGGTGCTGTGGACACTCGAAGTAATAGTTCACCGCACACTGCCTTGGCTAGCGGCACGTCGCTGACACCAACAACAGAGTCCATCCCCGGCTCTCCAGTAGCTAGATATTGTCGTAACACGTCCAAAATCTGCGACAATACTTCTGGAACTTCTTCACTTTCGATGTCTATGCCTTCCATGCGCTGTAAATTTTAAACACTTTACTCTATCATATTGAATATCAAAGAATACTTTATGTTTAACCCGTACAAAGCTATCTCCAAAATTTTTTAATATATATTTTTTTAAAGTATACACATGGACATATTTAGAGGAACACAAAAAAAGGTTCGATTATGTTTATCATGTTCTCCTTACGCACTGACCATCTCTATCAGCATTATGTACCTTGAAAAAAGAAGATTTTATTCGTCTTTTATTTCCGAGATTCATTTGTTTTTTTCGCTACATGATAATTTAATAATGGTGTATTCCAAGAAAATTAACAGATTTTTGTTGTAAATGACAGTTTCCAGTTCTTTTTTTATTTTTTCACAAAAATTATTGTCGTGGTGTTACTTACAGACCATTTAAAATATTGAAGTGATAATGCCGGATCTCAGCGTAGCTCAAGTGTCTAAAGCTATAACTTTAATCAAACACGGTTACACTTACAATCAAGTGGCTCAAATGTTGCGACTTTCCAAATGTTTACCAAAGTTTTATTGACGATTTAATAAAAAGTATGCCAAGACGGATGGAGGCAATTTTGACAACGAGAGGAGGTAACACTGGGTACTGAATGTGCCTACTTATGTTTATGTTACATTACATTACAGAAGAAATCAGCCATTTGATAAAGATTTAGTATTCAATATGATAAGTTGAGACTTTTCAGTTTCCTCACATTACGTCAATAAAAGATAACTGTCAGTAATTTGCTTTTTTTTTTCAGTAAATTTTAAGTTTCTTACTACTTTAGTAGTAGTAATAAGTCTCCTTTAATAAAAGCATAATAAACATAAAAAAAACTATTCCATAAAAGACTTATATGATTTTCTCATGGATGCCATTGTCAGAACTGGACCAAATTGAAATGGGACCACACGGGAAGCACCAGCTTTCAAATAAAAAAGAATCATCAATATTGGTTCACCCAGTCGAAAGTTCTGAGGTAACAAACATAAAAAAACAGTCGAATTGAGAACCTCCTCCTTTTTTGAAGTCGGTTAAAAAAGATATTTTTTTGGTAATCTGACCTTTTTTGGGTTCCTCTAAATAAGTAAATAAGTCCATTAGTGTAGTTACGGGGGTCACACATTACTAGCATTCTTGTTAACCCCTTCAGCTAAGAAGAATGGATTCACGTCGGTAGTGCACTGGGTGGGGTTCGAACCCGCAACCTCTTGATCGCAAGTCCGATGCCTTAGCCATTACGCTACCGTACGTTATATTCATGTAAATTACTTGCAATTGTGTAAAAGAAAAGCAACTTGAAGGTGGGAGTTCCACCTGATACGGTAGTAAGCCCTGTCTTGTACTTCCCATATCGTGCAGCCCGACTTAGCAAGAGTTATAACAACAACATTCGCTGTTGATACTGCAATACTTTTTAACAGTGAAAGCCGAGACCTAGCGCCACAGACTTTACAGCGAGGAGTAGATGGATTAAGTAATCCCACATCAAGTAATTTTTCATTATTATTATCAACATTTCATTGAATTGGTTCAAAGACAAACCGGTAACCGATTTTATTACTTTAACAGTACAATTTTACTTGTACAATTTAACACACACATGTAAAAACTATTAAAACATTTTCTTCCCAAAGTCTGTAAAATTTTAGAGTATTTATAGGACAATATAATTAATTCCTAATTTATATCTACCGCTGAAAAAAAACGAGCATTACAGCAAAGCTACCAAATGTATTATGAAACTCACACCATTGTCATTATCTGCAAACCATTACCTAATCCAATACGTCACCACTACCTGCTCTTTTAATATATCTTTTTTTTTATATTTATTATAGGGGGCAAACGAGCAGACGGCTCACCTGATGGTAAGTGACTACCGTCGCCCATGGACACCTATCGTTGTTTTCCATAAATAATTACTTACAATTCAAAAAATCTAAGACTCTTTGTAAAAATCTATGTTTAGCCATAAATTACCCTTTTCTGGCAAGATAATGATGATGATGGTGACGGTGTCATTGTAGAATTACGTTCAAGTGTTTATGCACGACTGTTTGTCGCCAAAGGTCAGTGGAACTTACTAGCGCCTTAATAAGAAAATTAGTATTAATGATATTTGGATTGGTGTACCGGGTGTGCCTTAAACAGGTGGGCAGCATATCTGAGAGCATAATGCGGTGCCTTGAGCCCTGCGTGAGCGAGACAACGCGTCCAGTGTCCCGCTCGCGCTAATCTCTCCAACGCTTCAGCCTCTGCAGCTGCATCGCCTTCGGACTCGCGAGGCGCTGCTTCAGTTTCTTCTACTTCATAATCTTCTGATGGACCTGTTCATATATTATATAGATATTTCTGTGAACTTCAACATAGACAAGAGTCCCGGAAAATTTTGTAAAATGATCAGATTCCCATAATTCATTTCGAATACCAATTGAGCCCCGTATTCAACAAAAGGAGTTCTTTTAAATTACGAGAGCTACCGCACAGTAAGGTTATCATTCAAATCTAAGCATACCGCACAGTAAGGTTATCATTCAATTCTAAGCATACCTGTTTTACTACTAGGACTGTAACAAGTAGGTACTCGTGAAAATAATTGAAGACTATACTCGAGAATAAAACCTTTCTTGAAAAATATTCATAACTTTTAAATATATAAGATTACTAGCGGACCCGACAGACTTTGTCCTGCCTGAACATAAAAAATATTATTCCTTGAACCCTATCGCAGCGCCATCTACCGGATCCATTTGTAAATCTAAACCATTCTCGAATCCACCTGAAGACACAATTTTTTTTATTAAAATCGGTCATTATTCCTCTAACCCTATCGCATCGCCATCTACCGGGTCCAATTGTAAATCTAAACCATTCTCGAATCTACCTGAAGACACAAAAATTTCATTAAAATGGGTCCAGCCTTTTAGAAGGAGTTCAGGGACATACACACGCACAGAAGAAATATATATATAAAGATAATTCTGTATGCTATTTGTGTAGTTGTTTTCAACTTAACTGATGACGTCTTGCCCTGTTGGTTAGGCACCGCACTGAATTCGGTTTTAGTAACTCTTCTGAAAACTTCTCTTTTAAGAACTGCCAAAAAACCACTTGGCCAGAGTAAACAGACTCGTCAGTTGTTATAAAAAAGACGTAATAATGAAAATACTTAATGAAGCAACTTGTACCAGGGCATCGATGTGATCCCTTTTTTTTTTTTGTGCGTGTTGAAACCCTCTCGGGCCGTCACCCCACCGGGGTTTTCGGGAGGGCGGTGTATCGGAATCGAACCGACTAAAACCACACGGTGTGCCGTACTGCGCCTTAAGTAGGAGGGATCCGGGAACAGCTTTTATTAAGACATCCGGACCCCCCTTAGCGCCTGCCCGCAAAAGTGCGGGCACCACCTCCGAGTAAAACTTAAAATCTTTCAATTAGGCGACGTCCAAGCACACGCGGACGCCGCCTCCTCGCGGGGGGCCACTATAGCGGGTGGAGGGGAAAACCCGTCCCGTCCACCCGCGGCCACACTCAGGGCGGCATGAGGCGCTGGAAAGCGCGCCTCCGCCGCTTGGTTCGCCGGCGGCGAATTAAATCCGAGTGGAGGTCATCCTCCCGGACCCTTTCCGCCGCCTCCTTCTGTGAGATGACTTCCTCACAGTAGGTCGCGACCACGGCAAAATTCCTGTCGCTACCGGCCATGGAGCGTATGACGGCCGGTAGCGAGAGATCCTCTCCGATGACTGCAGTGAGGGCCCGGCGCTGCGTTGCCCAAGCAGAGCAGACCGCTAGCGTGTGCTGAGCCGAGTCCTCACTGTAATCGCAGTGGTGACAGGCGGGACTCAATTCCCTCCTAGCGACCGAGTGCAGGTACTTTCCGAAGCAGCCGTGCCCGGAAAGAACCTGCGTCAGTCGGAAGGAAAGGGTCCCGTGCTGTCGCCCTCCCACTCGACGATGACCGGCTGGAGTGCCTCCACGGCGGCAAAGCTAGCAAGTGGAGCCTCCAGCCGGGACGACCAACGAGCCATGGTGGACCAACACCGCACGACATGGGCCGACGACTTAAATTTCCCTCTCGGTCCTCGTACATGACGGTACGCGTACATGACGGTACGGTCGATGTCATCCCTATATTAAGGTAAGTAAAACAACAAATACCTGGAGCATCGTCGTCACCGGAGTAACCCTCCGTCAGAGCCGCTCGAAGCTGTTCGCCTATCTCGTCTTGACCAATTGCTGCAAATCTATATTTATAACAAACTAACTTTAAATATTGGATCTAACTCTATGTAACTCAAAAGTCACAAATGCGTTACCGGCCTTTAATGTGGGTGTAGGGGAGGGTGGGAGTAGAGGAAGGGGGGAAGAGGAGGAGAGAAGGAAAGGTTAGGGCCTCCGGTAACCTCACTCACTCGGCGAAAAGTAATGCAATCATTGCTTTACTGCCGGTTTTCTGTGAGGCTGTGGTATCACTCCAGCACCGGCCATACGTTACGAAGCATGACTCTCCCACGAACAACTATCTATCTACTAGTTTTATTAAACTATTATTATAATTTTTTCGAGTAAATAAAGAAACATTAAAAGGTTAGGCTTCACTGTTGCCAGTCCGGTGCCTTCCCTGCTGGTGTCCATGGACGACGGTAGTCACTTACCATCAGGTGACTCGTCTGCTCGTTTGCCCCCTATAAAATAATAATAGAAACTCGATCACAGCCAAGGAAACTTGATCTGATCGAAA